>SJYT01036718.1:619488-807973 GCA_006410635.1 Cephalophus harveyi | reverse complement strand
AAAAGCAGAGACATTACTTTGCCAACAAAGGTCTGTCTAGTCAAGGCTATGGTTTTTCCAGTGGTCATGTATGGATGTGAGAGTTGGACTGTGAAGAAGGCTGAGCACCGAAGAATTGATGCTTTTGAAACTGTGGTGTTGGAGAAGACTCTTGAGAGTCCCTTGGACTGCAAGGAGATCCAACCAGTCCATTCATTCTAAAGAGGATCAGCCCTGGGTGTTCTTTGGAAGGACTGATGCTAAAGCTGAAACTCCAGTATTTTGGCCACCTCATGCAAAGAGTTGACTCATTGGAAAAGACTCTGATGCTGGGAGGGATTGGGGGCAGGAGGAGAAGGGGACGACAGAGGATGAGATGGCTGGATGGCATCACTGACTCGATGGATGTGAGTTTGAGTGAACTCCAGGAATTGGTGATGGACAGGGAGGCCTGGCATGCTGCGATTCATGGGGTCGCGAAGAGTCGGACACGACTGAATGACTGAACTGAACTGAAAGGTCGATGCTTAGCTGCTCAGTCATGTCCAACTCTTTTCAATGCCTTGGATTGTAGCCTACCAGGCTCCTCTGTCCATGGGATATCCCAGGCAAAATACTGCAGTGGTTTGCCATTTCCTACTACGAGGAATCTTGCCAACTCAGGAATCAAACGTGTCTCCTGCATTGGCAGGCAGGCTCTGTACCACTATGTCACCTAGGAAGCCCCATTTTAGAGGGACCATCATTTAAAAACATGATTATTTTTTACAGACACATATTGAAGGATTTCAAGTTAACTTATGTGATTTCTGGGATAAAGAAAAATTCAGAAAAAATTAAATAAAGTAAAATAAAAACTAAAAGTAAAATAGATGAGTCAAAATTAGCATTGTTGAAACTAGGTTATGTGTAATATGTAGGGTAATTGCACCACTCTTTTTTTTCTTGTGCATATTGAAAATGTCTATAGTAAAAAATAATTGTTTATAAAAGAAAAACAAAAACATACTGTTAGCTAATAAATGTACACATCTGCCTCAATCTAATTTCTACTGTTGCTGTAAACTAATGCTCCTTATTCTTCTCTATCATACATGATTTCTATTAAACTTTGAGAAAATTTTCAATATTGATATGCATTTTACTGACTACCGTTTATAGACATCTCAATCATATGTAAAAGAGGGTATCAATTATCCCAGTTTTGTAAAAGTTTGGAATTTAATGAGAAGAATCACGGCAGTTTTTAAACATATGTTTTTTATGAGCATGATAGTCAACCAGTGGCAGTTTCCTGCAGGAAACAGGACAAGGATTGTCTTTTCTCTCTTTCTGATGCCTTTCAACCTCTCTTTAATGTCCCCTATTGAAAAAATATACCTGGGAGTCATGTGGGAAGGAGAAATAAAGTTCAGAGTCACAGAGCTGAATATTAATGAGTACATTTGAGAGTCCAAGACATAATAACAATAACTGACAGCAGAATATCTGTTGCTTTGAGTACTGAAGTTTAGTAATCTTTTTTCTTTGTTTATAGTCAAATAATGTAAATTGCTCAGAATGATGACTGATCAAGGTAGACTTTTTTTTAAGTATTTAAATCCCGATTCCTACTTGTGGATATATGGATCAAGTACTGAAATTCTACATACCCTAGTCTTTTCACCCATAATATGGGGCTAACAATGAAATCTACTTCATAAAGTTGTTGTGAAGAAAAGATAAAATGTAAAATGACTAGCCTGAGTATATAGTACCTGGTTAATAAATATAAACAGCTGTATTTCTTTTATAATTATCTTTCAATCATTATCATCATTGGGAGTTCTGTTTTTTAACTTAAAAATGCATAAAAAATTTAGTGAAAAATACAAGAACATAAATATTTTGATAATTTAGTAGCCAATTAGAGTATTTTTAATATTTTCATTCATATGTTCATTTTACACATTACCACCTTTAAGGACATTATATTTAATATTCACAATAATACTTAGGGGCAAAAGTGATTAATGTCTTCAGCCTCAGCTAACCTAGTATAGCTCTGAAAATCCAGAAATGCATGAGGATTTTCCTTTGGAGGTAAGGAGATCCACTGATTCAGCTAGTGGCTCTAGGCTTGAGGTACACATCCACTGCAAATGTTATTTCATTCAGTATGTTTAACACTAATCAAGCATCCTTGAAGAAGCATACTTGAGATGGCAAAAGTACTCACTTCAAATTGTCCTCAAGTTTAGGTTGGAGTTTACAAAGCATTTCTTATGATGTGCCACTGATTAGTGATGGTTCATATAGTCACAGAGATTAAGCATCCACTGAGCAACCATACAGTTACAGTGAAGCGTAAGTGAAAGTGCTGAGAAGTGCCCCTGTGAACAGATGATTGTTTCAAGGGTGCTGTGTGTTCCCTGTTTTTTATTGCAATGAATATAAGACCACCTCCATTACTCTTTATTAGGATGGGATATTTATGTTGGTTTTGTTTTTGGTCTTACTACTTTCACTGATTTTATTCCCCTAGAGAAATTAAATCTACCACAAAGCAAGTTCATCTAAAAATTTTAGTATAAAATGCATGGTGACTTAAATTTTGTACTTTCTTCAAGGTATATTTATCTGCTGAATCTCTTGAACCTTCCTGAACAAGCATTTTTTAAGTTATGACTTTTAATAGTAGTACATTAGAAATTAAAAAATAATAAAAATAAGTAATATTTAATATTAAATGACCTTTTTATTATATGGTTAAATTATATTCTAATAGAAAACTGACTTTTAAAAACCAGCTTTTTAAAGTCACAAAACAAACTACATACATTTTCCAGATGTGTCTATGTATTCAACATGTTCTAGCAATACCTATCCTGAAACAAAGATTTGGCTGAATGACCTTGACCTTCTATTTACAATTAATTTTAATAATTTTTGGCATTTGTGGCTTTTCCCTTTTGCCAAGTTTATATCCTTTCTATTCTCCCCCATTTAACAATTTGAAATACTATACATAATGAGAATATTCTGTTCAGTATGCTGAAAAATTCAAGAGAATTTTTTTTCTGCCAAGGAACATTTGTCAGCTGCCTTCTCCCTTCTATCAGGCCCTTATTATTTCTTGTTTGGTCTGATATAAGAACTTCTTTAGTGATTGCCCTGCCAGTGTCTTGTTTCCTTCCAAAATATCATCAATATTTCTGCCTATGAAAGTTCTCTAAAGTACAGATTTGAAATCATATTTGTCTTAAATATTTTCAGTGTTGCCGTATCAACCTCAGTATTAATTCCAAACTTTATTGTGATTGAGAGAAGGCATGTTTGCCACTCTAACCTTGAACTCTGAAGAAAGTATCAAAGTGAGCTTAAATTCCAGTTTAATGGTTAGTTAGCTGCATCACCTTTAGCAAGTCATTTCATCTCTATGGGCCTTTAGTTTCTCAATTGTAAAATGTTTGAAATAATAGTACTATTATTGAGAAGGTATTATTTTTGAAAATATTTAATGACTGTGTACATGTGAAATGTTAAGAACATTCACAGCACAAAGTAGTAAGTATATCACTTCAGCTATTACTTTTATCCTATTGTAGCTTGTGTTTTTCCCCCATATCACAGCCCTGTCAAACTCATGTACAAGCATCTCTTATGCTGTACCCATAATGATCTAATTGCTCTGTGGACTGAAAAAAATGCACAGCCTTAAAGTTGAAAAGTATGTTTTATTTGGGGAACTTACTGAGGACTTAAGCCTGGTAGACAGCTTCTCAGCCCTGAGGGACCATTCCCAAGAGATAAGGGATGAGCCAGAATAGATAGGAATTTGGGGCGGGGGGGAAACAAAGCACGTTGTTGGAGCATTGAAAGATTAACATTAATTAAAGAAAACAAGGTGTCTCAAATTAATGTGTTAGGAAAGTTATGTCCAACCTAGATAGCATATTCAAAAGCAGAGACATTACTTTGCCAACAAAGGTCCGTCTAGTCAAGGCTATGGTTTTTCCAGTGGTCATGTATGGATGTGAGAGTTGGACTGTGAAGAAAGCTGAGCGCCAAAGAACTGATTCTTTTGAAGTGTGGTGTTGGAGAAGACTCTTGAGAGTCCCTTGGACTGCAAGGAGATCCAACCAATCCATTCTGAAGGAGATCAGCCCTGGGTGTTCTTTGGAAGGACTGATGCTAAAGCTGAAATTCCAATACTTTGGCCATCTCATGCAAAGAGTTGACTCATTGGAAAAAACTCTGATGCTGGGAGGGATTAGGGGCAGGAGAAGAAGGGGACGACAGAGGATGAAATGGCTGGATGGCATCACTGACTCGATGGACGTGAGTCTGAGTGAACTCCGGGAGATGGTGATGGACCAACTTTTTAATCTATGGAACAGAGAGCAGCAGGCCTGGCATGCTGCAATTCATGGGGTCCCAAAGAGTCGGACATGACTGAGCAACTGAACTGAACTGAAGGTTTTCAATGTATGGAAAGATGCAAGGGTCTTGGCTCATAGAAGTCATTCCTTTGATATGCACCTTAACTACTAGGGTCAGTGTCCTGCTTTTCTCCCTCCTGAATTCCTTCAAGGTGCACAGTCAGGGACACCCCCCACACACACACACACACTGCCATCCACACAAACACACAGCTTGATGACTGCAGTATCCTTTGTTTACTGATATGAAAGTCAACATTCTTTGTCCACAGTACACACTGAGAACTTAGCTTCTACTTGCTCTTCATAACCTACTTCATTTTTTCAATACTGCGACAACTCTATATAGGTTACCTGCTCATCTTGTGTATCATCCAAATATTCCTTTTTACATTAGCTTTCTTGAGTAACTTTACTGTAAGACAGTAAATTAAAGGCAAGAATTAGTTGTTTTGGTATATTTTTTTAATCTGTGTATCTGACAGAACAGAGAGCAGCATATGATAGTTACGTGATAAATCATTGAATAATTGTTTCTATGAAATGGAAACAAAGAAGAAAGTTCTCCTTGAATTTTCTTCTCTTTTTTAAAACATGAGGAAAATTACTTTCTACATTAAGATGTTATTATTGATGATTTTATTCTGTGCATTTAATGAGAAATAAAACAACCCAGTATTCAGAAGCTGCCTTATCCTTTCAGGGCTAACAATAGCAGCCACGCTGGCTCATCTAAAAAGCAAGCTTTTGTCTTTTCTAATGGAGACACTGTTCATATTTATAGGAGTGATAAGAAAGTATTCTCAAAGCATTTTTCAGTCTGGAAAGAGTTAAAATATTGCAAATGTTATTTAAGTAAATTTTACTGTTAACCAATGCTAGCCAGCTAGTGTGCTGCCTATGTAATCAAGAACTGCTTTTCTGAAAATTTTATGCACTGTTTATTTCCTATAAGTAAGCCTTTTATTTTTGCATTAATTCCCATTATAGTGAGGAGAGCAGTGGTCTAGAAACAACCCATGAATTGCATTATCTAATTTAATTAAGGTGAACTGGCAATTTCTCGAAAGATTCAACAGTCCCCAGACAACTAAAAATGAAACTTTAAAATAGCTTTGTAGTGGACATAAGCTTCTGTCATTTACCATTATTATGCACTCTCACATTCCTTGACAGGAGTTTATGAATAATTCCACAGATACCCCAATGCTTGATTTACATAAGCAAAGCATGTGTTTCCAGATGTTAGCCTACTGCTTAGTCCCAAGCAGTCCCAGAAGAAAATCGTTGTCTCTGATTTTGTGAACCATACCTCTGATTGTGTGGTGCTCAAGTCTATAGAAGCTATTTTATTGTACCAATATAATCCCGGTTGATCCAAGTGTCTGTGAATTCTCCTTGCCGTGCGGTTTCCTGGTCAGAGGATGCCATGTGCTTCTATCAGTAGGACTTTGATCATATGTGGCTTTCTGGGAAAAGATAAGTTCCTGGGGCAAGGAGAAAGGTTAAGGCTGTAAGAAATGAAGAGATCAGGCATTAACTGTTTTCCTTCAAGTACATTAATTATAGCAAGTTAGCACAACCAGGAAACCTTAACAAATGAAAAGTGAGGAATTGGCTGACTGACTACAAATCATGAGATTTTGTTCTGTATTTTCACTTAGTGTAACACAGACACACAGACACCCATTATTCAGATAGAGATAAAACACTGTGAAACTAGTTCCCAAGATGATATATTCATATCAGCTATAGAATGCTGATTTCTTACCAATAATCTGTGCTCTATTACCTATATAGGTTGAATGAATATTCAGTATTCAGTACTTATTTTACCTCTATCACATTGTACCCTAACATCCTAAAGATTTTTTTTTCTTATTCAGTTGTTTTCTAAGATCAGTTTTTACATTTATGCCTTGTAAGAGTCCAAACTGCATGAGAGAGGGTCTAATAACTTCAATATCTTTCATTATTGTAAGCCTTTTACTGAAAATAATAAAGTGAGTGATGTGAATTTACATTTAGCTTAAGAAAATAATTTTCCATTTGCTGGTTTTTTAATAAGTAATAGGAGTCAGCTAAATCAGCTAGAATATAGTGTTAATGAGATTAAAATTGCAGGTTTGATTCCTGTATAAGGTAATTAGTCTTATGTGGAAGAAAGCTATTCAAAGGCCATAATTTTGATCCCCAGTGGAGTTCTTATGAAAGGAAGACCACATAATGAGTTGTAAAGGACTTGTGGCAAATCAGGCTTTCCTCCGTGGGTGAAAAATGACAGATACAAAAACTTAATATAATTTAGAGCATGTAGCAAGTCAACTGGCCAAGAGCATCATCATTTTATATGAGGCTACAGATCATCATGTAAATGGGCACTTAAACGGAGTATGGACTCAGCTCATTTCTCCTTTAGCTCCACACCATTGAAAATCACTTAGAATCAGTGGGACCGAGCATAGAGCAGAGTTGCAGAATGCACAGAAAAATTGAGACATAGCCCCCTGCTACAAAGGTTATTAAAAATTATTCTATAATTGCTGTAACTGTTCTATCAAGCTGAATAATACCAACCTGAAAAGTATTTGTATTTTCATTAGATACATGTACTAAGATATGTAATTATATTAACTGTCATTTTACTCTTATTTCTGATATGGAAAATCTTAGCTAATCAACATAGATATTGTAACTGTATTTTATATGTACCATATGTTTTCCTCAGTAGTTTTATTTTAATAGAAAATGTGGTCATTTAGAATATTTGGGAAATGTATAAAATTTCAAGTAAAATAAACACATGAAGTATTCATAATTCCAGCCAATGAGCATAATCATGTCATTATATTTCCTTTTCTGATGCTTTTCCTTTTATTAAAAAAAGAATTAATATGAAAAATGGAATCAAATACATCCAAAATTGTATCCTAATTTTTTCAACTTTCCCATCAATTGTGCTTCAGAAACAGTACTCTTATGACTGTATAGATTTCCTCTTAGATATGTGCTATAATTTAACTATTATCCAAATCTTAGAATTTATGGTTATTTTTTTTTTTTCACTATTAGAAATAATGCTGCAGTGAGCATCTTTGTCTGCATTCTGGCCAGTTTGTAGACAGGTTCTATCTCGGTTCTTTAAATAGTCTTAGAACTGAGGTTGTTGGGTAAAAAGATTTGAATATTTTTAAGTCAGCTACCACAAATAGCCACATTCCTTCTCTTCTCACATTGCCCCGATTTATGCTGCCACCATCGGGTTACGAGGGCACTCAGTCCTTCAGTTTCCCTACATCTGCCGTTACCACATTGAAGTCTTAATTGCTACAATCTTATGTAATTCCTAGAATTTGCTTTTCATAACTCCCTTTATTTTTAGACCAACTTATGTCTTAAAAAACATATAATTCATGTATATTTTATTACAACAAAATCAAACGTGTTATTTAGATCTATTCTAGCCACAAAGCAATGTTAGTTCTTGTAAATTGATGAATAGAAACAAATCATCAGTAGTTTTGTTTGTTTCCTAACTCATATACATGAGATTTGAATGGTAAAGTTACTTAAACATTGACCAAAATTAAATGAGTATTATTAATATGACCATTGTACCACCATAATGACAGATTGCAGTTGAATTCTGCCATAAGGTTCTAGAAAGGAAATGGCAATCTAACTTTTATGAGATAAGGTTTTGGCATTTTTTCTAAAGTATAATTCAGTACCTAGCCTCTTGGAGGACAGGTCTAAGGGGGAAAACTAAATATATAAATTATCCTCTAGATTTGATCAATCATATGTTCCTCTGGTTTGCCTTGTCTCCCAGATATGTTCACTTGCAATTAAAAGCATTAGTCATTAAAAAATGCTTAATTAGCAGGTTGGCAAATTTATTGTTCTCTAGAATTTTCCATAGCCAGGCCCTAAGATTTTCATGCAGATCTCAATGTTGAGCTAATTTGTTGCTATCCAGAGACATATTTGATCAGAAGGGAGAAAGATTACCTAGTAATATGTTTTCCACTGTTTTTTTGTGTACTAAATTAACAAAGTACATTGCCAATTAGCAGTTTTTAAAATTTTCTTTCTGATGAAACCTAAGCAGTTTGTTTGTTTGTTTTAGAATTTGAAGTAGAAAAGCAGTGCACATGGAAAAGAACAGATTAAGTCCTCATTTGATCTCCCTGAGTTCAAAATAAAATGTATTTATCAGTTATTACTGATATGAGATTTTAAATGGTTTTCACTGTTTTTCAAATTATCAACAGTAGAGTTCACTGGAGTCCTTCATCTGTGCCTGCACATCCTACAGGATATATGGTAGGTAGATACTATAAATCAAGATAGCACTTTCCTGTAGGAAAAACTCTATATGCCCTTTAGAGACATTTTCAGTCTAGAATTAACCTAAAGCATAACAGGAAACCAGGGATATTCATGTTGGTGATTCCTTAACCCTTCCTCCCTTCACATGCCACCAAGTCACTGTGACTCTTCCTAGAAAACACCTACTGTCCCATGAACATCCGTACACCAAACCTCTTCTGTTTGTCTCTAGGCTTAAACCTAGTCCCAATTTGATCTCATTTGCTTCCTACTATTAAAACTAAGGTTCTATTTTTAGAAAGAACGTCCTAGCCCCAGAAGAATGACTTCTGTGGTGGTAATTATAATCTCATACTTGAAGACATATCACTCCTGTTATCAAAGAGTGAAAAGTAACTCACTCTCTCACTCTTGTCTCTCAGTCACTCAGTTTGCCTAAGAACAACCACTGTTAGAAGTTTCACGTGTGTTACTTCCAGAAATATCCCACTCATCTGTAAGCATTTCTGTGAATTCCTTTTACTTTTACATAAATGAGCCCAGAATATACAAAATGACCTATACTTTCTTATTTAGAAATGTAGCTATCATGAAGATATTTTAATTTTGTAACTTCTAGAGCTATCCCATTCTTTGTCATGACCTCAAGGTCCATTGGATGGGTGTAGCATCATTTATTTAATCAGTCCTATTACTGAGAATTTTAAAGATATTTTCAGACTTTTATGAACAATACTGCAATGACTGCTCTTAATATATATGTAGGATTTTCTGGATAATAGGATGTGAACATTTTAAAAACTTTTACTATGCAATGTCAATTACCCTCCATAGAGATTGTACCAGTAGGTCACCAACATTTGTCTTTACCCTCACCAACTAGGCATATCAAATGTGATTTTTGCCACTGACAAGCTAAAACTATATCCTTCAGTTCAATTCAGTCACTCAGTCATGTCCAACTCTTTGCGACCCCATGAATTGCAGTTCGCCAGGCCTCCCTGTCCATCACCACCTCCTGGAGTTCACTCAAACTCACGTCCATCGAGTCGGTGATGCCATCCAGACATCTCATCCTCTGTCATCCCCTTTTCCTCCTGCCCCCAATCCCTCCCAGCATCAGAGTCTTTTCCAATGAGTCAGTGCTTCGCATGAAGTGGCCAAAGTATTGGAGTTTCAGCGTTAGCATCAGTCCTTCCAAAGAATACCGAGGGCTGATCTCCTTTAGAATGGACTGGTTGGATCTCGTTGCAGTCCAAGGGACTCTCAAGAGTCTCCTCCAACACCACAGTTCAAAAGCATCAATTCTTCAGCCCTCAGGTTTCTTCACAGTCCAACTCTCACATCCATACATGACCACAGGAAAAACCATAGCCTTGACTAGACGGACCTTTGTTGGCAAAGTAATGTCTCTGCTTTTCAATATGGTATCTAGCTTTATATAAAATATATATATGTTATATATTATATATTTAAAATATATCTAATGTGATATATATGCTTAATATATATCATATATATTATATTATGTAATTATATCTTATACCACCCACCCTCTCAGTGGTGTAGCAACCTGACCCTATTGGTAGAAAACACTGACTTTCCTGAAGCTAGTCCAGCGCGTAGTACCCTGTAGATGACCAAGTGTAAAACTTCTGACATAGATGGAAAGGTTGGACAAATTTATGTCATTTTTCCACTTCAAATCACAACACTAAACTAAACTTATCCCCTTCACCCCTAAGGAGAAAATTCCATGACCTTTTTTGGAATCCACGTACCCATTAACCACCATAGAAGGATGCAGATCTATTGTGCATAGCAAGGTAACCACTGTTCAGTGACTTCTGTATAGCATGAAAATGTCAGGTCAACATTTTCTTCTCCGGGATAGATATAATGTCCTTCCCAATGACTGCTGCTGCTGCTGCTAAGTCGCTTCAGTCGTGTCCAACTCTGCGCGACCCAGAGACAGCAGCCCACCAGGCTCCCCTGTCCCTGGGATTCTCCAGGCAAGAACACTGGAGTGGGTTGCCATCTCCCTCTCCAATGCATGAAAGTGAAAAGTGAAAGTGAAAAGTGAAAGTGAAGTCACTCAGTCATGTCCAACTCCCAGCGACCCCATGGACTGCAGCCCACCAGGCTCCTCCATCCATGGGATTCTCCAGGCAAGAGTACCAGAGTGGGGTGCCATTGCCTTCTCCTCCCAATGACTATAAACTACTAACTTAATTCAGTTTATAGCTAATTAATTAGTTAAGGCTATTAAAACCTCTGACTAACATGTAAAAAATGTCTACTCAATTGTTGGCAGAGTACAAATTAAAACTTTATTTACCTTATGAAATAATTTAATTACATTTTTGGAAAGATCATGTTGAGTGTTTCAGTTTTTAGTTTTCTGAATGTTGAGCTTTAAGCCAACTTTTTCACTCTCCTCTTTCACTTTCATCAAGAGGTTTTTTAGTTCCTCTTCACTTTCTGCCATAAGGGTGGTGTCATCTGCATATCTGAGGTGATTGATATTTCTCCCAGCAATCTTGATTCCAGCTTGTGCTTCTTCCAGGCCAGCCTTTCTCATCATGTACTCTGCATATAAGTTAAATAAGCAGGGTGACAATATACAGCCTTGACGGACTCCTTTTCCTATTTGGAACCAGTCTGTTGTTCCATGTCCAGTTCTAACTGTCTTCCTGACCTGCAGAGTGAAAAAGTTGGCTTAAAGCTCAACATTCAGAAAATGGTGGTGTCATCTGCATATCTGAGGTGATTGATATTTCTCCCAGCAATCTTGATTCCAGCTTGTGCTTCTTCCAGGCCAGCCTTTCTCATCATGTACTCTGCATATAAGTTAAATAAGCAGGGTGACAATATACAGCCTTGACGGACTCCTTTTCCTATTTGGAACCAGTCTGTTGTTCCATGTCCAGTTCTAACTTGCTTCCTGACCTGCAGAGTGAAAAAGTTGGCTTAAAGCTCAACATTCAGAAAACTAAGATCATGACGTCTGGTCCCATCACTTCACGGGAAATAGATGGGGAAACAGTGGAAACAGTGTCAGACTTTATTTTTCTGGGCTCCAAAATCACTGCGGATGGTGATTCCAGCCATGAAATTAAAAGACGCTTACTCCTTGGAAGGAAAGTCAGACCAACCTAGATAGCATATTGAAAAGCAGAGACATTACTTTGCCAACAAAGGTCCGTCTAGTCAAGGCTATAGTTTTTCCAGTGGTCACGTATGGATGTGAGAGTTGGACTGTGAAGAAAGCTGAGTGCCAAATAATTGATGCTTTTGAACTGTGGTGTTGGAGAAGACTCTTGAGAGTCCCTTGGACTGCAAGGAGATCCAACCAGTCCATTCTAAAGGAGATCAGCCCTGGGTGTTCTTTGGAAGGACTGATGCTAACACTGAAACTCCACCTCATGTGAAGAGTTGACTCATTGGAAAAGACTGATGCTGGGAGGGATTGGGGGCGGGAGGAGAAGGGGACGACAGAGAATGAGATGGCTGGATAGCGTCACCGACTCGATGGACGTGAGTCTGAGTGAACTCTGGGAGGTGGTGATAGACAGGGAGGCCTGGTGTGCTGCAATTCATGGGGTCACAAAGAGTTGCACACGACTGAG
The DNA here is from genome assembly GCA_006410635.1 of Cephalophus harveyi. NCBI lineage: Eukaryota > Metazoa > Chordata > Mammalia > Artiodactyla > Bovidae > Cephalophus > Cephalophus harveyi. The sequence goes on along the minus strand of SJYT01036718.1, from coordinate 795,612 downwards.
CGACTGAACTGAAAGTAGATAATCCATGCACATTTTTCAAAATTTAAATGCAAAACTGTGTGTAGTAAAATTAATTCACCTATAGTTCTCAATCCCCATCAGTCAGTTATTCTTCCAGAAGGCACTTTTAACCAGTTTTTTATACATGTGTGCGAGTGTCTGTGTGTGTGTATGTGAGAGAGAGAGAGTACATACACATATATCGTAATCAAGCCAAATAGACCATTAACAACTTGCTGCTGTTCCCCTAAACAATGTATTTTGGAGGAATTTTCATATCAGTGTATATAGTCTTTAAGAAACTAAGATCATGGCATCCGGTCAACAACAACAATCATCCTCTTTAACAGCTATGTAGCACTCTATTGGGTGGATATACTCCAGTCCATCATGATGGACATTTAGATGATTTGCAAACACTGGATATTAGAAAGTTGCTGTAGTGAGTTTTCATGTGCATATGCCATTCTCCACATGCACAAAGATTTCTGTAGGAAAAATTATTAGGACACCCCCTACGTAAAATAATAAGTGCATTTTCAGTTGTTATATGTTGCCAAATTGTCCTCCAAGAGATACGTCATACCAATTGTACTTCCACCTCCATGCATCTCTGTGAAACTGCCTCTTTGTAACCTGAACAACTCAGGATTACCAACATTTTAACATTTGTCATTCTTAGAGAAAAAAAAATGTTTTGCTGTAGATTTAAGGGGTTTATTTTGATATATTTTCCTTTATTTTTTCTAAATAGGAATTATATTGTTTATTCAGTTTTTCAGCATACTTACCAAAATGAGAATATTTCCATTTATGAAATATTTTTATAAACATTATAATAGACTTAAGATTGTGAAATAATTTTAAATTCATAGGAACATTGCAAAGATACTACATTGTTCTTTTATTCGTCATTTATTTTTTCAGTCACTTATCCATATCAGTATGGATTCATGCACATTTTATGCTTTGGGGTATTATCTAATACTGGGGCTTCCCAGGTGGCTCAGTAATAAAGAATCTGCCTGCCGATGCAGGAGACGTGGGTTTGATCCCTGGGTGGGGAAGATCCCCTGGAGAAGGAAATGGCAAACCCATTCCAGTATTCTTGCCTGGGAAATCCCATGGACAGAGGAGCCTGGTGGGTTACAGCTCCTACAGAGGAGCTTGGTGAGTCACAAGAGTCAGATATGACTTGACTGAACAAGAACATAACAGTATGTTGTTTATTTACTTTCTTGTTCAGATTCTTCCAGATTTTGTCATTGAGAGCTTTTTCAAGTTGACTCCCATGTCCCTTAGACACAGCCCTAAGCTTTTGTTAGTTGAGTATATCCTGAGTTTTAGTAAAAGATGCTTTAGGCTTATCTCATATTTTCCCTGCCTAGACCTAGAATCAGTCATTTCTCCAAGGACTCTTGGTTCCTTCAGTGGAGAATAGGATTTAGAAATGAATATCTAGGCATTGAGTAAGTTTGTTGCTTTTCAAGGGTTAATGGTTCAGTGCCCTTTCTGTGTACAGAATTGAGTAATGTATCTATGACATATATGGGAGAAGGCAATGGCACCCCACTCCAGTACTCTTGCCTGGAAAATCCCATGGACGGAGGAGCCTGGTGGGCTGTGGTCCATGGGGTTGCTGAGAGTCGGACATGGCTGAGTGATTTCACTTTCACTTTTCACTTTCATGGATTGGAGAAGGAAATGGCAACCCACTCCAGTGTTCTTGCCTGGAGAATCCCAGGGATGGGGGAGCCTGGTGGGCTGCCGTCTCTGGGGTCACACAGAGTCAGACACGACTGAAGCGACTTGAGCAGCAGCAGCATACATATATGAAAGTAAATGTGTGTTTGTGTTCATGTCTCAGACTTTAATGAAATAGTGAAGAATTTATTCTAGTCTTCCTTTCTTATTTATCTGTAACTTCTCTCTCCAATAACCAGGCTGCTACCACCCACCATCTATTTAGCTATTTGTTTGATGTGAAGCAGTTTCAAAATTAGTAACCTATATCTATATGAAAAACAAATTTGCCAACTAAATTTTTGGTTGTAGTTCTAATTTGTCTTTTGTATTATCCATGAGACTGAATTTATTTTCATATGTTTAAGAAATATTTATATATATAGTTTATATATGCATATATATACAGCTTATAATATATACATTTTACACATATGGTTTATATATATCTATATATTTTTAAAAATCAACTCATTTTTTTCTACTTGAAAGATGTTATATACAGTAATATCAATAATAACAATCCCTTGAATGGTTGCATGAAACTGCTGTGTATAATAATGTGTATAATAATTTGTTTTCAAAATCAAATAATATAAAAGGATAATTTTACCTCTTATTTATGCCTAAATCTTACATTTTCAAAAGTGAAAGGGAAGTCACTCAGTTGTGTCTGATTCTTGGCAACCCCATGGACTGCACCTGCCAGACTCCTCCATCCATGGGATTTTTCAGGCAAGATTACTGGAGTGGGTTGCCATTTCCTTCTTCAGGGGCTTGTCCCAACCCAGGGATCGAACCCAGGTCTCCTGCGTTGCAGGCAGACTTTTATCACCTGAGCCACAAAGGGGCTTGTGTGTTTTCCATGTTTTCACATGTGTGTTAGAAAATCCCACTTGTATAAATGAGGAGCAGTGTTCACGTACAGTATTTTGGTTTCTTTTGACTTTGTTCCTAGCATATGTCCCAGTAATAATAAAAATTACTACAAAATTGTTTTAAGGAAATGTTCAACCAGTGTTACAATTGACTTAAAACATGTAATGAGATAGTTTCCATCTCTAGGGGGAGAACTTCTGACAGTCTTTATTTGCAAGTTTTCTTCTACACATAATTGCTTAATTCTCAGGGCCAGCCACAGCGTCTTCTGTAAACCAGTTGCTCCTCACTCAGTCCTGCAGTTACTGGACTTCAGAGCACAGGTGCTACCCTGCTGTGGTGCTGATTTTATTACAGTGGGGGCTAAGCTATGGTGAAACATCGGCAGATTTCTTGTTTGTCAAGTATGTTAAGATTAAGGATATCTCTTCTATGTTTAGCATTCCTATCACTATAATGGGTTTTAGAATTTTGTTTATTTAAAATAAGAAAATCCCTATTCTTATACATAAAATATATAGGCTTTTTTTACCTTAGACAGCAAAGCTATGCTTCTGTCAGGTGTTCATGTATGGCCTTCATACTGAACTGTGAATCAGGCAAATAGTTACAAAATTAATTGCTCATTGTGAGGTATGCATTATCTTTTTTCCAGCCTGTCTTCTTTTGTTAGCACAAACTTATATGGTACACGGCCCTTAAAGGGTTCCAATATAGACAATTTAAATTTATGTCTGCTCAAGAATAAAGCCTGTTAATTAACTACCATAGAGTCATTTAATTCTCTAAACTAATTATTTAATATTCAGCTATTTCATTTGTCTGTTCTGTTCAGTCGCTCAGTCATTGTCTGACTCTCTGAGGCCCCATGGACTGCAGCACACCAGGCCTCCCTGTCCATGACCAAATCCCGAACGTACTCAAACTCATGTCCATCGTGTAGATGATGCTATCCAACCATCTCATCCTCTGTCGTCCCCTAATCCTCCTGCCTTCAATCTTGCCCAGCATCAGGGTCTTTTCAAATGAGCCAGCTCTTTGCATCAGGTGGCCAAAGTAGTGGAGTTCGGCTTCATCATGAGTCCTTCCAATGAATATCCAGGACTCATCTCCTTTAGGATGGACTGGTTTGATCTCCTTGCAGTCCAAGGGACTCTCAAGAGTCTTCTCCAACACCACAGTTAAAAGCATCAATTCTTTGGTGCTAAGTTTTCTTTATAGTTCAACTCTCACATCCGTACATGACTACTGGAAAAACTATAGCTTTCCCTGGATGGACCTTTGAGGACAAAGTAATGTCTGCTTTTTAACATACTGTCTAGGTTGTGATAGCTTTTCTTCCAAGGAGCAAGTGTCTATTAATTTCACGGCTGCAGTCACCATCTGCAGTCATTTTGGAGCCCAAGAAAATAAAGTCTGTCACTGTTTCATTGTTTCCCCAACTATTTGCCATGAAGTGATGGGACGGGAGGCCATGATCTTCCATTTTTCAAATGTTGAATTTTAAACCAGCTTTTTCACTCTCTTCTTTCATTTTCATCAAGACGCTCGTCAGTTCCTCTTTGCTTTCTGCCATGAGAGTGGTGTCATCTGCATATCTGAGGTTATTGATATTTCTCTCAGCAATCTTGATTCTAGTTTGTGCTTCATCCATCCTGGCATTTCACAAGATGTACTCTGCATATAAGTTAAATAAGTAAGGTACAATATACAGCCTTGATATACTCCTTCCCCAGTTTGGAACCAGTCTGTTGTTCCATGTTCAGTTTTAACTGTTGCTTCCTGACCTGCACACAGATTTCTCAGGAGGCAAGTCAGGTGATCTGGTATTCCCATCTCTCTCAGAATTTTCCACAGTTTGTTATGATCCACACAGTGAAAGGTGTTGGCATAGTCAATGAAGGAGAAGTAGATGTTTTTCTGAAACTCTTGCTTTTTCTGTGATCCAATGGATGTTGGATCCAATTTGATTTCTGGTTCTTCTGCCTTTTCTAAATTCAGCTTGAAAAATCAGGAAGTTCTTGGTTTATTTACTGTTGAAACCTGGCTTGGAGAATTTTGAGCATTACTCTGCTAGTGTGTGAGATGACTGCAGTTTTGCAATAGTTGGAACATTCTTTTCAGTTGCCTTTCTTTGGGATTGGAATGAAAACTGACTTTTTCCAGTCCTGTGGCCACTGCTGAGTTTTCCAGATTTGTTCCAGATTTGGCATATTGAGTGCAGCACTTTTACAGCATCATCTATTAGGAAGTGAAATAGCTCTACTGGAATTCCATCACCTCCAGTAGCTTTGTTTGTAGTGATACTTCCTAAGGCCCCCTTGACTTTGCATTCCAGGATGCCTGGTTCTAGGTGAGTGATCACACCATCATGGTCTTCTGGGTCATGAAGATCTTTATCGTATAGTTCTTCCATATATTCTTGCCACCTCGTCTTAATATCTTCTGCTTCTGGTAGGTCCATACCATTTCTGTCCTTTATTGAGCCCATCTTTGCATGAAATGTTCACTTAGTATCTCTAGTTTTCTTGAAGAGATCTCAAGTCTTTCCCAGTCTATTGTTTTCCTCTATTTCTTTGCATTGATCACTGAGGAAGACTGCCTTATCTCTCCTTGATTTTCTTTGGAACTCTGCATTTAAATGGGTATATCTTTCCTTTTTCCTGTGCCTTTAGCTTCTCTTCTATTCTCAGCTATTTGTAAGGCCTTCTCAGACAACCAGTTCGCCTTTTTACATTTCTTTTTCTTGGGGATGGTCTTGATCACTGCCTCCTGTACAATGTTATGTACCTTTGTCCATTGTTCTTCAGGCACTTTGTCTGTCAGATCTAATCCCTTGAATCTATTTGTCACTTCCACTGTATAATAGTAAAGGATTTGATTTTAGGTCATACCTGAATGGTCTAGTGGTTTTCCCTACTTTCTTCAATTTAAGTCTGCATTAGGCAATAAGAAGTTCATGACCTGAGCCACAGTCAGCTCATAGTCTTGTTTTTGCTGACTGTATAGAGCTTCTCCATCTTAGTCTGCAAAGAATATAATCAATCTGATTTCAGTATTGACCATCTGGTGATGTACATGTGTAGATTCATCTCTTGTGTTGTTGGAAGAGGATGTTTGTTATGACACGTGCGTTCTCTTGGCAAAACTCTGTTAGCTTTTGCCCTGCTTCATTTGTTTCCCAGGCCACACTTGCCTGATACTCCAGGTATCTTGACTTCCTCCTTTTGCATTCCAGTCCCCTATGATGAAAAAGACATCTTTTCTGGGTGTTAGTTCTAGAAAGTCTTGTATGTCCTTATAGAACCATTCAACTTCAGCTTCTTCAGCATTACTGGTTGAGGTATAGACTTGGATTACTGTGGTATTGAATGGTTTGCCTTGGAAACAAACAGAGATCATTCTGTCATTTTTGAGATTGCACTCAAGTAGTGCATTTTGGACTCTTGTTGATTATGATGGCTGCTCCAATTCTTCTAAGGGATTCTTGCCCACAGTAGTAGATTTAATGGTCATCTGAATTATTGGTCATCTGAATTTGTTATAAATAAGTTTCCTTATTTCATGATTTATACCTTTATTTTACAGGAATGTAAAAAGGGTAATAAATTTATGGTTACTTTGCCATGCTAAAAGTGAAGATCATATTTTGTCATTTAGTTATAAAAGATTCATATATTCAGATGACTTTGACTTGTAAATTACTTTTTAGAAAACCACAAATAATTGACCTTTATTTTGAAACACAAGTGTGTTCTTCAAAAATATCGATTTGACCCTGTATTTGTTGTTGTTGTCAGTAGCCAAGTTGTGTCTCACTCTTTGTGATCTCGTGGACTGTAGCATGCCATGCTTTCTTAATCATCTCATCTCTCCAGTACCACAGTTCAAAAACATCAGTTCTTTGGTGCTGACCCCATATTAGATAATACTTTATAGCATAATATACTGTGGTGTTGGAGAAGACTCTTGAGAGTCCCTTGGACTGCAAGGAAATCCAACCAGTCCATTCTGAAGGAGATCAACCCTGGGATTTCTTTGGAAGGAATGATGCTAAAGCTGAAACCCCAGTACTTTGGCCACCTCATGCGAAGAGTTGACACATTGGAAGAGACTCTGATGCTGGGAGGGATTGGGGGCAGGAGGAGAAGGGGACGACCGAGGATGAGATGGCTGGATGGCATCACGGACTCGATGAACGTGAGTCTGGGTGAACTCCGGGAGTTGGTGATGGACAGGGAGGACTGGCATGCTGCAATTCATGGGGTCACAGAGAGTCGGACACGACTGAGCAACTGAACTGAACTGAACTATAGCACAGTAGTAATTATAATAGTGTACATTTGTATATAGTTTAAAAAGTAGTTTTCACTCATGATACTATTCTGTTCCCTACAACCTTGTACTTTTCATTTCTAAAAATTGAAGAAATTGAGGCATTCCATGGTCAAGTGGCTTTTAGGATTAACTGCCTATAGCACATTTTGAATTTAGAATCTGCGGACTCCCACCACACAAACACCAAACAGTTTTAAAAATGTTTGTGTGAAGGTAGTCTCAGAATTGTTTTTTAAAAGAAGGCAATTTGAGAAATTGATGCCGTTTTTAAACTTCAGGTTAAGGAAGAATTGAGTAAGAAAGATAGGATTAAATCAGCTATAAGGTTAGGAAAGAAATAGCATGCTGCAAAATACCATATGCAGTGGAGATATGAGCTGTACATTTGTTCTCAGCTTTGAAGTAAATGTGATCTTTCACCCTGTACTGAGAATATAAGCCACACTGCTTTCTGTGATCCATAGGATCTAGCCCCTGCCTCTCTCTCAAACCCATTTGCTATAGTCTCTCCTTGAACTTTCTTTGTTTTCCAAGCTGTCTGAGCTAGCCTCTGCTCTATTTCAAGGAAAGCTCTGCCTTTTTTTTTTTTTTTTTACAGGTGGAACTTTGCATTTCTTTTATCTGGGGAACTCTATCCTCAGTTAGTCAGTTAGTTCAGTTGCTCAGTCATGTCCAACTCTTTGCAACCCCATGGACTACAGCACACCAGGCCTCCCTGTCCGTCACCAACTCCTGGAGCTCACTCAAACTGGTGTCCATTGAGTCGGTGATGCCATCCAGTCATCTCATCCTCTGCTGTCCCCTTCTCCTCCCAACTGCAATCTTTCACAGCTTCAGGGTCTTTTCAAATGAGTCCATTCTTCACATCAGTTAGCCAAAGTATTAGAGTTTCAGCTTAAACATCAGTCCTTCCAATGAATATTCAGAACGTGTTTCCTTTAGGATGACCTGGTTGGATCTCCTTGCAATCCAAAGGACTGTCAAGAGTCTTCTCCAGCACCACAGTTCAAAAGCATCAATTCTTTGGCGCTCAGTTTTCCTTACAGTCCAACTCTCATATCTATACATGACCACTGGAAAAATCATAGCCCTGACTAGACAGACTCTATCCTCAGGCCTCTGTAAATCTGGCTCCTCTTTAAGTTTATGTGGTGCCTGGAGAAATTAACCAGGCTATGCAAGGTGGCCCATCCACCATTAGTTCACTGTCATATTGCCCTGCTTACTTCCTTCTCAGCACTTGCCATGATCAGCTGGGGAAGAACCATGTTAACTCCATGCTGCTGCTGCTGCTGCTGCTAAGTTGCTTCAGTCATGTCCAACTCTGTGCGACCCCACAGATGGCAGCCCATTGGGCTCCGCCATCCCTGGGATTCTCCAGGCAAGAACACTGGAGTGGGTTGCCATTTCCTTCTCCAATGCATGAAAGTGAAAAGTGAAAGTGAAGTCGCTCAGTCTGACTCAGCGACCCCATGGACTGCAGCCTACCAGGCTCCTCCATCCATGGGAGTTTCCAGGCAAGAGTACTGGAGTGGAGTGCCATTGCCTTCTCCGTTAACTCCATGAGTGAGGCGATATTGATTAATGTCAACAGTGTATACTCTATTACCAGACAACGCAGATTGAATCCTACTTTGCTGTTTGTGTTTGTATGGCATTAGGCGAGTCACTTACTGTCTCTGTGCCTGGATTTTCTCACATATAGAATGTCCTTAACTAATACTCTTGCATGAACCCCTATGAAATAGAACTATGTACTGTATACAGATTTTCTGGTTCATTCTTCTACAGTCACTGCAGGTCTGTGGAATGGAAAAGTACAGACGAAAAACCTTATTCCCTTGTTATTCCAGTAATTGTTGCTATCAGCTTTTTGTTTTGTTTTCTAAGCATAAAAAGTTATAGAATTCTTAGATCTTGTTTTCCAGCTTTGTGCTCTTGATTCTCAATCTGCTTCTCTCCTCAGTAAAACTCTTCCAATGGATTGCCTATACTCCCTGTTCATCTGCTTCTGTGTCCTGATCCCATTTTGATTGGATTTTCTTTGTTACCACTCCATCGAAACTGCTCTAGTCCCTGTCTCCAGTGGTCTCCACCTCATTGAAATCCCTGTCACTTCCCAGTTTTTATTGTACTTGACCTGTTGAGAGGATTTAGCACATAGATTACATGGTATTTTTTGAACAAATCCTTCGCCTAGCCCCCAGGATGTATACTGCTTGGTTTTCCTGCTGTTTCAATGATTGTTGGCTTTTAGTTTTTATTGCTTGTTTCTCCTCATCTCTCTAACCCTAAATGCTGTCATACCTGAAGAGTAAACTGTTGATTCCATTTATATCTGCATTCATTGGTGGGTAATTTCTTTGTCATATGTCATAAAATACTGTCTGTGCAGTACAGTATGCAAACCATGAACTGTAGCAAGCCAGGCTTCCCTGTCCATCACCAACTCCTGGAGCTTACTCAAACTCATGTCCGTCGCGTTGGTGATGCCATTCAACCATCTCATCCTCTGTCCTCCCTTCTTCTCCTGTCTTCAATCTCTCCCAGCATCAGGGTCTTTTCCAGTGAGTTGGTTCTTCGCATCAGGTGGCCAAAGTATTGGAGTTTCAGTTTCAATATCAGTCCTTCCAATGAACATTCAGGACTGACTTCCTTTAGGATTTACTGGTTGGGTCTCCTTGCAGTCCAAGAGACTCGCAAGAGTCTTCTCCAACACAACAGTTAAAAAACATTAATTCTTTGGTGCTCAGCTTACTTTATAGTCCAGCTCTCACATCCATACATGACTACTGGAAAAATGATAGCTTTGACCAGATGGATCTTTTTTGGCAAAGTAATGTGTATCTGCTTTTTAATATACTATCTACGTTGGTCATAACTTTTCTTCCAAGGAGCAAGCGTCTTTTAATTTCATGGCTGCAGTCACCATTTCCAATGATTTTGGAGCCCAAGGAAAGAAAGTCTCTCACTGTTTCCATTTTTTCCCCCATCTATTTTCCATGAAGTGATGGGACCGGATGTCATGATCTTAAGTCATCTGATTGTTGAGTTTTAAGCCAACTTTTTCACTCTCCTCTTTCACTTTCATCAAGAGACTCTTTAGTTCTTCGTTTTCTGCCATAAGGGTGGTGTCTTCTGTGTATCTGAGCTTATTGATATTTCTCCCGGCAGCCTTGATTCAAGCTTGTGTTTCCTCCAGCCCATTATTTCACATGATCTACTCTGCATATAAGTTAAATAAACATGGTGACAATATATAGCCTTGACATACTGCTTTATTGATTTGGAACCAGTCTGTTGTTACATGTCCAGTTCTAACTGTTCCTTCTTGACTTGCATACAGATTTCTCAGGAGGCAGGTCAGGTTGTCTAGTATACCCGTCTCTTGAAGGATTTTGCACAGTTTGTTGTGATCCACACAGTTAAAGGCTATGGCGTAGTCAGTAAAGCAGAAGTAGATGTTTTTCTAGAATTCTCTTGCTTTTTTGATGGCCCAGCAGATGTTGGCAATTTGATCTCTAGTTCCTCTGCCTTTTCTAAATCCAGCTTGAACTTCCAGAAGTTCATGGTTCATGTGATGTTGAAGCCTGGCTTGGAGAATTTTTAGCATTACTTTGTTAGTATGTCAGATGAGTACAATCGTCCGGTAGTTTGAGCATTCTTTGGTATTGCCTTTCTTTGGGATTGGAATGAAAGCTGACCATTTCCAATAATTTGGCCACCGCTGAATTTTCCAGATCTGGCATATTAAGTGCAGCACTCTCACAGCATCATCTTTTAGGATTTGAAATAGCTTAACTGGAATTTCTTTAAGCACTAGCTTTGTTCATAAATAATGTTTCCTAAGGCCCATTTAACTTTGCACTCCAGGATGTCTGGCTCTAGGTGAGTGAGAGAAAAGCACCATTGTGGTTTTCTGGATCATGAAGATCTTTTTTGTATAGTCCTTCTGTGTATTTTTGCCACCTCTTCTTAATATCTTCTACTTCTGTTAGATCCATACCATTTCTGTTCTTTATTGAGCCCATCTGCATGAAACGTTCCCTTGGTATCTCTTAATTTTCTTGAAGAGATCTCTAGTCTTTCCCATTATACCGTTTCCTGTATTTATTTGCACTGATCACTGAGGAAGGCTTTCTTATCTCTCCTTGCTCTTCTTTGGAACTCGGCATTTTTCTCCTATGCCTTTTGCGTCTTTTCTTTTCTCAGCTATTTGTAAGGCCTCCTCAGAGAACCATTTCCCCTTTTGCTTTTCCCCATTTTTCTTTTTCATTTTCCCCATTTTCTTTTTCTTGGGGATGCTATTGATCACTTCCTCTGGTACAGTGTCACAAAACTCTGTCCATAGTACTTCAGGCACTCTATCAGATCTAATCCCTTGAATCTGTTTGTCACTTCCACTGTATAAGGGATTTGATTTACATCATACCTGAATGGCAAACCACTTCAGTATTCTTGCATTGAGACCCCCATGAACAGTATGTAAAGACAAAAAGATATGACACTGAAAGATGAACTTCCCAGGTCAGTAGGTGCCCAATATGCTACTGGAGAAGAGTGGAAAAATAGATCCAGAAAGAATGAAGAGTTGGAGCCAAAGTGAAAACAACACCCAGCTGTGGATGTGACAGGCAGTAGAAGTAAAGTATGATGCTGTAAAGAGCAATATTGCATAGGAATGTGGAATTTTAGGTCCATGAATCAAGGCAAATTGGAAATGGTCAAAAGGGAAATGGCAAGAGTGAACATCGACATTTGAGGAATCAGTGAACTAAAATGGACTGGACTGGGTGAATTTAACTCAGATGACCATTATATCTACTACTGTGGGCAGGAATCCCTTAGAAGAAATGGAGTAGCCATCATAGTCAACAAAAGAGTTCAAAATGCAGTACTTGGATGCAATCTCAATAACAACAAAATGATCTCTTTTCCTTTCCAAGGTAAACCATTCAATATCACAGTAATTCAGGTCTATGGCCCGACCAGCAATGCTGAAAAAGCCGAAGTTGAATGGTTCTATGAATACCTACAAGACCTTCTAGAAATAACACCCCCAAAAAGATATCCTTTTTGTTATAGGGGACTGGAATGCAAAAGTAGAAAGTCAAGAGATACCTCGAGTAACAGGCAAATTTGGCCTTGGAGTACAAAATGAAGCAGGGCAAAGGCTAATAGAGCTTTGCCAAGAGAACACACTGGTCATAGGAAACACCCTCTTCCAACAGCACAAGAGAAGACTCTGCACATGGACATCACCAAATGGTCAATAGTGAAATCATATTCATTACATTCTTTGCAACCTAAAATGGAGAAGCTCTGTAAGTCAGCAAAAACAAGGCCAGGAGCTGACTGTGGCTCAGGTCATGAAGTCCTTATTGCCAAATTCAGACTTAAATTGAAGAAAGTAGGAAAAACCACTAGATCATTCAGGTATGTCCTAAATCAAATCTCTTACAATTATACATGAAAGTGACAAATAGATTAATGGGATTAGCTCTCACAGACAGAGTGCCTGAAGAACTATAGACAGAGGTTCCTGACGTACAGGAGGCAGTGATCAAGACCATCCCCAAGAAAAAGAAATGCAAAGGGCACAGTGGTTGTCTGAGGAGGCCTTACAAGTAACTGAGAAAAGAAGAGAAGCTAAAGGCATAGGAAAACAGGAAAGATATAGTCTTTTGAATGCAGAGTTCCAAAGAAAATCAAAGAGCGATAAGTCAACCTTCCTCAGTGATCAATGCAAAGAAATAGAGGAAAACAATACAGTGGGAAAGACCAGAGATCTCTTCAAGAAAATTAGAATACTAAGGGAACATTTCATGCAAAGATAGGCACAATAAAGGACAGAAATGGTATGGACCTAACGGAAACAGAGGATATTAAGAGGTTGCAAGAATACACAAAAGAACCATACAAAAAATATCTTCATGACCCAGAAAACCATGATGGTGTGATCACTCACCTAGAGCAAGACATCCTGGAATGCAAAGTCACGTGGGCCTTAGGAAGTATCACTATGAACACCAGTCCCCTATAATGAAAAGGACATATTTTGGGGGTGTTAGTTCTAGAAGGTCTTGTACGTCTTCATAAAAAATCATTCATATTCAGCTTCTTCCGCCTTACTGGTTGGGGCATAGACTTGGGTTACTGTGATTTGAATGAATTGCCAGGAGAGCTGAGAAGTGATCTCTAGGGCCAGTGAGTGAATTCATCCTTCCTAAGGGAAAAGTTTGACTGGTTTGATTCCAAGATGGCAGAGTAGAAGAATGTGTGCTCATTTTCTCCTGTGAGAACTCCAAAATTACAACAGGAAAATGTTGCATGCACCCAAAAAAAGATACTCTACGTCCAAGGGCAAAACAGAAGCCCCACGAAGATGGAAGGAGGGACAAAATTGCATTTAGAGTCAAACCCCGTACCCACCAGATACACTTGGAGGGTTCAAACAAACCTTGTGCTCACCAGGACCCAGAGACCCCCATAGACTGAACCAGAACTGTGTTTGAGTGTCTCCTCCGGAGGTACAGGTCAGCAGTGGACTGCTGCAGGCGTAGGGACTCTGGGTGTAATAGACCTGGGTATGGCTTAAGCTCTCCTGTGGGAGGTCGTCATTAAACCCACCCTAGAGCCTCCAGACCTTACACAGGACTGGGGTAACAGACTCTTGGAGAGCACAAACAAAGGTCTATGCAGTGGCAGGTTCCAAATTAATATGTCCAGACCAAACTTCTACACCAATGCGACATTCTTTTGTTTGTTGGTTGGTTTGTTTAAATTAATTGGTTTATTTTTGTCTGTGCTGTGTCTTTGTTGTTGGACTCAGCCTTTTTTTAGTTGTTGTGAGCACCTCTCTTGTTGAGGTGCACAGCCTTCTAATTGCAGTGACTATCTTGTTGTGGAGTAATGGCTCATTAGTTGTGACACATGGGTTTAATTTTCTAATGGCATGTGGAATATTTCCAGACCAGGGATCAAACTCATGTCCCTTGCTTTGGCAGCTGGATTCTCAACCACTGGACCACCAGGGAATCTTTGATGCCACATTCTTGACATTTATCTCTTGACATCTCCAGTAGGACATCTAACAGAAGTCTCAAAGTCAGCATATTTAAAACTTCATTCCATATCCTCTCACATGGGGAACACCAATCATTACCCCCATCTCAGTTGATAGCAACTCCGTCAGTCTGGCAGCTCAAGCCAAATTATTTTGCAATAATCTTTCCCCCCTCTCTTTTTCTCATCTAGTCATTAAATAAATTATCTTGGATATATCTTAAAATATATCTAGCCTCTAAGTACCTCTCATCCACTTTTTTGCTCCGTCACATTTTGTTGCAACCACTGAGATAAGTCCCCACCTGCATCATTTCCATAGCCTCTCATGTGGCTGCCCTCTTTCCACCCTTACCATCAAGTTTATTCTTCATATAGTGGCTAAGGCCATTCCGTTAAATTGTCGATCATATCGTGTCACTCTCCTCTTACCTCTCTAGTGGAGTCCTCTTACCCTTAAAATAATATCCAGAATCTTTACTCTATGGCCTGTGAGTCTTCCCTTGATTTAGCCCCTGTTTCCTTCTATGAGCTTAGTTCCTGCCAGCCTCCCCTTTGTCCATTCCTTCCTTGAACATGAAAGCCCATTTGATCTCTGATGTTGATCGTGCTATTGTCTCTGCTTAGAACTGTCTTCCTTCAGATATTTGCGTAGCTTGCTCACTCATTTTGTTTAGACCTCTGCTCAAATTTCACCTTCTCAAATAGATACTACCTCTCACTGCTAACTATTGTTAGTGCTAATTGCAATAGTACCTTGTCTCCCTCCGTCTCTTACCTGGCTTTATTTTTATTTCTTATACTTACAGTGCTTGATTGTTATGAATTTTTATCTCTTTTCTAGTCTGTTTTCCCAACTAGAACATACATGTCATGAGGACATAGCCTTTCACTAATTTCCTGAGTCCTAAATCAATGCTTAGAATACAAAAGGTGATTACTAAACATCTAAAGGAAAGAAAGAATGAAGGGGCTCTGTACAAATGCACTATATACATGCTGCTATAATCATTTTTAAAATAAAATTGTAATACTCTTTTTGGATAGGACTGAATGACCAGTTTTCTTTGATATTTGATATTAATTTTAAGTTAGACCATGAAACAGCTACTAAAAAATGTGAGAATCAATGATGGAAGAGAAAATAAAAGTTCATCTGCATCAGCTATCACCTTCTAGCCTGCACTGCACTTAGGTAACGTCCATCTTTATTGAAGATTTGTCTTATTTTTATAGCTCTCAACATTTCACCACCTTGACAGGACATCTTTTCCAATATTTAATTATTCTGTCAATTGAGCATCTATTTTTTTTTTTAAGGCAAATCAGATTTAATCGCTACATTTTAAGCTTATTTCTTTTTGGAGATCTTCTGATAAATAGAAAATTAATTTTGTGTACAAAATGCTTAGGTAGATTAACCTGAATATTCAGTACAGGGGTACATAGTAGGAACACTAATGCTTTTTGAATGTTGTTGATTGAATCATATGTAAACAAGAAAGAATTTTTTAACCATTTCATATATTTTAGATTTTTTTATCATGTCTTTATCATTTCTTTCTGTTCATTTAATTATTTTTACTTTACATGCTCTTTTTCCTACCAAACACAGACATCAAATGTTCACATATAAAATGAACATGAACTTTAATAATTCAAAGTTTTGCATGTCAAAGTAATAGATCTTCTCAGTGTCCTGTTATAGTTTTAGGTAATAGCTTTTCTGGTTGGCTCTGGAGACCCTCAACATAAATCTATTTGAGGATGGGTTAGAATGAAGATGACAGGGGAAATGGAAGAGGAACACAGGAGAAAAATCATGTCTGGAAATTGATGGTCACTTTCTATGTATGTTTGTCACCTTGGAAAAGATTAAGGGGAGGATGGTACCTCTTTATAACTCATTTTTTTATAATGTGTTCAGATGAACCCAAATAAATGATCAGCCGTAACGGTGAGAGTAGGGCTACCATGTGGGGATTGCATTGCTCAAGTCAGTCACAGAGGCCTACTTCCAGGATAGGAAAGTCTAACCCAGCATTTTTCTTTGAATGGTGTGTGGCTTACTTTTGATAAGTAATAAATACACTAAAATAAAAATAATGCATGTTGTAAAAAAGTAAAAATGTGGGTTTTGTAAAAACGAAACTATAACACCATGATGCCACCATCTAGACAGAATTGTTACTGTCTTTGTACTTCCTTCCTGTTTTCCTTCAGTGCATATTTTAACATAATAATGAGAGTAGTATTATCCTCTATAATTATGGATCATGACTTTTGATTGCTATTACTATATGCACTCAGTCCTTAAAAATACCTAATTTTAATAATCACATAATATCTTATAATTTATCAAGGTATATTAATTTGCCTAGCCATTTATTTATTGTGATAATTTTGGTTACTTTTAACATTCAGTGTTAAACTTTTTTGCACAAAACCTTTAGATTATTTGGGAGGAGAAGTTTCTTTTTAAAAGGAAGAATGTAAGGCAAATGTTCTGAAAACCTGTCTTCTTATGAGTAGTGAATATTTTGGTCTCATGCAGTGTTTGTAATTTTATTTTAGATTGCCAGTTTGAATGTATAAATTGCTATTTGAATCTTGTTATTTTTGTGATTCGTTTAACTTTGCTTACTACCAGAGTTGAAAATTTTCTCGTGTTTACTAGCATTTGTGTTACTTCTTTGGAGACATTTTCATATAATGTGTCAGTTTATTTGGCTTTTAGTATTTATATTCCTCCATAAATAGTTTCTCCAGTCAAGATAAGACTGTCTGGTTCACCATTCATTTCATTTTCTTGTTTATCAGTTTAACTCAGTACTACAGAATGGTAAAGAAATGGTCAAGTCAATGCAGCATACAATGCCTTAAAAATATTCTTTTTTTAAGCCCTATTCAAACATTTTCTATAAAATACTAAGAATCTTTTTATAGGCAATTCTTTATAACCTAGATTTATTTTATAAGATAAACCTTTTTGTATTTGTTGTTTGAAATCAAGTAAAACATGGTTCTCAGTTCATATTTTATATATTTTCTTAATTCACACCTTGGTCACACACACATACACACAAATTTCCCATTTATTTACTTATCTTACTTTTTGGAAAAGGAAAAAATTAAAATAATAGTCATACTTATATAAATGTTATGCTTAATATAAAATATATGTGTTTAATTCTCTCTTTTAAATGAAGGGATGTGATATTTTGAAAGGAGTGAGTAAAGGTGAAGATGTTGAAATTTTGGAGAATTAGAGACTAGAGAGTTTTTGTCTTGTTGCTGCTGCTGCTGCTGCTAAGTCGCTTCAGTCGTGTCCGACTCTGTGCGACTCCGTGGACAGCAGTCCACCAGGCTCCCCTGTCCCTGGGATTCTCCAGGCAAGAACACTGGAGTGGGTTGCCATTTCCTTCTCCAATGCATGAAAGTGAAAAGTGAAAGTGAAGTCGCTCAGTCCTGTCTGACTAGTAGCGACCCCATGGACTGCAGCCTACTAGGCTCCTCCGTCCATGGGATTTTCCAGGCAAGAGTACTGGAGTGGGGTGCCATATGTTAAATATATAAGTTGCAAATATTTCTGTGACTAAACATTTTTAATAGAAAATCCTCTTTGAGCTATGGTAAAATTAAAAATCTTGTTCTAAATTAGGAAGATACAGATACAATGAGTACCGTAGAGAATTATCAAGAGAAACCCCTAGAGAATAACTGAGCAACTCATGACCTACCTGTGGGACCCCCAGTTTCTCTGACAACTGTGAACACAAATGCAAAAAGAAAATACATGTGTGTGAAGAAGTTTATATCTTATATTTACATTAGCATTTCCTTTACTACAGATTTAGCAATCAAATCTAGACTGGCAAATAAAGAAAGAAGGATATCAATTTTATGAATCAGTTATGATGTTCTCTATTAAGGACTGCAAATACTTAACCCCTTACAGAGGATTACAAATCTAGCAATGAGTGGATCCAGATTCAAACCCAGGTCTGACCCCAAGGATCATGGTCTTTAACAAAACTAAGGTGTTTTTATCATAAGTCCTCTTCTATCATACAAGTCATCAAGGAAACAGAGGAAAAAGGGAAGAAAAAAAAAGAAATTATCCTATTATCCTAAAGTAAGCAGCTGAAGAGCTAAAGAATCAAAACAGTAAATCATAGAATTACAGGTTTTGTTTTGTTTTGTTTTTGTATGAGAGGAGACTTCACGTAGGAGAGGGATAAATTGACAGTAAGGCCATGGAGCAAAGGGTGAACTTTGTACATCCATAGGGATGTGGTGTAATTGGTGGTCCCTTGAGTTCTCCAGTCTATAACTTAAACAACGCAGCGTCCCATTATGGACAAACCATGGCCATCTGGTCTTCCTGGCTCTGAGGTGCAACCTGCAATGTAATTTCAGAAATGCATTAGAGCTGGGAGACTGAATCTCAGGGAAAATCAAGTTTGGTCAGCTGACAAAGTTAATTTGGTGCTTCATCATTGTACTGGCCAGCTCTTGTCATAGAAGCAGCTTAGTCCTTTGAAATTGTTCAGTCTGGGAAGAAAACAAAAAAACACAAAAGCACAGAGATATGAAGGAGAGGCATACCTTTTCATCCCCCCAAATTTAGCCAGCACTGTATATTTTCAAAACAATTAGATTAGGGAATTTTTTGTCTGTATTTTTAAAAAGGATAATGTCTACATCATTTCTGTTAGATAATACTTATTATTATAGAATGCAATAATGGGGAAAGGGTCAAGTGTATTTTGCATTTAAGTATGATGCAAGGTCAAAAAGTCCAATTTTGAAAATGTCTTGCTCAATAAAATTTGTTCAGTGTAGCAGCAGTACAATTAGATATTGCAATTCATGCC
Organism: Cephalophus harveyi; assembly: GCA_006410635.1. Classification (NCBI taxonomy): domain Eukaryota; kingdom Metazoa; phylum Chordata; class Mammalia; order Artiodactyla; family Bovidae; genus Cephalophus; species Cephalophus harveyi. The sequence goes on along the minus strand of SJYT01036718.1, from coordinate 776,710 downwards.
ATATATGCAGTTTCTAAAATGCTGGGAAGAGAGAAAAGGAGAAAGAAAGAGGAAGGAAGGAGGAGAGAGAGAAGATAAAAGGAAGGAGAATGAGAATAAGAAAGAAGGAAATTAGGGAGGGAAAGAGGATAAAAGAAAAAGGAAGAGTAGCATGATAATAATCAAAGAATTTTTAAATGGCATCAAGTCAACTGAGATGTCTGTTATTCAAAAAGACAATTTTTTTTTTTTAAAGTAGACTGCAAAACAGTATATTTGTCCTAAAGTGGTAAGGGGGCAGGAGGAGAAAGGGACGACCGAGAATGAGATGGCTGGATGGCATCACGGACTCGATGGACGTGAGTCTGAGTGAACTCCGGGAGATAGTGATGAACAGGGAGGCCTGGAGTGCTGCGATTCATGGGGTCGCAAAGAGTCGGACACGACTGAGCGACTGAACTGAACTGAACTGAAAGTGGTAAGTGTGCAAAAAGAAAGATAGGTAGTCTCATCATCGTTAATTTTGCTCCATAAAATCTCCTGAACTGTATTTGAATCATCCTTCAGGGTCACTCGTTTCCCTTCCTTTCCTGCCTTCCTGCAGCCCTTAAGGAAAACAGCTCTAGTGTTGAGAGAAAAGGATTTGTTTCTGTGTTGAAAGTAAGGGGAAGTGAAAGGAAAGAAAAATAAAACATTTCTGGTCCCTTTTGCACGAGGAGGACTCCAGGAGTGTTAAGAATCCTGTGAGACAACCACACCCAGGCCCTTGCTCTCTGCTGCCCTGACTGCAGGGACTAAAGGGTTGGGAGTCCACCCAGCAAAGGTGCAGGAAAAAAAAAAAAAAATTTTTTTTTTTAGCTGCCCTTCTCCTTCAGCACTGTGAACACCCTATTTTCAAAGGTAGTCTTGATTTACTTACTTCTGGATGAACCTGAGTTTCTAAAAGCCTATGGAAAATCTCAGATCACTAATGGAAGTAATTGAAGGTTGACATGGTCAACCAGAAGACAGAAAAAAAAAATTATAGTATCTATATATGCAGTGTGTCTCTGAGAGAACCACATGAAGTGTTAGCAGGAAGAGATAATCAAGAAAAGAACTTAAAATCAAATGTTCAGTTCAGTCACTCAGTTGTGTCTGACTCTGCAACCCAATGGCTTGCAGCACACCAGGCTTCCCTGTCCATCACTAACTCCCGGGGATTGCTCAAACTCATGTCCATTGAATTGGTGATGCCATCCAACCATCTCATCCTCTGTCGTCCTCTTCTCCTCCTGCCTTCAATCTTTCCCAGCATCAGGGGCTTTTCCAATGAGTCAGTTCTTTGTATCAAGTGGCCAAAGTATTGGAGCTTCAGCTTCAGGATCAGATGAGACAGTGGCTAATTATCTATACATGTTTTCCCATCAATTCTCTCTTCCCTTATTTCTATAAATGGAATAATGACCCACCCAGTGGCTCAAGCCAAAACATAGGAGCCATTCTAATTCCTTTCCTTCCCTGTCTCCAAGCCCCTCCCCTACCCCATTACCAAACATCAACAGATTCTTTCCACTCTATCTCAAAACCTTACGACCTTTACTTGTCACCTGTATAAATTGTTTCCTTGCTTCTACTTCTATTGATGGTCCAAAGTAATCCAAAAATCTGTGATATCTAGGAATCAGAAACCCTTTCCAAACTTTTCTTTAAATTCCTGGATACCTATTCTGAAGTTACCTGTGTGTCCAGCTTCTTGCTTCTCTTATCTACATCATATTAATGCAGATATGCCAAGACTTAATGCTGTGTCTGAATACTGGAGAAGTAAGAAAAGATTTTTAAAACTAAATTAAAAAGCAAAAACACACAACTGAGGAAACTACATATGTGTGCATATATATACATATGTGTGCATATATATACATGTGTATGTATCTGTGCTAGAGCTTCCCTGGTAGCTTAGCTGGTAAAGAATCTGCCTGTAATGTGGGAGATCCCAGTTCAATTCTTGGGTCAGGGAAGATTCCCTGGAGAAGAGATAGGCTACCCACTCCAGTATTTGTGGGCTTCCCTGGGGGCTCACATGGTAAAGAATCTGCCTGCAATGCAGGAGGCCTGGGCTTGATTCCTGGGTTGGGAAGAATCCTGGAGAAGGGCATGGCAACCCACTCCAGTATTCTTGCCTAGAGAATCCTCATGGACAGAGGAGTCTGGCAGGCTGCAATCCATGGGTTCACAAAGAGTTGGACATGACTGAGCAACTAAGTGCATAGCGCATGTATCTGTCCATATATGTTTTTAAAGTGTGCATCCATATATATGTGTTCTCATATATATATATATGTACACATATATATAAAGTCTTGCAAATTATAGCATTTTTGAATATATAAAACCTGTAGTACTGGTGAGAATACATGAAGAGTGTCATTGTAGGCTTTCTCAGTGCTCTTTCACTTTTTGTTCTGTTACTGAGTTGACTACTTAAGACTTTTAACTCATTAGTGAGCACATCCCCTGAGTTCCACGCCGCCCGCCCCCCACCCCCGCCAGGTGGAGCCCTGATTTTATCACATTGTTTGCAGAAGCCAGCTTTGGTTATTCTCCAGGCTGTGTTTGCCTTGCTCACCAGTATGAAAAATTTAGAAAAAAAATAACTCCAGTTCATCCTTGTATAATTCAAATAGTATTTTAGAACATTATGTTAATCATAGAAACTGCTGAATTAAATATGAAACTGAAGAGATTTTTAGCAGAAACTTCTTAAAATACTTAACTGAGGCTTTTCAGCTTTCACAAAAATTCTACACCCTGCTTTTAGAGCACTGATAGGTAATACGGTTAATGCTAGATGAAAGAATGTAAGTGTAATTTATTCATCAGGTCTAACAGTACCTCAAAATCTATGTGACAAATATTTCATGTATCCCAAACTATTATCTTATTACTGGGAAAAAAGGAATCACAGGCAACATTGATTATTGGGCTTTCCTGGTAGTTCAGTGGTAAAGAATCTGCCTGCCAATGCAGGGGACACAGGTTCGATCCCTGGTCCAAGAAGATTCCACATGCCATGGAGCCACAAATACTGAGCCCACGTGCCGCAGCTGCTGAAGCCCATGCTCCCTAGAGTTTGTGCTCTGCAGCAAGAGAAGCCACAGCAGTGAGAAGCCTGTGCACCACAGCGAAGAATAACCCTGGCTCACCACAGCTAGAGGAAAGCCTGCCCAGCAACAAAGACAGCTCAGCCAAAAATAAATAAATAAAGTAAAAAATAATAGTTAATATAAAAGTGGCATAAAAGATGCCATACTAGGAATCAATGACAAATGAAAGCTGTCCAAGAAGAGTAACAAACGCAGGTTAATCTCCTGAAGCTCATATGAATTAATCAGTCTCTAGTCTTTTCCCAATACTATAAACATGATGAGAATTCACAAAAGGAGCTTAAGTAGAATATAGTCTTTTCTTTTTCTGTTTAAAAAAGATCTGGACTAGATCAGAGTTAGCTTTATCAGTGAAAAAAACTTTAGATAATTCAATTCAGAGCAGCCAAATGAGACCTCCAAGGACAAAAAAAAAAAAAAATCCAAATATGCAAGTATGTGTAATTTCCCAGAGTGGTACAGGTATACACTTCAAGTAAAGGTTAAACAAAAACTATTCATTATCTCAAGTAAACCAGAACAATGCATTACTTTTCATAAACAGATTGCCCTCTTTTTAAAAAATGATGTATTTTGAACCTCAACCTGATATGATTTATGGTACTAATATACTCTGTGAGAGGACAGAATAGTGCTGGTTATTCCCTGACATTACAGCATAAACTGTAGATCATTTAAATATGCAGAAATTGAATGATTTGCAGAGCCATATCCATGCTCCTCTTGCATAGCTGTTTGTAGTTAAGCAAAAAATAGCCTTCATTCTATTTTTATAGCTTTATTTTTGAGATGATCAGAAGGTGAGTTGAAGCACAGATAACATCATTTTGGTTTACATAAAATATAAATGAAAATGGTAAGTAATCTGATATAATTTCAAATTAAATTTAAGTCAAATAGCTTTGGGGAAAGTCATTATTTTCTGTTTTCTGAATCTTGTCAAATAATCAAATCAATAAGGAATTTCTCTTTCTCCAACTGTTAGAAATCAACTATATCTCTTAAAGGAGAAAGGATATATTGAATATGATTCAGATTTCATTTATTAGGAACAAGTAGAATCTGTTAGAACAAGAACACATTAAAAAGGTCACAAAACAGTCATTTCTCCGGTCTGGTGTTTGTAGAACCCTGCTCAGCTTTCCTATGTCCAGAAAGTCCCCTTACTCTCTTTCCTGGTGGCACCAGCACCCTAGAGTGAAATCAGTAAAAAAGAGAACCATTTAGAATGGAAATTGCTGAGGTTATCTCAATCCTGAGTTAGCTCATTGAACACACAGGCCAGAAAAAAACTACCACCTGTGCGCTCTCCATGTAATTGTGCCCTGCCACTAAAAGTGAATGCCAGACTAGCAGCAGACTTCTGTCCTGGAGGAAGCTTGATGGAGACATAGAAATCTCAGACCTCACTCCAGACCTATGGAAGGTGAATCTACATTTTCAAACAATCCCAAACTGATGCATGTGTACGTTAATGTTTGAGAGGTGCTGCTGGAAGCTATTTAGTGCTGGTGTTAAAGAATCTGCCTGCCAGTGTAGAAGACACAGGTTCGATCCCTGGATTGGGAAGATCCCCTGGAGTAGGCAACCCACTCCAGTGATCTTTCCTGGAGAATCCCATGGATGGAGGAGCCTAGTGGCTCCTCTCAGGTAGCAAAGAGTCAGACACGGCTGAAGCAACTTAGCATGCATGGGCATGCTCAAGGCTATTTATGTAGTGCCTTAGCACTCTTCCTGTAATAACCCTCATGTTTATTAGCTTTAAGTATTAAAGTTATGGATCATGCTCTTCTAATCTCAATGATGCCAAACCCACATCCTCACTTTCTGTTATGTCTTCAGTTCAGTTGCTCAGTTGTGTCCGACTCTTTGCGACCTCATGAATGCGACATGCCAGGCTTCCCTGTCCACCACCAGCTCCCGGAGCTTGCCCAAACTCATGTCCATCAGGTAGGTGATGCCATCCAACCATCTCATTCTCTGCCGTCCCCTTCTACTCATACCTTCAATCTTTCCCAGCATCAGGGACTTTACCAATGAGTCAGTTCTTCGCATCAGGTGGCCAGAGTATTGGACTTTCAGCTTTAGCATCAGTCCTTCCAATGAATATTCAGGACTGATTTTCTTTTGGATTGACTGGTTTGATCTTGCAATCCAAGAGACTCTCAAGAGTCTTCTCCAACACCACAGTTCAAAGGCATCAATTTTTTTTTCAGCACTAAGCTTTCTTTATAGACCAGCTCACATCCATACATGACTACTGGAAAAACCATATCTTTGACTAGACAGACATTTGTTATAAAGTAATGTCTCTGCTTTCTAGTATGCTGTTTAGGTTGGTCATAGCTTTTCTTCCAAGGAGTAAGCATATTTTAATTTCATGGCTGCAGTCACCATCTTCAGTGATTTTGGAGCCCCCCAAAATAAAGTCTGTCACTGCTTCCATTGTTTCCCCACCTATTTGCCATAAAGTGATGGGGCCATATGCCATGATCTTAGTTTTTTGAATGTTGAGTTTTAAGCCAACTTTTTCACTCTCCTCTTTCACTTTCATCAAGAGGCTCTTTAGTTCCTCTTCACTTACTGCCATGAGGGTGGTGTCATCTGCATATCTGAGGTTATTGATATTTCTCGCAGCAATCTTGATTACAGTTTGGGCTTCATCCATCACAGCATTTTACATGATGTACTCTTCATAGAAATTAAATAAGCCTGGTGACAATATATAGCCTTGATGTACTCCTTCCCTAATTTGGAACTAGTCAGTTGTTCCATGTCTGTTTCTAACTATTGCTTCTTGACCTGCATACAGATTTCTCAGGAGGCAGGTCAGGTGGTTTGGTATTCCCATCTCTTTCAGAATTTACCACAGTTTGATGTGATGCACACAGTCAAAGTTTTGGAGTAATCAGTAAAGCAGAAGTAGATGTTTTTCTGGAATTCTCTTGCTTTTTATGATCTAATGAATGTTGGCAATTCGATCTCTGGTTCCTCTGCCTTTTCTAAATCCAGCTTGAACATCTGGAAGTTCACAGTTCATGTACTGTTGAAGCCTGACTTGAAGAATTTTGAGCATTATGTTACTAGCGTGTGAGACAAGTTCAATTGTGCGGTAGTTTGAGCATTCTTTGGCATTGCCTTTCTTTGGGATTGGAATGAAAACTGACCTTTTCCAGTCCTATGGCCACTGCTGAGTTTTCCAAATTTGCTGGCATACTGAGTGTAGCACTTTAACAGCATCATCTTTCAGGATTTGAAATAGCTCAACAGGAATTCCATTCCTCTACTAGCTTTGTTCATAGTGATGCTTCCTCAGGCCCACTTGACTTTGCATTTCAGGATGTCTGGCTCTAGGTGAGTGATAACATCATTGCGGTTATCCAGATCATGAAGATCTTTTTGTATAGTTCTTTGTATTCTGTCATGTCTTGGGTTGGATTAATACCAGTTGGCATCACTATCTGGTTTTTGTGGGTTTTTCTTGCTTTTATGTCATTGGCTCTATTCAGTGGACAAGTGTGTTTTACCTCACATGTGTCTTTTATTTCTAAAGTGCTTAAATCTAGTTTTACTTTTTATCATTTCCCATTAAATCTAATTCTGGAGAATTAATTTAGGAAGCAGGTATACTGGCAATAGGAAGTGTCTTCATTCAAATAAGGCTACCAACCAAATGGCAGCAATGGATGTTAATATTAAATCATTGAAATGATCAGTCTTCAGTCTTGGCACTTATAAATCAATTATTAAAACAACCCCCAATAAAAGCATTAGTCATGTTCTGTTTGCGTGAAATTCTGAACTTACTTTAAAACAGGATTGATTATTCATTTTTGCTGAGCACTAGCATTTTTTAGTTCTTATTTTTTAATAGTTTCTTCAGATATGTGATTTTTTTTTTTTTAAACTGAAGATTGTGTTCTGAGGCCTCAGTTTTCAAATATACTACTTATTTTGCTTTCTTAACCTGCATCCCTCCTTTAAGGTAAAAAAAATTTATACTCCCTTTTCTGATTTTGCTCTGATTTTATGATCAGAAGGATGCACGGTCAGTTTTAGCCTTTCTGACTCATTCTCACGGAAGATACTGCTGCCTGTCCAAGCCATGCTTCTCTCATTTGTTTTCTCCTTCTCATCCCCAAGTATTAGTTTATTTTATAGCAACCAATTTATATATAAACAATATCAGATGAAAATTTTAAATTTTTTCTGGGTAACTTGAAGTTGCAAAAGTTGTATGTTGGCTTTTTCCCTGTCCCACCTCTTTTTTTTAGGTATTTGAATATGTCTCACACAAGATTTAAACTATCTGCACACATCGAAATTGATGAAGATTTGAAGTAATTTAGATTTTTCTAGAGTAATATGAGTGTTTCAGTTTGACATCTGGAAAAGTTGAAATATTTAGAAATCACCTCAAATTCCCGGCTCCCTTTTTATCCTTACTGACAGATTCTTCTATAATAACTGCAATAGACCTGCAGAACATTTGTGAAAGGCCTCTTAGACTTTTCCATGTAATGATTGTAGCACCCTCCATGAATATTTCCCAGCTCACCAAATTCTTATTGTGGCTACAATAAGACTGCAGTTATTTTAACTCATTATTTCTAATTAACCGATGCTTGAATTTCCATAGTAGTGAATCTCGTTAATGTGACTCATTCCCTTAAAATACAAGTGATCTTGTGGAAATAGAATTGGGTTCAGAGGTCATAACACAAGGCTTTTGGTCCTGAATCTGCAGTTCAGTGACTGATGTCCTGGAAGGAACCACTCGAGCTCCATTATTTTTATGGCCACGTTAACACTGACAATAAACTGAGAGGGATATTTTGAAAAGACATTAAATGCTTTTTTATAAGTTCTTCTGAATCAGTGTTTTAATTAATCCAGACTATTAACGGTTTTTGCTGCTTTTATTGCTTCCCATTTTCCTTTGTACCCTTTTGAAATGTGAGACAAACAAGTTTCACTTGCTGTCTTGTGTAATTGTTGTAAGATGCTTTTCCTGACTGCTGTGATAAAAGAGGAAGGAAGGATCTGCCCTTTCATAATTTATCTGTATTCTACTGGTATTTTCAACAGTTTCAATGGTATTCAGTTTCCTTTCCTTTTCTTTCAAGATTTAAAACAAGGCTTAAGACGTGATTCTGCTATGTGTTGCCCTATGGAACGTATGCAACTCTCTGCGATGGGGAACCCAGATGGTGGTTTGGCTGTGTGCTTGTTCTGTTAAAATGTGGGCAAGTCAGTCTGTCTTTTCCACCTGAAAATATCTGTATTTGGAAGAAGGGAAAAGCACTGGCACAGTTTCTTGTTATGGACAAAACTATATATAGTGACTTAGAAGCTTTACTTATTTTTATGCCAGTAAAATGAGTTGTAAATTCAGCAGAATGCTTTTATAAAAGAAGAGTATTTGGAATGACTTTAGTAATCACTGGTCTGCTTATATAAATGCAGTTTATTCTCAAAGATGTCACCAGGATGTTGATGGAAAATCAAAACCACAAAGTAGAATTCTGCTTCTTCTATCTTGTTTTTGAAAGGCATGGCTTACATAGGGTAGGTGGAATCTTCTCAGTACTGTAATGTTCTAGAGATCTGTATATAAGTTGGTCTTTAGGCTTTTTCTTTTTTTAACATGAAACAACAGAAAGTCAGGTAGGTTTTAATAGTGACGTTGACAAGTTTTACATGCATACTGTCTCTAAATGTTACACTCTACGTTTAAAAAATACAGCAGAACAGAATGTTTTAAGTGTGAGTTTAAAGCTCTTGGTGTGCAAATAGAGCTATAAAAGATCTCATCAGTTCAGTTCAGTTCAGTCACTCAGTCGTGTCCGACTCTTTGCGGAGATTTTTAAATTAAACTTTTGCTATTAAAAAATTCAGACTGAAAAGTAATTGATTTATTAGTTGTTATTTAATTCAGACATTTTGGAAGAAAACTATATACTAATTATGCTCTCAGAAAGGTCAGTAAGAGATGTTTTAATTTGGGGGATTTATCCTCTAGAACAAGGTTGTCTGTTTTTGTAAATAAATAGATCATGGCATCTGGTCCCATTACTTAATGGGAAATAAATGGGGAAACAGTGCCAGACTTTATCTTTTTTGGGCTTCAAAATCACTGCAGATGGTGATTTTAAAACAAGGCTTAAGACGTGATTCTGCTATGTGTTGCCCTATGGAACGTATGCAACTCTCTGCGATGGGGAACCCAGATGGTGGTTTGGCTGTGTGCTTGTTCTGTTAAAATGTGGGCAAGTCAGTCTGTCTTTTCCACCTGAAAATATCTGTATTTGGAAGAAGGGAAAAGCACTGGCACAGTTTCTTGTTATGGACAAAACTATATATAGTGACTTAGAAGCTTTACTTATTTTTATGCCAGTAAAATGAGTTGTAAATTCAGCAGAATGCTTTTATAAAAGAAGAGTATTTGGAATGACTTTAGTAATCACTGGTCTGCTTATATAAATGCAGTTTATTCTCAAAGATGTCACCAGGATGTTGATGGAAAATCAAAACCACAAAGTAGAATTCTGCTTCTTCTATCTTGTTTTTGAAAGGCATGGCTTACATAGGGTAGGTGGAATCTTCTCAGTACTGTAATGTTCTAGAGATCTGTATATAAGTTGGTCTTTAGGCTTTTTCTTTTTTTAACATGAAACAACAGAAAGTCAGGTAGGTTTTAATAGTGACGTTGACAAGTTTTACATGCATACTGTCTCTAAATGTTACACTCTACGTTTAAAAAATACAGCAGAACAGAATGTTTTAAGTGTGAGTTTAAAGCTCTTGGTGTGCAAATAGAGCTATAAAAGATCTCATCAGTTCAGTTCAGTTCAGTCACTCAGTCGTGTCCGACTCTTTGCGGAGATTTTTAAATTAAACTTTTGCTATTAAAAAATTCAGACTGAAAAGTAATTGATTTATTAGTTGTTATTTAATTCAGACATTTTGGAAGAAAACTATATACTAATTATGCTCTCAGAAAGGTCAGTAAGAGATGTTTTAATTTGGGGGATTTATCCTCTAGAACAAGGTTGTCTGTTTTTGTAAATAAATAGATCATGGCATCTGGTCCCATTACTTAATGGGAAATAAATGGGGAAACAGTGCCAGACTTTATCTTTTTTGGGCTTCAAAATCACTGCAGATGGTGATTGCAGCCATGAAATGAGAAGACGCTTACTCCTTGGAAGGAAAGTTATGACCAACCTAGATAGCATATTCAAAAGCAGAGGCATTACTTTGCCAACAAAGGGCCGTCTAGTCAAGGCTATGGTTTTTCCCATGGTCACGTACGAATGTGAGAGTTGGACTGTGAAGAAAGTTGAGCACCAAAGAATTGATGCTTTTGAACTGTGGTGTTGGAGAAGACTCTTGAAAGTCCCTTGGACTGCAAGGAGATCCAACCAGTCCATCCTAAAGGAAATCAGTCCTGGGTGTTCATTAGAAAGACTGATGCTGAGGCTGAAACTCCAGTACTTTGGCCACCTCCTGCGAAGAGTTGACTCATTGGAAACGACTCTGATGCTGGGAGGGATTGGGGGCAGGAGGAGAAGGGAATGACAGAGGATGAGTTGGCTGGAGGACATCACCGACTCAATGGACATGAGTCTGAGTGAACTCCGGGAGTTGGTGATGGACGGGGAGGCCTGGCGTGCTGCGATTCATGGGGTCGCAAAGAGTTGGACACAAATGAGTGACTGAACTGAACTGAGGTCATGGTCAAGAAATTTGTGTAACAATTATTTAGAAATGCAGTAAATTTAGTATTTAAATCAAATAAGACAAATTAATTTTGAGCAAGGGCTACATGGACATGTTTGAATCAAGGCCTACATAGATTCATTTTGAGCAAAAGCTGTATGATCAGATTAACAAATTTTGAAGTTCTTTAAAAGTGTTAAAGTTTTGGTGGGTGAGATAAAGTGATTTCAGTATGAATGGTATTGGCTTGTTTAGGAACCACATATGAATACATAGGTGATTGTGATGAGATGGACATTGGGAAAAGTGAAGAGAAAAAAGAAACTAAAAAGACTCTTTTAGAAAAAGGAACTAAAGAGCCTCTTGCTGAGGGTGAAGGAAGAGAGTGAAAAAGCCACCTTAAAACTCAGTATTCAAAAAACTGAGATCATGGCATCCAGCCCCAATATTTTATGGCAAATAGAAGGAGAAAAGGTGGAAGTAGTGACAGATTTTCTCTTCTTGGGCTCTAAAATTACTGCAGATAGTGACTGCAGCCATGAAATTAGAAGACAATTGCTTCTTGGCAGGAAAGCTATGACAAACCTAGACAGTGTGTTAATAAGCAAAGACATCACTTTGGTGATAAAGGTTCATATAGTCCAGGCTATGTCTTTCCAGTAGTCATGTACGGATGTGAGTGTTGGTCCATAAAGAAGGCATAGTATTAAAGAATTGATGATTTCAAGCTGTGGTGCTGGAGAAGACTCTTGAGAGTCCTTGCACAACAAGGAGATCAAACCAGTCAATCTTAAAGGAAATCAATTCTGAATATTCATTGGAAGGACTGATACTAAAGCTGAAGTGCCAATAATTTGGCCACCTAATGCAAAGAGCTGACTTGTTAGAAAAGAGCCTGATGCTGGGAAAGATTGAGGGCAAAAGGAGGAGGAGGTGACAGAGGATGAGATGGTTGGATGGCATCACTAACTCAAAACACGTGAGTTTGAGCAAACTCAGGGAAATAGTGAAGGACAAGTAAGCCTGGCATGATGCAGTCCATGGGGGTCTGGAAGAGTTGGACACGACTTGGCAACTGAATAGCAACAACAAAAAGAGAAAAAGATAAAAATGTATATTTAAAAAGTAAAATAAAAATTATGAAAAAAGAAAATTGATCATTTAAGTTTTGTTGAGGGTTCCTGTACCTGAAAGATTGTTTCATTTTCTGTATAAAATGGGATGCTGACCATTTAACTCATCATCATTCATAGGATAAGAGACAGACTAGGGAAAAAAGGAGTACTGGAAAAGGTGCTGACTGGGGGGTCAGGAAAATAGCATACAGTCTCAGTACAACCTGTGACTTTGAACATGGTGCTTCACCACTTTCTTCTTTCTGTAGGACTGTACCTATTATAAGTGTATTTGGATACAAGCAATCGAGAGCCAGATACACACTGGCTATAAGCAAATGCAAGTTTATTTTTCTTACCTAGAAAGAACGTCCTCAAATATCTCAAAGCTAATGCAGTGGCTCAAAAGTGTCTTAGTACACCAGCAGAAAACAGAATTGTGATTAACTTTCGCCGTAGTTGCTCTAATGCCTGGCCGGATGGGTACATTGTCTGCCCTTACAAATGTCAAGAAAAGAACAGTGGGTTTTAAATGGCCAATTAACATTGTCAACCACAAGGATCCAGTAGACCCTGACCTGGGAATTGTAAATGAGAGATACCCAACTGAAGTTATTCACACTCAAAGCTCAAGGGCACAGGCCTCCCAGTCTATAGGCATCTGATACCAACTGAAATGAGGGGCCAAACAGCAAGTCAGAGGGAACATAGCTTCACAAGACTGCTCTCATTTCAAAACTGGACACAAGTTTAGAGGTCTCTAGGACCATCTCATTTCATACCAGCTGGCTACAAATTCAGAGTCCCCACAGATTCCCATGGGTTCAGAAATTCACTAGAAACTTAGAATTCAAATAAGTGAAGTGAAGTCGCTCAGTCGTGTCCGACTCTTTGCGACCCCATGGACTGTAGCCTACCAGGCTCCTCCCTCCATGGGATTCTCCAGGCAAGAGTACTGGAGTGGGTTGCCATTCCCTTCTCCAGGGGATCTTCCCAACCCAGGGATTGAACCCGGGTCTCCCGCATCGCGGGCAGACGCTTTAACCTCTGAGCCACCAGGGGAGCCAGAAATTCACTAGAAACTTAGAATTCAAATAAGTGCTATAGATATAATTGCTATTTCATTACAGTAAAAGGATATAAACTAAAACCAGTCAAAGGAAGAAACATAACGCAAAGTCGGGGAGGGGTCCAAACCAGGATTCCACTCATCTTCGCTGCTGGAGTATTGGAAGCTCTCTCCTCCTCCTATTACTCTGTGACTTCATAAGTCAACAACTCACAGTATTGCCAATCAGGAAAGCTTACTTCGGACTTGGTGCCTGGAGTTTTTGTTGAGGTTCAGTCTTACATGGCCACACATGGTAACTTTTAGTCTCTAACCCCTCCTGGAGATTATGGATAATACTTATAGTTTCCAATTCCTCCAGAGGGAATGATTGTGATTCCTAAGCCCAATGTATCATATTGTTAGACTATCTGGTGACCAAAGCCCCTAGGCAAACAGATACTCCTGTCAGGCAGAGATAGCTTCCCAGTAGCAAAGGGTGAGGGAAGGACCACTCTTGGGTTAAAGTTAATCCTTCACTATTGTTGTTCCGTCACTAAATCATGTCTGACTCTTTTGCGACTTCATGGACTGTGGCCCACTAGGCTCCTCTGTACATGGGATTTCTCAAGCAAGAATACTGGAGTGGGTTGTCATTTCCTTCTCCAGGGGGCTCTTCCTGACCCAGGGATCGAATCCATGTCTCCTGCATTGGCAGGCAGGTTCTTTACTGCTGAGCCACCAGGGAAGCCAAATCCTTCACTACACAGAGGGGATTGGAATGAAGGTCTGACGCAGCTCTCATATATAATTCTGGCATTCAGATACTTGGCCAATTTATAGAGTTAGATTTCTGCTTAATTTAGAACAGCCCTCTCCATGACACTGCTATAATTTTTTTTTTTTTGACCTTGAACTTTTTCTACCACTCGCATCTTCACCTGTGGTGCAATCAAGCATCTTCCAACACCACCAGCCTAGAGGAGTGTAAAGCATTCTTAGCACCAAAAAACAACGGTCATTTCACCAGAGCATTTCTGCATTGGGCCATGCTGCTAAAGGTGAAGATGAATCCTCATTCATCTGGCCTTGCCCCAGCATTCAGCATTAGTCCTGGACTCTGGGACTAAGACTCCGTGAACTGAGCACACAGGCTGCTGGAAATGATCTCTTACTAACCCAGACAGCTGGGCTATAGCTGTGTTGGCTCTGGTCAGTGCCATACAGCGTTGCTCCGCCTCAGATGTCATCCTGCTGTTGATGCTCTTTTCTTGCTATTACAAAAACCTCCACCTGGGGAGCTGCCAGATGTCTTACCAGATTATTCAGTGGTCATTTTGTTTGCCACGTAACTGTCCTGTCTGGTCCATCGACACATTAAAATCTTTGTCAAATCCCTAAGTAGGAAGAAGAGAGACCTCTGGTTCTCTACATTATTTTCTTGTGATTCCTACAAACAAACAAAAATTTGCATTTAGTAAAACTGAGACCCAAAGAATTAAGTGATTGGGTAAAAGCCCCAGAGGTGGTGAGTGGCCACACCAGAAGAGGAGTCAAAGTATTATGACTTCTCTGCCAGCTTTCCCTAGGCTGTCTACCAAAAAGAGTTGAATCCAGCCATCTTTGCTGGGTGAAATTTTCTGCTAGCAGGGCCTCGTGAAGCATCAAATCAACAACCTCTAAATGACAGTTTTCACTGGCAGTGTGCACCAGGGTCAAAAATCCCTGAGGAAGGAGACCTCTCTCTCCATGACTCTGGATCTGTAAACCTTTCTCTAGATCAGTGATCTAATTTAATCTTTTAAGTGTCAAACTCTTGAACCCTTTCCGTTTTATAAAGTTACTGGGTCTGGCTCTCTCCTGTCTGCTTTTACCCTTGATGGAATTATAGTTTTTGATCAGTTAAAGGGGCTAGCTCTCATTTTACAGCTGAGAAAAGGAAGTAGAGAGAGAGAGACAGCAACTGTACCTAATTAGTGAGAGAGCCGGAGTGAGAGCCCAGATCCCCTTTCTCTCTGCCCAGTGTATTCTAGGGGCATGTTTTTAATCCTCTGCCTAGAGAAGGAGAAAGAAAACAGAAATCAAGCTTAGCAGAGACTCCCCATCCCTCCTATGCCCACCAGCAACCCAATATTCATTCTTCTTTTTTCACTCTAACAAATGCTTAAAGACTCCAGTTCCAAGAAACCTATGACCACACGACTAAGTTCTGAAAATGAGAAGTAAATAGAATTCGAGTGTCTTTTTAAGTGGAGCAGGCCCTTTTTGGTCCTTTCCTCCTTTCTGTTACCTGTAATGTAGATGTATGATTGAAGCTGTGACAGCCATTAGTGTCATGGGAAATAGATAGCATCAGACAGGAAGAAGCTGGGGTCTGATACTGAGAAGATGCCATACCTTGTGTGTGTGTGTGTGTACGAGAGAGAGAGAGAGAGAGAGAGAGAAAGAGAAATTTTCATCTTAAATCTGAAATTGAATTTTTGAAAGTCATTCAGTTGTATCCCAGTTGGATACATGGACAACTGTAAAGTCCATGAAATCCTCCAGACCAGAATACTGGAGTGGGAAGCCTTTCCCTTCTCCATGGGATCTTCCCAATCCAGGGATCAAATCAAGGTCACCCGCATTGCAGGTGGATTCTTTACCAACTGAGACATAAGGGAAACCCAAGAATACTGGAGTGGGTAGCCTATCCCTTCTCCAGTGGATCTTCCTGACCCAGGGATAGAACCGGGGTCTCCTGCATTGCAGGCAGATTCTTTACCAACTGAGCAATCAGGGAAGCTAATCTGAAATTAACTTACTCTTATTTGGGTTTTCTGTTACACACAGCCAAACCTATCCAACTAAATTTCTAGGATTAAGGTAAATCTAAAAGGCAAGGTAGATCTAAAACTTGATTGGGCTTTATTATTATTAATATTTGTCTTTTGTTTCCTAAGTAACATTTAGTATCTGCTGTTCAGAAACATATTTCATCCAGTTCAGTCCTACCACTCATTTTGTATTATTCATCATCTACAACCCATGTTCACACTGAACAATTTATGATTTTGTATTAGTCTTTGTTTCCCAAAGGTATAAATCCACCAATAGTTGTATCTCCTTGATTTCAAGATCCAACTGCTTCTTAGAGTTATTTATAGTTTCTAACTCAATACTACAGCATAAGCCTGTCAGTAAATATTTAGAGCATTGTATTGTTCAGTCATTAAGTCATGTCCAAATCTTTGTGACCCCATGGACTGCAGCTTGCCAGGCTTTCCTGCCCTTCAGAGAGTTGTATTAAATGAATCAGTAATGCTTGTTATCAATGTAAGTTACTCATAGTAGTTAAAGCCAGTCATGTGTGTGTATGTGTAAGTACGTGCTGCTCACGAAGTTGAGGCAGGTTATTAAATATCCCTATTTTACATAGAAGGAAACAGAATCAGAGAAGTTCATAATCTGCAAATAGCTTTCCTAGGATGCTCTGAAAGAGAACTAGAAGCACACCCCAGCATTTATGACACTCAGATTTTTCCACTGCACCTTGCTGCCTTAAATTTACAAATAATGTTTTATGTATTCTCAGATGGGGTCCCTACTATCTGGATCTAAACATTAAAAACACTAATGTGATCACTCCTTCATATTAGCAAATAATTATCCCCTCCCCTTACTGTGTTTCACTCTCAGCTTCATCCCTAGAGATGGTGGCAAAGTGAGTTAGCCAAAACAGCACACATGCTTCCCCCACCCCTAGCATGAAGCTGTCACTAGAAAGTGATGACCAGCCTCTCTCCTTGCCTGTGATACCATCCATTCTCACACTTAAGTGGTCTGGGGTCCACTCACAGCCGACATTAATGCTAGTGACAATGTTATATAGTCAGAGATTGTGAATCTAGGTGACTTGAAAACCTTGTAGAAATGTGCTTCTTCTCCCTACCTAATTATAGCCTCATAGATTATTAGCATTAAAGTTCATAATTTCATTTTTTTGTTGTAGTATTTGTGTTAAGCTATTTCAGAACAGAAGTGGTTCCAAAGGAAAAATATCTGAAAAATACTCTTCAGTACTCCTCATCTTTGTGCTGATGAATGATCTATCAGAACTTCCTTTCCGTTGGATATGTTTTCAATAGTTTTTTAGGTTTTGGGTTTCCGAGTCTCAATTTTCAACTCTAGTCTTGAATTATCTATAGTAATGTTTTCTTCGTTATGAATCTACATATCTTACCATCTACTCAAAATTAATCAGTGCAGATGGTTCTAATCTCAAAAGTAAATATCCCGTATCTTTGTATTACTATCCATGGAGGAAGTGGGAGAAAGCAGATGAAATGGGCAAGATAATCTCAGATAATGCAGAAATTTTGTGCAGTGCATACACTTTATGAAAAAAAAAATTATTAACTACATTTATTATCCTTAGATGAAAGTCTGAGTCCTGAGGGAAAGGGAAGAGTCATGGAGTTCAAAGCATACATACTGACTTTTGTGATTGGAAATGCAGTATATCTCTGGAAACTTACTATTCTTTTAATAGTAGACAGTGCCAGTATGACCAAGAACACAAAGCCAGTTTCAAGTGTTCTTGTACAGTAATCGGGATGGTATTTCAAACCCGAAAAGCTGAGTCAATTATGTATTATCAGTGTAGAAGAGTAGAAATTGCATGGAAGCTATTTTTCATTATCCTGAAGTCTTGATGTCTTTGGTCACAGAGAGAGAAGATATGATGTTGTTGAATTTAGGGGTCATTGACTCCTCACCAGACCCTACCAAGCTGGGCCCTGGTGACCTATTGTGGCAAACAATTGCAACATCTTAGTGACTTCCCACCTGAAACTCTCTCACCTCTGTTATAGTCCAGTGAGGACTGGCGTGAGGTTCAGCTCTACGGTTGAACAGGAACCCATGTGTCTTTGATCTAGTGACCCTACCATTGCCCATGGTGTATCTCTTCTAATGCTTCAAGGAAAGAAAAGATGGAGAACATGGAAGGCTGTACAGGGAGTTTGTAGGCTAGACGCACACGTGGATCATCTGTTTCTGTCCACCTGCCCCTTTGCCAGACTTTAGTTATAACACACACCTAACTATAAGGAAGGCTCGAAAATGTGCTCTACTTGTGAGCCCTGGAGGAAAGAAAAGAGTTTTGGTGAACACCTTACCAGAATATTTATGAGCAGGGAAGGAGTCAGGATACAGAAAAGGAAGAAAAGGTAAAGGTATAATAAATAAGCAAAAAATTGACTGATTTAAGACAGTAGGAGGTAAGATAAGAAGGCATTGATGGAGGTGTTGCCTTTAAATAAAGAGGAAAGGATCGCATCCTCTGGGACTAGAGAGAGGTCATATAAGTTTTTTTAATATAAATTTATTTATTTTAATTGGAGGTTAATTACTTTACAATATTGTATTGGTTTTGCCATACATCAACATAAATCCGCCACAGGTATACACGTGTTCCCCATCCTGAACCCCCCTCCCTTCTCCCTCCCCATACCATCCCTCTGGGTCGTCCCAGTGCACCAGCCCCAAGCATCCAGTATCATGCATCGAACCTGGACTGGTGATTCGTTTCATATATGATATTATACATGTTTTTAATGGGCACTTTATGGAGGACTCCACAGCTACAACAGTTTATTCTAATCTCCAGAGGAACTCATGAAACAAACAGCAGATCCAAAAGCAAGATCACCAAATGGAGTGGAGTTTGTGTGTTGCATAAAGGCATCCTGCCAAGAAAGCAAGAAGGGATGAGAGTAAGCTATTGGTCAGATCTCTAAACTGTATGCCCTGGGGGTGTCTGCATCCTCCTGGAAGAGGGGTGCATTTTCTTCAGCACAAACTCATCTTGTGCCTGCTGCTGCTGCTACTGCTGCTGCTAAGTCACTTCAGTCGTGTCCAACTCTGTGCGACCCCATGGACAGCAGCCCACCAGGTTCCTCTGTCCACTGAATTCTCTAGGCAAGAATACTGGAGTGGGCTGCCATTTCCTTTTGCCTGAGGGGCTACCAATCACCTGGACAGAAGGCACCCTTTCCTAAATTCACACAAAGGTACCATATGGGTTAACAGTGTCTCCTTTCAAAATTAGGGGTGACCTGTACAAACTTAAGCAGATTTATGAGAAGCATGCCTCCCCTATTTGGGGGTCTGGGAACATTCCAGAAGGAACATTAGGGAAGGGTCATCATGTTCTCAGATCTGGGTCCTTACATTATAGCTTTGCTATTTTATTTGAGTTATTCCTTTTTCATCGAAAAAGCAAGAGAGTTTCAGAAAAACATCTATTTCTGCTTTATTGACTATGCCAAAGCCTTTGACTGTGTGGATCTCAATAAACTGTGGAAAATTCTGAGAGAGATGGGAATACCAGACCACCTGACCTGCCTCTTGAGAAATCTGTATGCAGGTCAGGAAGCAACAGTTAGAACTGGACATGAAACAACAGACTGGTTCCAAATAGGAAAAGGAGTGCGTCAAGGCTGTATATTGTCACCCTGCTTATTTAACTTCTATGCAGAGTACATCATGAAAAACGCTGGACTGGAAGAAACACAAGGTGGAATCAAGATTGCCGGGAGAAATATCAATAACCTCAGATATGCAGATGACACCACCTTTATGGCAGAAAGTGATGAGGAACTAAAAAGCTTCTTGATGAAAGTGAAAGTGGAGAGTGAAAAAGTTGGCTTAAAGCTCAACATTCAGAAAATGAAGATCATGGCATCTGGTCCCATCACTTCATGGGAAATAGATGGGAAACAGTGGAAACAGTCTCAGACTTTATTTTTGGGGGGCTCCAAAATCACTGCAGATGGTGACTGCAGCCATGAAATTAAAAGACGCTTACTCCTTGGAAGAAAAGTTATGACCAACCTAGATAGCATATTCAAAAGCAGAGACATTACTTTGCCGACTAAGGTCCGTCTAGTCAAGGCTATGGTTTTTCCTGTGGTCATGTATGGATGTGAAGAAGGCTGAGCGCCGAAGAATTGATGCTTTTGAACTGTGGTGTTGGAGAAGACTCTTGAGAGTCCCTTGGACTGCAAGGAGATCCAACCAGTCCATTCTGAAGGAGATCAACCCTTGGGATTTCTTTGCAAGGAATGATGCTAAAGCTGAAACTCCAGTACTTTGGCCACCTCATGCGAAGAGTTGACTCATTGGAAAAGACTGTGATGCTGGGAGGGACTGGTGGCAGGAGGAGAAGGGGACGACCGAGGATGAGATGGCTGGATGGCATCACTGACTCGATGGACGTGAGTCTGAGTGAACTCCGGGAGATGGTGATGGACAGGGAGGCCTGGCGTGCTGTGATTCATGGAGTCGCAAAGAGTCGGACACGACTGAGCGACTGAACTGAACTGAACTGATAGACAGACTGGAACAATTCTGTCACGTTCCAAGGTTTTAAAGACCTATTGTGAGGAAGCTGTTTGTTCTTCTTAAAACCTTGCCTTCATTACTAGTTCCTGCTAGGATCTCGTAGCCACACGGATTTCGCTAGTAATGGAAAATTCTTAATGCTGGAGGTGAATAGAAGTAGATCTCTGCGTGACCTAGAGGAGCAGGATGAGGGAAGAGGGGGAGACTCAAGAGGGCCCGGACAGTTATGGCTGATTCACGTTGCTGTACGGCAGGAACCAAGCACAAAGTTGTAAATCAACTTTCCCCCAATTAAAAACTGCCCCTAACCAGGTGACCTTGAGAGTCTTTGCATGTCTTGAACCCTGCCTTTCCTCAACTCTCATTTTGTTAGTGCTGACAGTTCCTTGAGAATATGATTACCAATGTCCCCGTCAGTTCTGACATTTCTAGATTCTAGGAGATGTAGCAAGCACAACAGTTTAGACAAAGATATTTTCATATAAAAACTTAGGAAACCCATAAGAATACAACCTTGCATGTATAAAAAAATAAAAACTATAAATAAATAAAACAACCTAATTAGAATAAAAAAATAAAATACTTTTGTAAAACTTATGTAAACTACTTAGCATGATTATAAGCAGATAAAATGAAATAAATATACAACATGAAGTTTAGTCTGTGAATATATATGTGTGTATATATACACAATATATATTAAAACAGTGCTTATCATACAGTAAACACAGTATAGGTATATACCACTATTGTTATTATTGCTACTACTATTATTAACACTCTTTCCTCACTGGGACCAATATTACAATATAAGCACTCCAACTGTAATAAAAAAATATTCGCCAAGACTCTTAGTGGAGTTTGGAATGTATTTCTTCATTCTGATATGGATTTGACCTTCTACAAGGGCATTAGTGAGCCCTTACTGAAATTTTCCCTTTGGAAAAACCATTTAGAATGACAAAGAATATTAAAACAGCATGGGTTTCCAGGAAAGATACTCTATTTATGTTTTAGTAATACCATATATATTTGCTGTTTTCAGATATGTGCTTCAAGTCCTTTAATCTCTTCACTGGTCACCTCTGTCTCTCATTTCTTATTCCTTAATAACAGTCCTAATCAAGCCTTCAGTAATTGATTGTGTTGTTAAACATCTTTAAGGGGGTTACTGTCTTATCCCTGATTACATGACCAAAACATATCATCAAATATTTATTGTATCATCATTATTAAGATATATAATCCCTATACAGAGAATTTTTAAGCTAGTAGATTTTTTGAAAGGTTTCAAGGCTAACCAACTCCACAACAAGACTTAGATCTTGGCATAAAAACTGTTCATCTCAGGAAAGCAAACGAGGCCAGCATTTGCATCATGACTCTGAATGGTGGGTAGCTGAAGCTTGGGTGATTAGTAACGATGTCTAGCCAACATCACCCAATGAGCTACGATGTAGTGAAATTCAGGGTGAAAACATATTCAAGCTAAAAGCAAAGAAAAAGGTCACATAGTAAGAAACTTTTCTTTTCACACTAGGAAAATGAGACTCAGAGAGCATAAATGACCTTCTAAAGAGAACATAGCTGTTTAGTGTCAAAACCTGGAGTTAGGGGACCCCTAAAATGGGAAATAGATGGGGGAAACAGTGTCAGACTTTATTTTTGGGGGGCTCCAAAATCACTGCAGATGGTAACTGCAGCCATGAAATTAAAAGACGCTTACTCCTTGGAAGAAAAGTTATGACCAACCTAGATAGTATATCCAAGCAGAGACATTACTTTGCCGACTAAGGTCCATCTAGTCAAGGCTATGGTTTTTCCTGTGGTCATGTATGGATGTGAGAGTTGGACTGTGAAGAAGGCTGAGTGCCAAAGAATTGGTGCTTTTGAGCTGTGGTGTTGGAGAAGACTCTTGAGAGTCCCTTGGACTGCAAGGAAATCCAACCAGTCCATTCTGAAGGAGATCAACCCTGGGATTTCTTTGGAAGGAATGATGCTGAAGCTGAAACTCCAGTACTTTGGCCACCTCATGAGAAGAGTTGACTCATTGGAAAAGACTCTGATGCTGGGAGGGATTGGGGGCACAAGAAGGGGACGACAGAGGATGAGATGGCTGGATGGCATCACAGACTCGATGGACATGAGTCTGAGTGAACTCCAGGAGATGGTGATGGACAGGGAGGCCTGGCGTGCTGTGTGATTCACGGGTCGCAAAGAGTCGGACACGACTGAGCAACTGAACTGAACTGAACAGAGCCAGGTGTTCTATTTTATGTACCTCCGAGACAATATGCAGAATCCTAGGGCTACGATCTACTCCCAGCTGTACCTGACAGTGGGACCTGGAAGGTCAAGAACCCTTCTGGGCCTTCCATCCTCATCTATGAAATGGTAAGTTTGGACCAGATAAGAGATGAGATCCCTGTTAGCCCCAGATTGCTCTGCTTTCCTGCCATGGCTCATTTTTCAGTAGAAACCAGATCGTTTTCTCTGGCACAATTTAAACTTATAATTTCAGAACTATAACTATGGATATGAAGCTCTTAATCATCAAGGCATTTTTTTCTAAACACTTAAGCTGATGCAATTTTCAGAAATGCAGAAAACAAATTTGGCAATCAGTTTTCCCAATGATTGAAAAGAAGGCGAAAGGACAGATAGGAGAGACATAATTATATGGTACATTTAGTCAACAAGTGTGCAGATAAAATGTCAAAAAGTAAGGGCTTCTATCAGGCATTTTAATGGTACCCTGACTCCCCATGTTATGGATTTTTTTTTTTCTAGATTCTAATCCTGGCCTTTCTACCTACAAGACTTTGAGGAAGTGATGTCTCTAAATCTCAGTTTTCTCATGCGTGAAATGGAATAAGATTGGTACTTCCTGCATAGTGGTTAAGGAAATAAATGGCAATAATGTATATGAAATTTGGCAACATATTTAAGGTAGTAAACACGATGCATTCTTCCTGAATAGTTAGTTCCTATGCTGTACAAGTTGTTAAATAATGTAAACATTGCTCCCTGTCTGTAATGAGGAGGAACTGGGAAGAAAGACAGCATTACCAAGCAGAGAGGTACGTGGTCTGATGTCAGCTCACTGAGGATGTGCTTGGTAGGTAGTGACTGGATGAACCCATGTTTGATAGCCTGATAAACAGACCAAGGTAACCCTAAAGGATTGTTTCAAAATCAGGGCTCTTTTAGGAACCAATGTTATGCAGATAATCTGCCTATTGTCTTCCTCCTTACATATATGTGTATATATACATATATATATACACACACACATACACATGCATATTTATACTTGTAGCTTTCTTTATGCCTGTAGTTTTCTTCTTTTCCCTTGCCTTTTATTACAGGGCTGGTATGAAGAAAAATAAGTGTGTTAAAATGAGGATGTATACTATTTTATAAATTTAGATTTCATACTTGATTTTCATTGCTAATCCCTAAAACTCATAGCAAATCTTCAATAAAAGATTTTTTGCCTTTTGCCTAAAAATTACTTTAAACCTATTATTTTACCTTACTATAGTATAAAACTATACTACCAGTAAAATTATCTTTTGCTACTTGCAAAGTACTTAGTAATTTTAGCCAACTGAGTTCATTTCTTATACTCTTTCATAGTATTCCTTTAAGTCTTACCGTTTGGTCATCATAAAAATGATCATGCAATTCATCACATAACTTCTATTAATTAATAGCTTACAAGATAAAGGGCAGTGAAACACACAGTAACAACCATCGGCCTCCTTTCTGAGTTTTCTATCATAAATAATGCAGAAATGCCATTATGTGTTGAGTGATATACAAATACAAGTTTGTATGATAGACTTATATTTCAGGACTGCAAGGAGATCCAACCAGTCCATTCTGAAGGAGATCAGCCCTGGGATTTCTTTGGAAGGAATGATGCTAAAGCTGAAACTCCAGTACTTTGGCCACCTCATGGGAAGAGTTGACTCATTGGAAAAGACTCTGATGCTAGGAGGGATTGGGGGCAGGAGGAGAAGGGGACGACAGAGGATGAGATGGCTGGATGGCATCACTGACTCGATGAACGCAAGTCTGAGTGAACTCCGGGAGTTGGTGATGGACAGGGAGCCCTGGTGTGCTGCGATTCATGGGGTTGCAAAGAGTCAGACACGACTGAGCAACTGAACTGAACTGAACTATGCCAATACGATGCATAAAAAGCTTCTAGTATGTGTATGGCTCAGTGTTTAAAGTTACAATTTCTATCTGATGTCTGAGAAATCTCAGGGGAGCTTGAGCGGGTGGAGAACATGGGAACAGACAGGTCTCAGATATTGTGTAATGTTTTGTCATGGCACCAGCTTTGGGAATCTTATGCATGTTCAGTTCAGTTCAGTTCAGTTCAGTCGCTCAGTCGTGTCCGACTCTTTGCGACCCCATGAATCGCAGCACGCCAGGCCTCCCTGTTCATCACCATCTCTCGGAGTTCACTCAGACTCACATCCATTGAGTCAGTGATGCCATCCAGCCATCTCATCCTCGGTCGTCCCCTTCTCCTCCTGCCCCCAATCCCTCCCAGCATCAGAGTCTTTTCCAATGAGTCAACTCTTCGCATGAAGTGGCCAAAGTACTGGAGCTTCAGCTTTAGCATCATTCCTTCCAAAGAAATCCCAGGGTTGATCTCCTTCAGAATGGACTGGTTGGATCTCCTTGCAGTCCAAGGGACCCTCACGTTACCTTACATAAATCTCACCACAGTATCATGAAGTTAGGGTGCTTATCTCTCCTGAGTGCAGAAATCACTTCCCCCTTGGTCTCACTAGCAGTCACAAACTGAGAAAGAATGGCAGGGCCCCTGTTTTTTCTGTTCTACCATGTGTCTAGGATAAAGTAAAATCCAATATTTTATGGCCATTTACTTCATACCAGTGTATAGCTCAACTACTTGTCACTGAATTACCACATCTGGAGCTATTTCATCTTTTTGCTTACATTTTACTTTTATACACTGTTATAAAAAAAAAAAAAAGGCTACATTTCAAGAAGAAACCCAGGATTTTATTCAGACATAAAAATAGGCTAATAGCAATGACTGTGAAAGGGGAAGAGAAGCAAGCGATATTACCAGACCTATGTTAAGAGTTACAGTGTTCGTCAGCAAAGAGCTTGAGTATGTCATATTGTGAAATAGCATGTGATAGAAAATACAATAGGATGCTGTGATTGATTCCATTTACCATATGGTGTGATGATATATCCTGTTTCCTTGGGGAGTGCACTGAGGATGAAAGGAGAAAGAAATCCTTCGAAAGTGTATTGAATAATCAGCTGAGTCTGAATGGATTTTGATGATACCACCATGCACAACGACTCTATGAGGATAATGAAATACCAGGCTCTTTAAATGCATGTTGCGCTATTCTGCATCTATTGACACCACTCATATATGAATTATTTCAACAAGATGGAATTTCCAAGGATTACTCCATGGATCCCAGGGACAATGTGGAAGAGCCCAATGTCAAATACCACTTGTTTGTGAATTGCTGTTTTTATAATTATAACTCCTGAAGCTTCACATTTTTATCTATAATCAGAGGGACAAGTAATGAATGGAAATCTCTTTCCATATGAAAGGAATCAGCAACATTGTCAAGAATATATTAAAATCATAATTATGGGATATTCATCTACTCAGAGGTTAGATGGAAAGAACACTGATTTAATCACCATGTGTAAAATTTAGTACAGAGAAGGAAATGGAGTGTGTGTGTGTGTGTGTGTTCAGTCGTGTCTGACTCTGCAACCCCATGGACTATAGCCCGCCAGGTTCCACTGTCCATGGGATTTCCCAGGCAAGAATACTGGAGAAGGTTGCCATTTGCTTCTCCATTGGATCTTTCTGACTCAGGGATCAAACCTGCGTCTCCTGTGTCTCCTGCATTGGCAGGCAGATTCTTTACCATTATGCCAACTGGGAAGCCTCTGCAGTGGAATAGAAGAGACCAAACACTCCTGTTGGAATTGAACAAAGCACTGAAAATTTTGTCATGTGAAAACACTGCTTATCTGTATTTATCAATAATGCATGTCGTGGGAATGTACAATTTCTTGGAAACAATTACTGTCAAGCATCAAGCTGAAGTATTAAAAATATAATTATTGAAGGACACTACAGGGAGATTAAAGTAAACTAACGAGGCCTTTTCAGAGTCTTTCTCAGATTCTGCTCTTTTAAAAAATGATTTTATTTTGATCAAAATATGTAAACTCAAGAATCTGACTGTTTTAATAAAGTCTGGAGCTAAGACAGTGAGGGAATATTCACGAAAGCATTACCGAAACAGACATAGTGAGCAGACTATTTGTCTCTCCTCCTCACTAGTCAGTGGTGCCCTTGGTTGTGAAATTTCCCTTCACTGCAACTTCAATAAAGTGTGAATATTCTAGGTATGCTTCTCTCTTCAGGGTGCCATTTAGGAATAATAACTCTCTTATGGAAAAACTGATTTACCTCTTACTAGGTACAATGTTCCTGTAGGTAATCTTATGCCTATTTTATAGTTGATGCTTGGGGAGGTGAAAAGGATTGGAGAAATAAAGAAATGTGCCCTGGGGTCAGGCCAGAGCCCAACTATAATTCTAGAGTCTATCCTGTAAAATAAGCCATTTGGCTACACATTATAGATTGCTTTTACGTTGTAGAATAATAATATGAACCTACTGCCAGAATTACTGATGATATAAGCTAGTTATCTCTGTAACACACACAATTAAAAATTCTGTTTATATACCACAAAGTAAATTTTAAGGTGAGGTTAAAAACGGATTACATGATCGATGACATTTTCATCTAAATACTTTATCTGTATATTTTTATTAATTACAAATACTGACCGAGTAGCCTTGATTGCCAAGAACTTCACCTTTCCTAATAAAAAGTTATGGGTATTTTTTTACTTTCTCACCTAAAACCGTATCATCTTAATGCACGGTAATAAAATTCTTGGCTACAGAATGGAGTTACTCTACCTGGTTGAAATTTTATGTTTGTTATATATTATTTAATATCTAAATTGTTCAGCTCTAAAAGTTCCAGTAGAACAGAGAAACACTTTATCTTGGATTTTAAGAACAAGCAAATATTTGGCAGAACACAGGGCAACCTGGTTTTTTCCTTCCTTTTCAGAGGGCAGAATATAGGAGCTGAGAACCTTTGTTCTAGCCCTTGTTGTGACTCTGACAATGAAGGTGATCATGGACCATACTCCATCCCACAGCTCACAGATGCCTCTTATTTTTACTTGGTGGCTGGTGTAGGAGACAAAAGGCATGTGTTGGTTTCTTTAACTTACCCCAAGCAAACGAACGCTGACTACTCTTATATTCCACGTAGAGAGACCTCACTGACTTGACTAGAAGCCAAGAAGAGAGTGTATTGAAATTTCACCCTTGGAAAGGAAGTATCAAAGCTATTTCCTGGCATCATTTTCACAGTAGCTGTATACTATTCAGTCTAAATCTTTTGCAAACTAAGAGTTGTACCTACATTCAGTTACTTTATCCATTCAAGGAAAAGGGGTGAAATACCCTCAGTGCATTCAGTCACTTTTTTGTTTTAATGTTTATTGTTTCTTCTTACTTCTGAAAGAAAATGGAGGCAATGTGTGGTCTACTGTGAAAGACACAGGTGTTAGGTTATCAGAAAAAAATTGAATTGAAGCTCATTTTGAAAACATGTGGCTTAGATAAAATAACCTAGAAAATAAAAAGAAAAATTGAGGTTTACCCCTGATTCACTAATTTATAAAGGGGATTGTGATTTTTGAAATAATGCAATCTACTATTTGAATAACACAATATTTAGTGAAGTTATGAGACTTGTTAATTGGCCATACAAGTTAATAGCATTACTGGGACTAGAAGCCACATTTGTAGTGGCTGAACAAAGCAAGCTCAAGTGTAGATGGAATAGGAGCTAGAGAGGTTTATGAAATAAGGAAAGGTGGGCATTTCTCTGCTGAATTTCTAAGTGACCCATAAGTCCTTTCCCAATCACTGCCAGTGGCTATGCCCTCTTGGAGTGGGAGGGCAATTGAGTTTAAATACAACTAAAATTGATCTCCATTGGCCACATGCTCTTCAACAGCAGTTTTTTTAGGACTAGACCAGGCACCACTGTCTGAATCACCTGGGGTCAGAGATGGAGATTCCAGGACCTCATGCAGTCTTCCTAAGTCAGGATCTCTGGGAAATGGCCCAGAAAATCTACATTTTAAACAAACTCTTTGGTGATTTATATGGAACAGGTTTGAGAAAGCACTTGTGAAGAAACTGAATTAAAGTGAATTAATTTTCCCTTCTCTGAATGGGATCTGTACTGAAGAGAATGTGGTTATATAAAATTGATATTTGGACAGTAACTTTGGTGGTTAGGAAGCTTTATTTTAAAACTTAAAAAATAAGAAATATTATTAATCTGTAAGACTGTAGGTAATAAGACCTGATTATTTTTTCAAATAGTGTTCAAATGAATGTAATCCCTTGATTTCAATATAGAAGTTGCCTTTTACTATGCATGCAATTTTTATTTGATTTTGATAATCCAAGGACATCTCAAGGATGCATTAAGCAGCCTGCATCATTTGAACACAAAGGGATCATTGAAGTTTTGTATTTGAAATAAAGTAAAATGATAGTGACAATGATGAGTAAATTGATTTTTGGGAAAAAAAATTTCCTATAATGCATGTTTTTTAGTGTTTTCAATACACCTGTATTTTTAAAGTTTCATGCGTTTGTACCTTATTTGCTTCCAAGATATTGTAGTAGATAACAATAAGAGTATGATACTCTTTAATGCAATATATTAACTAAAGAGATATTTTGGATACTCTGAGTGGTTTATTTAGCTTTGTGCTTCTTAGCAGTTAAGTCAAAAAAGGAATGCAGAAAACTACATCCTAGCATTCAAAACCATGTTCTTTAGATTTTCCTTTGCTTCTTTAATTATTTAAAGAGATTTTAATAGTGTTCTGAAAACAAGAATTCTGTCTTCTAGTGAGCTTGGGAAATATGGCTGTTAAATCTCCTTCTTGGAAACTCAGTACACATTAGCAAGTCAAAGTCTTAAGAAAATCTTACAGTTAAAAAACCTGTTCAATTTTTGAATCTTGGTTCAATTGTTAAATTTAATTTCACAGGTAGAGACTTTCTCTTTTCACACATAATAACATCCTCCACAATAATTTTCTTTTAAAACTATTTTGGAAACTGTTCAGTTACATAATTCTCATTCTGGTGAAGGGAAGTATTCTATCTCTTCAAGCAGTATATTTCTCTAAGACACTGTAAAAGAAATTCACCATGGCAGGCAAGGAGATTTCTATGTGAGGCATTAACACAGCAAATAGGAACTTAAGCAGAAAGCACAGAAGAATTCTTTGTGTAATCCTGTCTTATATCTGCACTCAGTGAATGTTTCTGCATGAACACGAATGTATAAATCCATATCCATGGTTTTGTCGTGGAGGAATCTCATTTAGATATGCACCTTCCCAAACATGTAATTTGACACTTGACAGGAGTTTAGACCACCTAGGAACAGTACTTCCCTTAAGTCTTTATTTAATATCACTTCTGATAGCCTGGTGTTTGATAGGCTTGGAGACAGCAAAGAGAAATTTATAATCTGTGTGTGTGTGTGAGTGCTAAATCACTTCAATCTTGTCTGACTCTTTGCATCCCTAAGGATGCAAGCCCCCCAGGCTCCTCTGTCCATGGGATTCTCTCCAGGCAAGAATTCTGGAATGGGTTGCCCTACCCTCCTCCAGGGGATCTTCCTGACCCAGGGGTCAAACCTGCATCTCTTACTTCTCCTGCATGGGCACACCAGTTCTTTACCACTAGCAAGTGGTAAAGAAATATTCTGTGAGTCTTCTGTATTTCTGATGGAAGGGCAACAGGAAACAAAGGCAGGATTGCTACCTAATTAGAAAAGAAGATAAAGCTCAAGTGAACCTTATCCAGAGCACCTCACACAGAGATGTGCTGCAGAGTTTCCTCTAGGAGTTCATGGGGTCTGATGTGGTGCATGGATTAGGATTCAGTTAATTCCCCAAATAAAACCCACTCCAGTATTCTCACCTGGATAATTCCATGGACAGAGGAGCCTAGCAGATCCACGGGGTCGCAAAGCGTTGGACACAACTGAGAGACTAATAAGTCCCCAACTTCCAAGCTATGGAAAAGGCTTTTTCACCTGGATTGTTTGAAGGTCAGTAGTAACTAGCAGTTGTAACCAACCAATAGGCTTTCAGTACTATTCCTGTGGCACTACTCTGAATTTAAGCAAGCTTTCTTTGCAGTATACTGGCCAGCATGGGTTAGGCAAAACATATAACTCCAGACAACTGAAAATAATTGACCTGCTAATAAAGTAACTCAGAGACTTAAAATTTTATAAAACTGCAGTTATGAACGGGCTTCCCTGGCAGCACAATAGGAAACAAAGAGAAAGAGATGAATCCAAAATCAGAGTAAACTTAACTTTTAAAAGACACAGACAGAAAGATATTATAACCTACTGTGTCAGAACCATAAATAACAAGACAGAAAAGGTCAAATTACATTGATGCAGTTGGAAAACAGTATGGAATCTAAGTCTTGACCACTCATTATGTTATTGTAAGTCAATAATGAGCATACATGCTATTCATTGAAACAGAAGTAAAAACAGAATAATTAAAATGAAGGTCATTCCATGAGCATTATTAATCAGTATAGGCAATTAGTATAATGTTCCTTCCTTCCTTAAGTGTCTGCTTGCAGTAAGTCTCTTCACTTTAATAATATTCTATGAAAAATATACAAATGCTATGCATTTAGAAATATTTCTACTCAGCTAAGTTTGATATACCTATTCAAGATTTTTAATTATAGGGCATATCCATTTTTAAGTTGTTGACATTTTCAGCTTTATGAAAAACCCTTCCAAAAATCGTGTTTCAGATTCAGCATTTAGAGCGAACAGATGCTTTACTTCCTTTCTTCGTTGTTGAAGATGAACTGTCCCAGTACAATAAACTCGCCATAAAATCTAAGCAAAGAAAATGAAACAGGACATTGTAGTTATATCTCACCAACCAACCAAGGATTGGGATTTATGAATATTTAAGTTGTGGCCCTGTGCTTGCTTGAATATTTGGTACACATCCACTTAGTGAGGTCACAGTCTCCACTTTGCATCAAGTTTTCATTTGTCTGGGATTAGATCTTGTGTTGTTAACACTGCCATTTGTGTGATCATCTGGTAGATGGCCTAGCTCAGTTTACAGCAAATACATTCATTTGTTTCAGTCTTGAGGTCATAAACTTGGTGGCAAACGGAAACTTCCATTAGGTTTTGAACAGACTTGGTCAATTGGTGAAGGATGCTGGGGTATGCGTGCCTTAGGATACAGCAAAGGAACATCACTAGTTGTCCTGTTAATTAGAAATAATGAGGGGAAAGGAAATTAAATCCTGCTGCCTCCTTGCCCGATTCAAAGAGACATTGATCAATTGAAGCTTCTAAAAATTCGCTGTCAAATTATCTCAAGTCCTTAACGATGCTTACTGAAGTTCCTGCTCTCAGGAACTTCTTCTGAATGTGCAATTTTTGCTGTGTCTGAGGGTGATCTATGAGTCAAAATGATGTACTGAATTAAGGCAAGTGGGAGGTGAAATGAGGTGCTTTTACTAGTCTGCAAAGACAAAGATTTATCCTGAAAATAATTTGGGGGGGAAAAAAAGAAAAGCTTTTAGAGGTAAGAAATACAGTGTTCATATTTTACATATTTTGGATGTTATTTGATTATCTCAGAAAACTGCTTTTGGTTTCCAATTAATGAATTGAAACATAAAAGATATAAACTTTTAAAAACTATTTAGAATATTACTGAATTTTGTTTGACACTAGAGATGACAGCAAATGTGATTAATTGCCACTCATAATTGCAGTTTCATTCCAGTGGTTATTGCTTGTCAGTATCAATTAATAGCTCAACCAAAACCTCATTCATTCCAGAATACTAAAGATGATGGCTTGTGGGAATTATGCTAAACTAGCACTTTCAATTAAATTTGAATTTTATAGGGTACTGAATAATAGTTTATGAGTTTATAATAGTAAGTACCAGTGAGTTATTGTTGAATTGTAATTACTATAATTATGTATGTTTATCTGGAGAATTGTAATTAGCATTGTCTCCATGTTTAAAAATAGACAATTGTACTTAATTTTCCACTTAATGTATAGTTTCTGAAGTTCATTGTATAAGGGAATGGGATTCAAAAATAACCAATTCCAATAATTTGGAAGTGTGCGGAGCATGACTATTGGCTGATCAGTGAGGGGGAAAAAAAAATTGAAGGTAAACATAACCTGACAAGGTATAGATCAAGAAATGAAGCTTCTGTGCATCCTATCTGTAGTCTGAACTCTGTGTTAGAGTTCATTTTCTATTTGTATAAATTATTTGACCTACAAGTTTCTAAAAATAAGGATATATCTCAAGTAATTATATCCTACACTAATGAGTCACTTCCTTTATCTTGGACTTCTCAGTCCACAGAATTGTTAGAAATATATTTGTTGTTCATAAGTGAGAAAAAAATGGACATATGTAAGAGAAGCAAAATGGAATGTAGTACAACTTCCTAGTTGAAAGGATTACTTGAATTTCATTTTGCTCCTAGAATCTTTATGAATTTGCTTCCAACATTATTTTACTTCTAGAATAAAAACTTGAATTTCATCAGTCCTCGGAATGTTAGAGAAAACATATAAATTTCTAAATTGGTGCCATAAATATAAGCTTTTAATTTATGTAGTAATACTGTATTAATAATGTATAGGGTATTTAGCATTTAAATAATATCTTCAAAAAGTAGATGGTAGAGAATTAAACAATCCAACCCCAAATTTAAATTCAAAACTAAAATCTATTTAAATGATTAAGAACTATTCAGAGTGGATTGAAATCCACTAAATGTAGGTCCAGTTCCTTTTTTCTTAGTCTCAGTGAACTGGTAGCATTCAATTAAAAAGAGGAAAGTTAGGAACTGTGTGATCAAATGAAATAATTGTTGAAGGAAAGTCTAGCTGTTTGAGAAACATGAAAATTGTTCCAGTTCACCCAAATGACTTTGCTTCAATAGACTATGTGGTATTTGTACGTTAATGTGATTGAAAAAAGAAATCAATGGACTATTTACAGGTTTCAATTTCACTTTGTCTAGATTTCACTTTATTATCAATGTGATTTATTGAAATATTGCTCAATTTTTAAAAGTATGTATTTTGAGCTCAAATTATGCTATATTTTGTTTTATATTATTGTTTGTTAACGATAAAAGTTTCTTTATCTGTGTCAATATAAAAGCAGGAAATTCAGGACACATAAAGTTAGATCATGAGTGAGTTTGAAGCAGGATGACACCATATGGAAGAACAAGAATGTTATCTGTCTTATTCTAGGTATATGCTGCTAGAGATGCCATTAACCATTCTGGCAATACTGATGCCTCATGTTGAACTCTCTGTCAAAGAAAATTTTCACTTATGGGCTGTTAAAAATGTTACCCTTAGCAACCTGTGCTAGGTTTTCTTTTTTTTTTTTTAAAGAGAAGTATAGGATTTGTGACATAGTGCTGCTTGAATTAGATGTCCCAGGCTATATCTTTGCCTCTTATCTACTTAGAGTAGAACTCTGTACGCTCTGTGACTTACAGAAAGTAACTTTCCTTCCCTTGACCTTGGTTTTCTCATCTGTAAAGTGGGAATGAAACTCTCTCACTGCCCTTTTTTAAGGACTAAATGTACAGGAAAACATATAGAAGTGTACCTGTACATAATAAGGGCTTAAATAAAAATTGGCATGGTTAGTATTGCTTTTATTCTTTTTATAATACAGTTTAGATTGTTAAAAGCTGACTGCTTTCTTGGTTTCAGCCTGCATATGGTCTCTCTCAGAACCCGAGGCACTTCTGTTATTGTCAGCCCATCACGCC
This sequence comes from Cephalophus harveyi, assembly GCA_006410635.1. NCBI lineage: Eukaryota > Metazoa > Chordata > Mammalia > Artiodactyla > Bovidae > Cephalophus > Cephalophus harveyi. The sequence continues at coordinate 742,271 of SJYT01036718.1, read as the reverse complement.
AGCCTGTCAGTTTACTTTAGATTTTGGTTGGTTTACAGGTTTTAGATATGTGAGATCTGCAAATATGACAGAATTGCCTTTATGTCTTCATACAAGCCATTCATAATAATGTTCAGTGAGACATAGCCGAGTACAGAGCTCTTTGGCACACCGACAGGGGTCTTCTTGCCAAGGTAAAACTGAGCCACTAATCTCACACTCTTCATGCAGTGGTTCAACCAGCTTTACATCTGCTTTACCAGATTATCATTCTGCTCATACATCTCTATCTTGTATATGAGAATATCATGACAGATACTATGAAATGGCTTTCTGAAACACACTTTTATAAAACCAGCAATGCCTTTCTCCAAATCACCTCTTAATTGAAGTTTTATATAGACAGTCTGTAGGCTTACTCAATTATCTCACTCATATATATCTGCCACATACAAAGAACAAAGATGGGTAAACCAATGTAATAAATAATTTTATTATCATTATTATAACGTACATGGCTTCCCAGATATTTCAAAAGTAGGAGTTCATGTTTTTAATTTCTAGGATGCACATGAAATATATATTTGTGTATCTCCATCTTTCAGTTACCCCTGCAATCTTCTATAATTATCTCTACATAATCTTGTACTTTTAATAAACACCATAAATGAAAATCCTCTTCCTGAATTTGTATGATACCTATCCTTCCCAGGTGACTCAGTGGTAAAAAGAAAATCCATCTGCCAATGCAGAAGACACAGGAGATAAGGGTTTGATCCCTGAGTCAAGAAGATCCCCTGGAGGAGCAAATGATAACCCACTCCAGTATTCTTGCCTGGGAAATCCAATGGACAGAGGAGCCTGTGGTCTACCATGCATGAGGTCGCAAAGAGTCGAATACAAATTAGTGACTATACAACAGCAAAAGAATTTCAGTTACATTGAAAAAGGTCCTTCTTTGTGTCTCAGGATACTTATTTATAAAATAGAAAGCTCAGACTAAATTAATAGTGATATGTTAATTAAAACAAGCACCCTTGTTTTTATTTTCACCATCAACATCAGTATAAAGTGCCAGAACCATGTTCTGAAGCTTTAGAATGGTGGAGCAATAAGGCATTACTTTCAGTAATCAATCCACATATGTTATTCACTTAACTGTGCTTCATGAAATCACTGCAGATGGTGACTGCAGCCATGAAATTAAAAGATGCTTACTCCTTGGAAGAAAAGTTATAACCAACCTAGATAGCATATTCAAAAGCAGAGACATTACTTTGCTGACTAAGGTCCATCTAGTCAAGGCTATGGTTTTTCCTGTGGTCGTGTATGGATGTGAGAGTTGGACTGTGGAGAAGGCTGAGCACCGAAGAATTGATGCCTTTGAACTATGGTGTTGGAGAAGACTTGAGAGTCCCTTGGACTGCAAGATCAGCCCTGGGATTTCTTTGGAAGGAATGATGCTAAAGCTGAAACTCCAGTACTTTGGCGAAGAGTTGACTCATTGGAAAAGACTCTGATGCTGGGAGGGATTGGGGACAGGAGGAGAAGGGGACGACAGGGGATGAGATGGCTGGATGGCATCACGGACTCGATGGACGTGAGTCGGAGTAAACTCCGGGAGTTGGTGATGGACAGGGAGCCCTGGCTTGTTGCAATTCATGAGGTCGCAAAGAGTCGGACATGACTGAGTGACTGAACTGAATGTTCCTTTTCCTTACTCACCTATACTTTAAAAGCTCCATCGTATATTTGATTTGTACATAGCATAGCAGTATTTCTTCATATGGAATATGGCTTCAGGGATTGCAGTCATTAAAATGAGTTTCCTATAGGTCCTACATATTTTGCATGAATTTATAGTCCCACCAGCAGTGTGAGCATTCCCTTTCATATCCTTTCCAACTCTTGTTATTGGTCTTTTGATAATAGCCATTCTAATATGTATAATGTGATATCTCATTCATTTTGATTCACATTTCCCTAGTAATCTGAGATAATGAACATCTTTTCATGTGCCTCTTGGCTGTGTGCATGTCTTATTAAAAATTGTCTATTTGGGTTTTCTGCCTGTCTTTTAATTGGATTAGTTTTGTTGTTGTTGAGTTGTATGAGTTCTTTACATATTTTGGATATTAATTCCATACCAGATATAAGGTTGGCATGTATATTCTCCCATTCAGTAAGTTGCCTTTTCATTTTAATGATGGTTTCATTTACTGTGCAGAAGGTTTTTAGTTTGATGGAATCCCATCTGTTATTTTTTGCTTTTGTTTCCCTTTCTTTTGGAGTCCGAACCACAAAAACATTGCTAACACAGATGTCATGAAGGTTACCATCTATGTCTTCATCTAGAAATTTTTTATTGTTTCAGGTCTAACACTCAAGTCTTTAATTCATTTTGGGTTAGTTTTTGTAAGTGATGTAAAATAGTTGTCTAGTTCTTTTTTTTTTTAATGTTCTGTCCAAATATTCCCAGCACTGTTTATTGAGAGACTGTTATTTTTCCATTGTTTATTCCTTTTTCATAGATTAATTGTTATATATGAGTGTGTTTATTTCTGACTCTTAATTCCATGTTGAGCCATGTGTTGATAGCATACTGTATTGTTTACTATATCCTTATAGTATAGTTTAAAATGAGAGTGCATGATACCTCCAGTTTTGTTCTTCTTTCTTAAGACATTTTTTTGGGGTAGTGCTATTTGGAGTCTTTTGTGGTTTTATACAAATTTTAGAATTATTTATTCCACTCTTGTGAAATATGCCATTGGCATTTGATAGGGATTATATTGTATCTGTAGATTGCTTTAGAAAATATGGACATTTTAATATGAATTCTTTAAATCCATGAGCACAGAATATCTTGCCTCTTCGGTTCGGTTTCTTTCATTAGTATCATATAGTTTTTAATGTACATATCTTTCACTTCCTTGATTAAATTTACTCCTAGGTATTTTATTCTTTTTGATGAAGTTGTAAATGAAAATTTTTTTAAATGCCATTCTGAGAGTTCATTATTAGTGCATAAAAATGCCATAAATATTTAGATATTGATTTTGTATCCATGACTCTGCTGAATTTGCTACTTCTAACAGTTTATTTTTGGTAAGGTCTGTAAGCTTTGCTTTATGTAGTATCATGTCATTTGCTAATAGTGATGGTTTTACTTCTTCCTTTCCAATTTGAGTCCCTTTGTTTCTTTTTCTTGGCTAATTGCTGTGGCTAGGGCTTCCAGTACTATGTTGAATAAAAGTGGCAAGAGTGAGCATCTTTGTATTGTTCCTATCTTAGAGAAAAAACTTTAAGCTTTGCACCTTGAGTATGATGTTAGCTGTGGGTTTGTCATATATGGCCTTTCATTGAGGCACATTCCTTCTGTATACCATTGTTGAGACATTTTAGCAAAAATGGCTGGTGAATTTTGTTAATTGCTTTTTCGGCATCTATTGAGATGGTTTTATGATTTTTATTCTTTATTTTGGAAAGGTTTGAGAAATAGTTATCAAATCATCTTTGAATGTATGCAAGAGTTCACCGGTGAAGCCATTTGGTCCTTGACTTTTGTTTGTTGGAAGGTTTTTGATCACTGATTTAGTCTCCTTACTAGTAATCAGGCTCTTTGAGTTTTTTCTCTCTTCAGAATTCAGTCTTGGTAGATTGCATGTTTTTAGAAATTTCTTCTTGGTTGTCTTATCATTGACATATTAGTTCATAGTATTCTCTTATGATCCCTTGCATTTCTGTGGTGTGAGTTGTAACTTCTCCTCTTTCATTTCTGAGGTTTTTTTAAGTTTATTAAGCCCTCTATCTTTTTTAACTTGGTTAGCATAGCGTGTCTTATTTACATTCTCAAAGAACCAGGTCTTAGTTTCATTTTTCATTTTCTGTCTGTTTAGTCTTTTACTTATTTCTACTCTGACCTTTATTATTTCCTTTTGTTTTCCTTTTTCTAGTTCTCTTAGTCATAAATTCAGATTGCTTCTAGGAGACTTTTCTTGTTACTTGCGATGGGCCTGATGACTATGAGCTTTCCCCTTAGAATTGCTTGTACTGCATTCTGTACATTTTGAAATGTCATAGCTTTGGTTTTCACTTGTCTGTAGGTTTTTTTGTGACTCTTCCTTTGATTTCCTTGGTGACCTATTGGTTGTTCAGCAGCATGTTGTTTAATCTTCATGTTTAAAGGGTTTTCCAGTTTTCACTTTATAATTGATTTCTAGTTTTTCACTGTGGTGATTGGAAAAGATACTAGAATTTATTGAGACATGTTTTGGGACCTAACATGTGGTCCATCCTGGAGAATGTTCCATGTGCAGTTGAGAAGAATGTGTATCCTGCTCCTTTACGTGGAATGTTCTATATACATATATCTCTTGTTCATCTAGTTTAATGTGTCATGTAAAGACAATGTTTCTTTATTGATTTTCTGTCTGGATGATCTATGTATTAAGTGGGAACTTAAAGTCCCCTACTATTATTGTATTGCTTTTAATTTCTCCCAATAGGTACATTAATATTTGATTTATATATTTTGGTGCTCAAATGTTGGATTCATATACATTTTTAAATGATAAAGCCTCTTGCTGGATTGACCCCTTTATCATTATATGCTACCCTTTTTTGTCCTTTATTACAGTCTTTGTGTTAATGTCTGTTTTGTCTAATATGAGCATAGCTGTACCAGCTTTTTTTCATTTACATTGTTATGGAATGTATTTTCCCATCTCCTCACATTTAGTCTGTGTGTGTCCTTTTTCTGACCTTAGTCTCTTAAATATAGAGGCAACATAGAGAGTCTCTTCTCTTTTATCCATTCAGCCACTCTATATCTTTTGACTGGTGAATTTACTCTATTTAAATTTAAGGTAATTATTAATTAGGATATAATTATTGCCATTGTGTTCATTGTTTTGGAGCTGTTTTTTGTAGTCCTTCTCTTTCTCTCTTCCCCTGTGGTTTACTAACTTTCCTCAGTGTAATATTGAGATTTCTGTTTCATTCTCTTCTATATGTTTTCTATAAGTTTGTGTGCATGTGTGTGTGATTGTGTGTGTGTGTGTGTGGTTACCATGAGGTTCACATAACCATCCTATGTATATGGCATTCTATTTCAAGTTGATCACAACTTAACTTTTAATAAAATTTACATTTTTACTCCCCTACCCACATTTTATGTTCTTGATAACAGCTCTTACATATTTTATTTTATGCTTTCTTAACTAATTATTCTATATAATTTTAGTTTCATTTACTAATTTTGAATTTTAAGCTTCATACTTGGCTTATAAGTGACTGATCCACTACTTTTAATGTATATTTGCCTTTTCCAGAAAGAGTTTTACTCTTGTATATTTTCTTATTATTAATTAGTGCCTCTTCTTTTCAGCTTAGAGAAGTTGCTTTAGGCTAGTTTAATGATGTGAGACACAGGGGACACAGGAGATGTGGGTTCAATCCCTGGGTCAGGAAGATCCCCTGGAGAAGGAAATGGTAACCCACTGCAGTATTCTTGCCTGGTAAATCCTATGGACAGAGGAGCCTGGTGGGCTACAGTCCATGGGATCATGAAGAGTTGGACGTGACTGAGCATGCACACATACACACATATATGCAAATGTATTCTATGTATTATATAACTGAATCAGTTTATTGTATACCTGAAACTAACACAGTATTGTAAAGAAACTATAATAAAAATAAATAAATACTGATAAATAAATATTTTAAAAAGTATTCTATCATCTTCTTAAGTTTTGCCATTTAATTTTTAATGTGTTTTCATCTGGTTCTCATGGAATTCAGTTTGTTTGGGGTTCTGTGTGCTTCCTGGATCTGGATGTCTGTTTCGTTCCCCATATTAAGGAAGTTTTCTACCATTATTTCTTCAAATAATTTTTCTGGCCTCTTCTCTCTCTTTTCCTTCTGGGACCAGTATAAGGCAATATTCTTTCATTTCATGTTGTCCCACGGTTCCTTTAAGATATCATCACTTTAAAAAAAAACCTTTTTTGCTCTATCCAGGTGATTTTCATTGCTTTTTCTTCCACTTCACTAATTCATTCTTCTACTTCATCCACTCTGCTGTTGAATCCTGCAAGGGTATTTTTCAGTTCAGTATAAATTCTGTGTGGTACTTTTGTACATCTCAAAGGAGTAAGACCATCTCAGAGTTCTCACTGTGTTTATCCATTTGTTTCCTGTTTAGTGGATATCTTTTGAACTCTTTATTGGGTAGATTGCTTATCTTAATTTTAAGAAAATCTGACAAATTTTTCCCAGATTTGTCTTACTGTTTGGTTTGAAACATATTCCTCTTTCTCCCCATTTTGTCATGTTATCTGCTATAGATTTTAAGCAATAGAAATATTAATGAATAAATTTTATTGTTTTTCTTTTTTTATGAGTTCTGAGCATTATATTAGCATGTGAGTAATCAGTCCTGTATGCTTATAAAGCACAACATTGAGTTATGGAAGGGGCCATTCAGATATTACTTGGCCTAGCTCCCTGGCAAAGAGAACATAATCAAATTATCTCAATGAAATAAGAGGAATATTTGGTACAATTACAGATGTGAAAACTTAATGAAAAATTCTAAGTTTATCCAAGGACAAATTAAAATGCTATGGTGGCAATAGGTTGTAATATCTGTGTGAATACTCTGAATCTGCATTCTCTCCCTTAACATCATTTCTCTGACAAGAAATTGAATTTTAAAATGCCACCAGAATGATGTCTAAATAAGCATGAAGTCAAGATTTTTCCTGTTTGTATCAGTATATTCAAACAAAATTTTCCTCACCGTTTTTCAAGGGAGAAAAAAGCTCATATTTGAAAATCAAGCAAGGGTATCTTCAGCTTCAGTAATAAACATATTTTCTCCAGCAAAGAAACCAACTGAAATCAGATGTTCTAATAAGAGTACTCTTAAAATCACAACCGGTATCCTGATAGAGGTGGAGAAACAAAATAGCCTAGGTCAGAGTGTAGGTACACTCATGATCTTTAACATAATCTTTTTTCTCATTTGAATATGTTACAAGGATTTCCCAGAAGTTAAAAATCAAGTACTTAGAGTTGTGGGGACATCTGGAGGGCAAAAATGCTGCTTTTTTCTTGTACAACTATGATATTCAAGCCACAGGATGGAATGTATATAATAAGAAACCTAATAATATAGTGGGAAGCATTTCCTTTCAGCCAAAAGAGAGGAATGTTCAAAAGGAACAGATGGTGATAAGTTTGTGGTAATAGGGCGAAGCACTAAATAGTCTTTGACAGAGCTTGCCCCTAGATAAAATGGCAGCGGCAGGCTTAAATCATTTTCTACATTGCTCATTGACTTTCTTTGCCTACTAATAAGTCTTCAGAGAATGAATTTAATTTGCAGCTTGACTTTGCCTTCCTCTGCTAATGTTACATGGCCTATGCTGAATTTGTTTAACCCTATGACCCCAATTTTGGTTTCAGAACCCTCTTTTCAATCTTTTCTTGTCTTAAAATGAAATTTTGCAGAAAGCAACCATTGCCCTGAACTATTCTCTTTTAAAATTTTGCATAATAACCAGAGAAATCTGGACAGAAGTGGTTCTCAGCCTTAACCACACAGCAGAATCAGTTGGGGACTTATATTTTGTTTTCTTTCCTTTAAATATTGGTGCTCTGTCTCTAACCCTAAAAAGCAATTAAATCTCTAGAAATCTCTCTAGCTGGAACAGTCTAGATATATAGGTATGTTTTCAAAATGTTCTCAAGTGATGCTGTTGCTCAGTAAGAATTGATAACCTCTGGGTTAAAGTCTTCAAAAATAGGTTTTCATATAAACTGTTGTAGCTGGCCATTTGATGCACTGCTGAGAAAAGAATTTATTTGCATTGGAAATTCTTTTTTTTCCTGGTGCTACAGTACCTTGGGCTTATTTTGTCATAGTGCTTATCCTGTTTTATCATAATGAGTGCTTTCTTTGTCTCTTCCACTCATAGAGGTTAGAGATTAGAATTTAATATCGCTATCATTCAAATTCCTATAGCCTTTACATAGCATGTTGTTGAAAACTAACTCCTAAAGGGCAGGGCTAGGCATTTTTTAGTATATATTGTTTTTTTTTCTTTCAAGTTCCTAGCCTTACATAAATGACTGATAGTACATGATTGAAAAATAGTGGACCTGAATTTTTTTAACTGAACTTAAATTGTTAAAAGGAACAAGTTAGATCAGTTCTTCACAATTTTCAAACATTCTTGTGTCTTTACAATTTGAGAAAACAGGGTATTGAATAAAAGAAATATATTTTCATGTAGTTCCTCAGTATTATATTGCAAATCTTTCTCAGCCTGGCAAGCCTTATGATAAGCCATAAATGGGCTTAAGAAAGATTAAATATTAAAAAAACTAAGATAATGGCATCTGGCTTCTTTACTTCATGGCTAATAGAAGGGGGAAAGATGGAAGCAGTGATAGATTTCCTCTTTTTGGGCTCTAAAATCACTGCGGTTGTAACTGCAGCCATGAAATCAGAAGACAGTTGCTTCTTAGGAGGAAAGCTATGACAAACCTAGACGGTGTGTTGAAAAGCAGGGATATCAATCTGCCGGCAAAGGTCCATATAGTCAAGGGTGTGGACTTCCCAGTGAGCACATATGGTTATGAGAGCTGGACTCTAAAGAAGGCAGAGCACCAAAGTATTGATGCCTCCAAACTGTTGTTATTGTTGTTCAGTTGCTGCTGATATTGTTGTTCAGTAAGCTGTTGTTCAGTTGTGTTCACAGACCACAGCACACCAGGCTTCCCCATTCCTCACCGTCTCCCAGAGCTTGTCAAACTCCTGTCCATTGAGTCAGTGAGGCCATCCAGCCGCCTCATGCTCTGTCATCCCCTTCTCCTCCTGCCTTCAGTCTTCCCCAGGATCAGGGTCTTTTCAAGTGAGTCAGCTCTTCACATCAGGTGGCCAAAGTATTGGAACTTCAACTTCAGCACCAGTCCTCCCAATGAATATTCAAGATTGATTTCATTTAGGAATTGACTGGTTTGATCTCCTTGAAGTCCAAGGGACTCTCAAGAATCTTCTCCAGCACCACAGTTCAAAAACATCAGTCCTTCAGTGCTCAGCTTTCTTTATGGTCCAACTCTCACATCCATACATGACTACTGGAAAAACCATAGCTTTGACGATATGGACCTTTGGTGGTAAAGTAATGTCTCTGCTTTGTAATATGCTATGTAGGTTTATCATAGCTCTTCTTCCAAGGAGCAAGTGTCTTTTAATTTCATGGCTGCTGTCACCATCAGCAGTGATTTTGGAGCCCAAGAAAATAAAGTTTCTCACTGTTTCCATTGTTTCCACATCTAATTGCCATGAAGTGATGGGACTGGATGTCATGATCTTCATTTTTTGAATGTTGAATTTTAAGATAGCTTTTTCACTCTCCTCTTTCTCTTTCATCAAGAAGCTCTTTAGTTCCTCTTCACTTTCTTTCATAAAGGTGGTGTTATCTGCATATCTGAGGTTATTGATATTTCTGTCTGCAATCTTGATTCCAGCATGTGCTTCATTCACCCCGACATTTCGCATGGTGTACTGTGCATGTAAGTTAAATAAACAAGGTGACAACAGCCTTGACATACTCCTTTCCCAATCTGGAACCAGTCCGTTGTTCCATCTCTGCTTCTAGCTATTGCTTCCTGACCTGCATACAGAATTCTCAGGAGGCAGTTAGGGTGGTCTGGTAGTCCCATCTCCTGAAGAATTTTCTACAGTTTGTTGTGATCCACACAGTCAAAGGCTTTAGTGTAGTCAATGAAACAAAAGTAGATGTTTTTCTGGAATTCTTTTCTTTTTTCTATGGCCCAGTGGATGTTGGCAATTTGATTTTTGGTTCCTCTGCCTTTTTTAAATCCAGCTTGAACATCTGGAAGTCCTCAGTTCACCTACTGCTGAAGCCTAGCTTGGAGAAACTTGAGCATTACTTTGCTAACGTGTGAAATGTGTGCAGCTGTGCAGTAGTTTGAGCATTCTTTGGCATTGCCTTTCTTTGGGATTGGAACTCGAATGAAAACTGATATTTTCCAGTCCTGTGGCTGCGGCTGAGTTTTCCAAATTTCCTGGCATATTGAGTGCAGCACTTTCACAGCATCATCTTTTAGGATTTGAAACAGCTCAGCTGGAATTGCATCACCTCCACTAGCTTTGTTTGTAGTGATGCTTCCTAAGGCCCACTTGACATCTCACTCCAGGATATCTAGCTCTAGGTGAGTGATCACACCATTGTGGTTATCTGGGTCATTAATATCTTTTTTATATTAGTTCTTCTATATATTCCTGCCACCTGTTAAAACCTTCTGCTTCTGTTAGGTCTATACTGTTTCTATCCTTTATTAGGCTCATCTTTGCATGAAATATTCCCTTGGTATCTCTAATTTTCTTGAAGAGATCTCTAGTTTTTTCCATTCTTTTGTTTTCCTCTTTTCTTTGCACTGATCACTGAGGAAGGCTTTCTTATCTCTCTTTGGTGTTCTTTGGAACTCTGCATTCATATGAGTATATCTTTCCTTTTCTTTGCCTTTCACATGTCTTCTTTTCTCAGATATTTGTAAGCCCTTCTGAGACAACCATTTTGCCTCTTTGCATTTCTTTTTTTGGGGGAAGGTTTTGATAACCACCTCCTATATTATGTTACAAACCTCCATCCATAGTTCTTCAAGCACTCTTGTCTATCAGATCTAATCTCTTGAATCTATTTTCACTTCTACTGTATAATTGTAAGGGATTTAATTTCGGTCATACCTGAATGATATAGTGGTTTTTCCTACTTTCTTCAATTTAAGTCTGAATTTGGCAGTAAGGAGTTCATGATCTGAGCCACAGTCAGTTCCCAGTCTTGTTTTTGCTGACTGTATAGAGCTTCTCCATCTTCAGCTGCAAAGAATATAATCAACCTGATTTTGAAATGTGGTACTGGAATAGACTCCCAAGAGTCCCTTGGATGGCAATGGGGAGATCAAACCTGTCAATCTCAAGAGAAATCAACCCTGAATACTCATTGGAAGGACTGATGCTGAAGCTGAAGCTCCAGTATTTTGGTTACCTAATGCAAATAGCTAACTCTTTGGAAAAAAAGCCTGATAAGCTGGAAAGATTGAGGGCAGAAAGAAAAGAGAGCATCAGAGGATGGGATGGCTGGATGACATCACCAAAGCAGGGGATGTGAACTTTGGCAAACTCCAGAAGATGGTAAGGGACAGGGAGACCTGGAGGGCTGTAGTCCATGGGGTCGCAAAGAATCAGACATGACTGGGCGGCTGAACAACAGTAAGAGGACAGTAAAATTTGTAATCTTTTCATTTTTAAAATATGTATTTACTTATTTGGCTTCTTCCGGTCTTAGTTGTGGCACATGGGAACTTGGTTGCATCGTGTACAATCTCTCATTGTGGTGTACGGACTCTCTAGTTGTGTGTGGGCTCCATCGTGGCGGCATGTGAGCTGAGTTACTCCATGGCATGTGGGATCTTAGTTCCCCCACCAGGGACTGAACCTGTGTCCCCTGCATTGCAAGCTGGATTCTTAACCACTGGACACCAGAGAAAGCCCTGTAATCTTTTTAGATGACAAAATTGAAGCAAATATGCCTTTAGAATCATGCTCTGTTTCAGTTTCTTTCTAATAAAACTAAGGCCTTAAAAGTAGTCCATCCATCCAACACTGTCGCCTTTCTCTGACTTTTCTTGTCTAATGAGCATTTAACTGCCCCCTTCTTATTTCCTTCTGTTAATCTTAGAAGGGAAGGCCCAACTCTGTTGGTGTCTTTCCTGATATCATGCCCCAGCCTTGGGACTCTGAGGAAAAGGTCATTTTAACCCTAATGAGAAATTATCTACCTTTACAAGGAGACTGAAGCCCCAGCACTCTCCCCACCCAACCACCCTGTAGAAATGCAAACTACTCTTCATTGGGCCTAAATAGACATCACTATATTAATAAGATTTTGCAATTTTCATTGCTTTTCAATTATATTAGTTTCATTTCAGCTGATTAAAAGCTTATTGGGTGGGAAGGGAAAGATTGGATTTTGTTCATCAAATCTCTATAATCTTGTTTGAAGAATATACTAATGGTCCCAGATAAAGATAGAGTAGGAGGTTTACCTAGGAGCCTTCTAGCCTTTCAGTGATGAGAGGAGGCTTCAAGTTTAAAGAGGGAGATCTATAGAGACACTGATACATATTCATATTTTAAAAAGGAGGGAGGGGGGACCATCAGAAAGACCTTTTTAAACCTCTGTTATAAATTATACTCATCTTCCTCATTCACCTCATTCTAGGCTCAATAGAAAATATATTCTGTTTATTACAAAACATTTCATCCTAATAAACATTTACATTTATTCCATAGTATTTCAATTTAATTCATCTTAAAGGTTTTCCATTCCCACAGAGTAAAGGATCATTTGTTATCTTTTAATAATATTGATTGAATTCCAGCACTTTAATAAGATTTTAAAACAGGTCCTGTCCAAAACTTTCCTGCATTTACCTATAGAAACCACTATGTAGGTAAATACTTTCAATATAATATATTATGTGCTGTAGTACAGGTATATACAAAATATTTAAGGGCATCAGAGAGTTGGACTGTGAAGAAGGCTGAGCACCGAAGAATGGATGCTTTTGAACTGTGGTGTTGGAGAAGACTCTTGAGAGTCCCTTGGACTGCAAGGAGATCCAACCAGTCCATTCTGAAGGAGATCAACCCTGGGATTTCTTTGGAAGGAATGATGCTAAAGCTGAAACTCCAGTACTTTGGCCACCTCATGCGAAGAGTTGACTCATTGGAAAAGACTCTGATGCTGGGAGGGATTGAGGGCAGGAGGAGAAGGGGACGACTGAGGATGAGATGGCTGGATGGCATCACTGACTCGATGGATGTGAGTCTGAGTGAACTCCGGGAGATGGTGGTGAACAGGGAGGCCTGGCGTGCTGCGATTCATGGGGTCGCAAAGAGTTGGACACGACTGAGCGACTGAACTGAACTGAACATATACCTTAGAAATGTTGGAATGAATTGCCAATAATCATTAGAATCATGCTTACCCAACTGACTGCTCTGTAATTAATTTAGTCAACAATTTATAATCATTCTCTTATTCTTCCAGTGAGGTTTTAAATGTACTTGCCTTGAATGCACTGAAACAGGCTAAATATCTCTGCTGGATTTTCTGTTGCTTTAGAATATTTCTTAAGCAGATGCATGTGGACACCATTAAATCTCATAGTTCTTGTGAACCAGGTGTTTTCTGCTTCCAGCCCGGCCAAGCCTCCTGTGCCATTCATGCAATTATATCAAGTGAAAGTCATGAATAACAAAGTAATGACCGAGCTATATTGCAGGACCAACGGAACATCTATTAAATCAGAACATTAATTTCAGAAACTCAGAGGTTTTGGAAAAACCATAAAGGGAGCTGCGAATTGTTTGAGGAGCCACACTCCAAATATTTCCGTAAGTGTGTTTGTTTACAAACCGGTCCCTGTGCACACAGAGGGCAAAGAGAAAGCGAAGAAAGAGGCAGGCCGCTTCAGAGGGGTAGGGCCAGGTTCATTAAGCAAAGAAACTTACTGTGAGGTTTTCCCTGGGTGATCACAAGTGAGTAAATTGCCATACTTGCCCAGCAGAATCTTAAAAGATTGAAAGAAACCTTAACTAGGTTCAGTCATGCATTCATTCAGACCAGGTGGTCTCAACCACACCTTACTCTCAAGGCTGTGTCCTTGGAACAGCGCCCCCTGTGGGAACACTAGGCAAAGTGTACCTTTCAGGGGCAGGGGAGGGGCTGGGGAGACTCCAGTTGCCTAGGTCCAGCTCAAGGGTCAAACACAGGTCATATCCTCTTAATTACCCTTTCCATCAAGAAGGTAGCTACCCTTTCTGTTTAAGTATTTGTCCTTTGGGAGTCAAGTGGGCCCTACAAATCACATTGACAGGACTAATTTCCCTGGTGGCTCAGAGGTTAAAGCATTTGCCTGGAATGCTGGAGACCTGGGTTCGATCCCTGGGTTGAGAAGATCCCTGGAGAAGGAAATGGCAACCCACTCCAGTATTCTTGCTTGGAGAATCCCATGGAGGGAGGAGCCCGGTAGGCTACAGTCCATGGGGTCACAAAGAGTCGAACACTACTGAGTGATTTCACTTTCGCTTTCTCTTTCACGTTATGTTGATGTTTGTTAATAACCGTTAAAGCTTGGGTGCTTCCTCCTGGGCAAGTGTATTCGTGGTCACAAGTGCAGGGGTCCCTCTCTGCCACAGATTATCAGCAGCCTGCAGAGCAAGAGCATCAAGAGAGAAGGATAGCTCTTCTCCACTGAACTGATGTAAAGTGAAAGGAGAACCAAGGCCCTGTCTTTTGGTCCACCTCCCAGATTGTAGAAACTAACCATCTCGTTGGTGATTGAAACAGCAGCTGTTAATGTCTTGGAGCTGGTTGACCAGTTTAATTATCTTGGAACCTGGCTAAAATCCTCTTCTTTTAGCCAATGTGAGAATTTCACTCTCTCCAAACTCACCCTAAAGCAAAAAAAAAAAAAAATTCAAAAGGTCCTGAAAAGTGAGTGTTGTTGCCTACCATGGGTTTTCAGACTGGATATGCTGTTGTTTTAGCAGTAGTAATAAGTATTATGCAACTGACTTTGTGGTTAATACTGCAGTGGAGTCATAAATTTAGTCACAGTGTACTCAGATGTGCCAGAAAAATACAGTGCCTTTATTCTATCAAATGGCTCATGTCTCTTTTCACTAGCCTCCAAGGAGTAGCAAATAGAGATATAGTAACGTTAACCCAAACACAGCCTGAGCCAATAATTAGTTTCTCTAGATTTAACTGTTTCTTTTGAAAACTTGTGTAGTTTCACTATTTTCTTCTTTTTTTTAAATCTTCCTAAGATGGTATTTGAGTTATGGAAGGTGATCTAGTACCTTGGCAAGCAGGGGTCCTCCAGGCCCCTGCTGATCCTCTGGCTTACGCTGGCAGGAGTCTACAAATGAATGACTCATCCAAGCCCTTTCTGGGCATTCTACTGGGACATGTGCTGAAGTTAGAGAATGATACATCCATTCTCTAACCTCTCCTGTGTGTATCAAAGCCCAGAGATGATCCCTGGGCAGCTCTCATATCCCTGTTTTAGTTTCACCATGTTCTTCAAGGCTCTCAGTCAGCATCCCTGCCATGTGGGAAGAGCCAGGAGTCTGGAATAGACTCTGTTTTTGGCTGTTCCATCTCACCCCGGTGACTTGATTGAGGCAGGCCTCACACTATGTTCTTTGCATCAGGGAGTCAAAACTAATAACTGCTCTTGCTGCTGCTGCTGCTAAGTCACTTCAGTCGTGTCCGACTCTGAAGTGTCCTGTAGACTTTACTAGACAGCAGCCTCCCAGGCTCCCCCGTCCCTGGGATTCTCCAGGCAAGAACACTGGAGTGGGTTACCATTTCCTTCTCCGATGCATGAAAGTGAAAAGTGAAAGTGAAGTCGCTCAGTCGTGTCCGACTCTTCACAACCCCATGGACTGCAGCCTACCAGGCTCCTCCTTCCATGGGATTTTCCAGGCGAGTACTGGAGTGGGGTGCCGTAGCCTTCTCTGAATAACTGCTCTTAGTGTTGTCTTAATTTTCTGTAACACACCTGCATCATCAGCTAAAGGAGCAGGATAATGGCTCAGGAGTCTGACACTAGCGCCTTTATCATTGTTTTTTTCCACTTCCCACCCCTCCCCCACTATCCCTTACATGGCAAGAAGCAGGCTTTTCTTTGGTTTCCAATGTCATTTCTTCCATCTACTATATGACTGCAAGCTTCATGTAATAGGTACAAAAGGAGAATCTTCTTTACATTAAGGGGAAATTCTATGATCTATCCATCACTTTCAGGATTAGATATGCTTGAGAAGAAATTGAAGAAATTCTCTCTGTCTCTCTCTCTCTCCCCTTCTGTCTTCCTCCCTGCCTGCCTGCCCCTTTCCTCCCTCTCTCCTCTCTCTCTCTCTCTTGCTTGTCAAGGTCTTTTTCTGTTGTTAAAAGCAATCAAGTACCCCCTTTCTGGGATGTTGTTAATAGAAGACTGAGGAAATGTTTTTTAAAGGGTAAATTACAATGCACCTAGTATAATTTTAGAAATATTATAACTTTTACCTTACTCTACTTTTAAGGTCCATTTTAATATATTAACTCCTCAAACTACTCTGCATTTCTCCAGATAGTTTGAACATCATCTGGGATGATATCAGTATATGTGGAAAAATGTACTTGGTATCATGTAATGTAATATAACGTAATGCGAAGTTGCTCAGTCATGTCTGACCTTTGCAAACCCATGGACTATAGCCCACCAGGCTCCTCCCTCCATGGAATTCTACTTGGTATCATAGGAAAATAAAAATTTATCTTTCTATCCAGCTAGGTTCTTCAGCTAATGCTCAAGAAATTAGGCTGATAAAAACAGCTTAATATGAGAAAAGCAGAGCTTATTAATGTGTGTTATATACATACATGTGGAAGAACTCAGTGATGAATAACTCAAAGGGGTAGTTAGGACTTGGGATTAATATAGCATCTGAACAAAATAAAAAAAAAATAAGTTTCAGAAAAATGACAAGACAAAAGGGGTTTAGGTTCTTATGGGGAACAAACTGTGGAAGGATAAATTCAGGGAGAAGCCAGTGGAAGGTAAGAGCTGTTTTAGTGAGGTTTGGTGGAGGCCTGGCGTGCTGCAGTCCATGGAGTCACAGAGTTGGACACGACTGAGCGACTGAACTGATACGAACATTCCTATCAATGCTGTCGCTGGGTTGGTAAGAATCTAGAGTTTTCTCTTATGATTAAGAATCACCTTTCCCGTCCTGGTAGAGAGGGAGAAGATGGAAGGGTTTGTTTGTATGTATCTGTTTCACATACCTTGAGCCCAAAACAATCCTTAGGTCAGTGGATTTCACTCTCTATTAGAAATTTTTTAAGTTTTGTATATTAAAACCAGAGATTTGATTAAGTGTTGTGAGCTAAAGGATCTGCAAAGGATGAGAAAACATGAACTGGAAAAAGCAGAAAAGAGCAAATGGAGCACACCCCATTCCATATCTTACCAAATCAGTTTCTTATTCCGGGAATAGGTCTGTCCAGACAAGGAGTTATGTCTCATTGCTGAAGGCAGTGATGCAACTGAAAATAGGAACCTACCTAAGTTAGGTTTCTATATCGTGTGAGCATTCAGGCATTTTATGAGATTCCTTTCTGTGTAAACAAAAGAAAAACAGAGTTTAATGGTTGGAACAAACTATTAACCCAGCTTTTGAATCCAGAGTGCAGTCAGTCAAGATTTCTAGATGTTGGGCTTGAAATGTACTTAGATAGTAGAGTGAGAACGTGCGGTAGCAATTGGAGAAATTTCCTGTGTTGTAGCTTGACTGTCTCTGCTGATGGCATGTACATCAGTGCCACAGTCATGGTTATTTTTCAGGGCAGAGCATGGAAGGATCCACTTCAGATTCCAGGGCTTATTTATTTAGATAGTCACAATGAGAATCTGGAGAGTCAGGTTTTAGTTCTCGGGAACTTCATGTCAAGGGGATGAGAGAAAAATATAAAGCTCAATTATTGACAAAATTCACAAAAATGCAAAATTAGTTTACAAAGAGATAAAATTACCTCAAAGATAATGAACACCTATAAAGGTAGGTTATAATTTTTCATTGAAACATTGAATTCCCGTCAGTCTTCCCCCTTTCTATCAAAAATAATCAAAGTAGGACTAATTTGCTTACAATTAAGTCTTGTCTCATTAAGCTTACTGCGTTTAGCCTTTCCCAGCATCAGGGTCTTTTCCAGTGAGGCAGTTCTTTGCATCACGTGACAAGAGTATCGGTTTCAGCTTCAGAATCAATCCTTGCAATGAATATTCAGGAATGATTTCCTTTAGGATGGACTGCTTTGATCCCCTTGCAGTCCAAGGGACTCTTAAGAGTGTTCTCCAGCACCACAGTTCAAAAGCGTCAATTCTTCAGCGCTCAGGTTTCCTTGTAGTCCAACTCTCACATCCATACATGACTACTGGAAAAATCATAGCTTTGACCAGACGGACCTTTGTTAGCAAAGTAATGTCTCTGCTTTTTAATACTCCGTCTAGATTGGTCATAGCTTTTCTTCCAAGGAGCAAATGTCTTTTAATTTCAAGGCTACAGTCACCATCTGCAGTGATTCTGCAGCCCAGAAAGATAAACTCTGTCACTGTTTCTGTTGTTTCCCCATCTGTTTGCCATGAAGTGATGGGACTGATGCCATGATCTTAGCTTTCTGGATGTTGACTTTAAAGTCAAATTTCACTCTCCTCTTTTCACTTTCGTCAAGAGACTCTTTAATTCTTCTTCGTTTTCTTCCATAAGGATGGTGTCATCTGCATATCTGAGGTTATTGATATTTCTCCCGGCAATCTTGATTACAGCTTGTGCTTCATCCAGCCTGGCATTTCTCATGATGTACTCTGCATATAAGTTAAATAAGCAGGGTGACAATATACAGCCTTGACGTACTCCTTTCCCAATCTGGAAACAATCTGTTTTTCCATGTCCAGTTCTAACTATTGCTTTTTGACCTGCATACAGATTTCTCAGAAGGCAGGTCAGGTAGTTTGGTATTCTCATTTCTTTCAGACTTTCCCATACTTTGTTGTGATCCACAGTCAAAGGCTTTGGTGTAGTCACTAAAGCAAAAGAAGATGTTTTTCTGGAACTTTTTTGCTTTTTTGATGATCCAATGGATGTTGGCAACTGAATCTCTGGTTCATCAGCCTTCATCCAAATCCAGCTTGAACATCTGGAAGTTCAGGGTTCAAGTACTGTTGAAGCCTGCCTTGGAGAATTTTGAGCATTACTTTACTAGTGTGTGAGATGAGTGCAATTGTACGGTGGTTTGAATATTATTTGGCATTGCCTTTCTTTGGAATTGAAATGAAAACCGACCTTTTCCAGTCCTGTGACAGCTGCTGAGTTTTCCAGATTTCCTGGCATATTGAGTGTAGGACTAGCATCATCTTTTAGGATTTGAAATAGCTTAACTGGAACTCCACCACCTCCAGTACCTTTATTCATAGTGATGCTTCCTGAAGTCCACTTGACTTTGCATTCCAGGATGTCTGACTCTATGTGAGTGATCACACCATTGTGGTTATCTAGGTCATAAGATCTTTTTGTAGAGTTCTGTGTATTCTTGCCACCTCACTTCCACTGTATAATGCTAAGGGATTTGATTTAGGTTATACCTAAATGGTCTAGGGGCTGCACAGCGCTGGAGCATTCAGGTGTGACCTAAATCAAATCCCTAATGATTATACAGTGAAAGTGAGAAATAGATTTAAGGGACTAGATCAGATAGACAGAGTGCCTGATGAACTATGGACAGAGGTTTGTGACATTGTACAGGAGACAGGGAGCAAGACCATCATGGGGTCACAAAGAGTCAGACAGGACTGAGCAACTGAAATGAACTGAACTGATAAATATTACTCTTTACAGCATCAGACATTCCTTCCATCACTCTTCACATCCACAACTGGGTATTGTTTTTGCTTTGGCTCAATCTCTTCATTCTTTTTGGAATTATTTCTCCACTGAATTCCTATAGCATATTGGGCACCTATTGACCTGGGGAGTTCATCTTTCAGTGTCCGATCTTTTTGCATTTTCATGCTGTTTATGAGTTTCTCAAGGCAAGAATACTTTAGTGGTTTGCCATTCCCTTCTCTAGTGGACCATGCTTTGTCAGAACTCTCCACCATGACCCGTCCATCTTGGTTGGCCCTATAGGGCATAGCTCTCAGTTTCACTGAGTGAGACAAGGCTGCAGTCCTTGTGATAAGTTTGGTTAGTTTTCTGTGATTGTGGTTTTCAGACTGTCTGCTCTCTGATGGGTAATGATAAGAGGCTTATGAAAGTTTTCTGATGGGAGAGACTGACTGAGGGGCAAACTGGATCTTGTCCTGATAGGTAGGACCATTCTCAGTATGCCAGCAAATTTGGAAAACTCAGCAGTGGCCACAGGACTGGAAAAAGTTGGTTTTCATTCCAATTCCAAAGAAAGGCAATGCCAAAGAATGCTCCAACTACCGCACAATTGCACTCATCTCACATGCTTGCCATACCCAGGCCTGCTGCACCCAGAGCCCCTGCTCCTGCGGCAGGCCCCTGCTGACACATACCTTCGCAAGAAACACTCAGACACACTTCTGGCTCAGTCTCTGTGGGGTCTCTGGGTCCTGGTGCACATGAGGTTTGTTTCACCCCTTTGTTACAAACTTCTTTATAACCTGACTCCTCCCCCACCCTGCCTCCTTGAATTCTTTATCTCAGGGTCGCCTGAGAAGCTGTCTCCCAGGTGTGAAGTCTTTAACATTCCCACCAAATGAAATGTAGCTCAATTTCTTGATTGTGACTGTTTAAGTCAACACCGTGGAGGATAGAGCTGCCCCTAAAATGAATACAAATGATATAGCCCCAATAATCCAAAAATGTCACTCCCACCCAAAGATAGTATTGATAAAGAAAAGCAAAAACTTCATCGCCATAGGCAATTAGAAATCTCTGAGCTTCCAGAAAAATGGGACACTTCACTTGCAACTCTTTAATCTATGAAACCTAGTAGAATATACAGGGATGAGATTTTCCTAGCACTAAGGCAATGCAGGGAAAAGGCCGCAAATTTGGATTTGCTTGAGGATTGAGGCCCCCTTATTTAGACAAATTCCTCTGAGAGCTGGCACTCATGGTAGGGGTATGTCTTAAGTCCCAAGCTTGACAGATGGCCACCTACAGATGCATGCCCAACAACCTATGCCTCTTAGCAAGCATAAAAATCAGGGAGAGTGCACTTTCCCTGAATACTAGCCCAGCTCTCAAGACACAAAGCAAGAGGGAAGGAAGATCTCATGTTTTGTTGTTTTTTTTCTTCTTGTAATTGGCAACTCACAACAAAATTTGGTCCAAAATGACTCCCCTATGGTGAGAACTATGAACTCACCAGTTTGTGAGACTGATTCAAACAACAAACTTTTCAGATTTTACCCTATGCCTATGATTCTCCCCCTTATGATAAAAGACAGTGATAGAGGGAAATTGTGGCTACCCAAGAATGGATCAATGACAAATGGCCAAGGCCACATACAACCAAAGTAGTTCACAGAAATGTTTTCTCCTGTTAATCTCAATTTGGAAAGCAGATATTTTTATTACCGTTTTCAGCTAAACTCTACAGACTGAAATCTTGGAGGCTGATTTTGGTAAAATTCTTACTTCTTGCTGGTTTGGTCAGTTGTTCTAAGGTTTAGTTGTAACCTCTGGGGTGGGTAGAATGTCTCAAGCATCCTATCTGGGTCAACAAAACAGTAGGGGAGAAAAAAATTCCTCTATTTCCTCAGGTTCCCTGACTGGGCCTTCAAAATAAGCTGATGGAACACAATTTAACAAGAGAAAAGCAAGCACAGTTTATTAACATGTGTATTACACATACACCCAGGAAAACTTTTAATGTTGAGAATCTCAAAAGGTGGTTAGAACTTAGGGTTTATATAGTATATGAACCAAGAACAATATTTTTAGAGGTGTGACAAGACAAAGGAAAAGGGGTTTAGGTTCTTAGAGGGTGACAAACTGTGGAAAGATAAATATATAGAAAACAGATGGAAGATGGGTTGTTTGGTGATGTTGGCTGTGTAGATTCCTTTCATTGCTGTCTCTGGGCTGATAAAAGTCTAGAGTTGCCTCCGGTGATGAAGAATCATCCTGTTCTTCCTGGTAGGAAGGAGGACAGAAAGTTTGTTTGTGTATTTGCTTTTTTCCAGTGGCCTTTAGCTCAAAATAATTCTTATGTCAGAGGGCAAATGTTGGGATAGCATACTCTGAAAATCTTTAGTATGGATCATATATATTCAATTTGTGAGACCTTAATGAGCCACCTGAAGTATCCACAGCAGTAATTTCTTTTCCTTACCTCCTGCCAATCTGCCAACATTTTTTTATACTCTCCTGGGCTCCTTGAAATTACAGCAGTGATTCTTAATTTTTTTATGTCAAATGTTTTTAAAACTAATGAAAAATTATGGATTTTTCTGCTCCTCCCTTGAAATATTTTCACACTCACACGATTCTGCTTAAGTTTAAGAAATAAATCCAGATTGTGAGTTCTACATCTAGAGTCAGCTCCCAGCCATGACATAATAGTTTCTATTAAACTAACCTTCCCTCTAAGAACAGCTGCAGTAGCAACATAATATAATAAAAAAAAATAGCCAAGTGTTTGAAGGCATTGCAGTGCAACCAAGACATCCAGGGACAGGGATACTAAGAGCCTATGAAGATGGAAAATGCATTCAAGTGAACTTGGAGTTTTTCCCCCCACTTTTCAGGCCAAGATACTTTCTGATTCTTAAGTGCCATGGGCTTAGAGGTGGAGCAGAAGGTGGTGATATGGGCTTTCAAAAGTTTCAAGAGGCCAAGGAGATAAAAATTAGAATTAAGATTTCTAAGAAGCCTAATAGAATTTATGGAACCAAGGATTCCTGGGATTTATAGAATGAAGATGTCCTAGGAAAAGGAAACACGGAAACACAAGCTTTTTTCCATTGAAGCATATGTTAATAATTAAGCTAAAAGGCTAAGCAGAACTCTTAGTAGAGTCATCAGTTCAGTTCAGTTCAGTTGCTTAGTCATGTCCGACTCTTTGTGACCCCATGGACTGCAACACATGAGGCCTCCCTGACCATCACCAACTCCCGGAGCTTACTCAAACTCATGTCCATTGAGTCAGTGAACCATCCAACCATCTCATCCTCTGTCGGCCCCTTATACTCCCACCTTCAATCTTTCCCAGCATCAGGGTCTTTGCAAATAAGTTTCAGCATCAACATCAGTCCTTCCAATGAATATTCAGGACTGATTTCCTTCAGGATGGACTGGTTGGATCTGCTTGCAGTCCAAGGGACTCTCAAGAGTGGTTCTCCAACACTACAATTCAAAAACATCAATTCTTCGTTTACTGTGATGGCTACTCCATTTCTTCTAAGGGATTCTTGCCCACAGTAGTAGATATAATGGTCATCTGAGTGAAATTCACCCATTCCAGTCCGTTTTAATTTGCTGATTCCTAAAATGTCGATGTTCACTTTTGCCATCTCCTGTTTGAGCACTTCCAATTTGCCTTGATTCATAGACCTAACATTCCAGGTTCCTATGAGATATTGCTGTTTACAGCTTTAGACCTTGCTTCCATCACCAGTCACAGCCACAACGGGGTATTGTTTTTGCTTTGGCTTTTTCTCTTCCTTCTTTCTGGAGTTAGTTCTCCACTGATCTCCAGTAGTATGTTGGGCATCTACTGACCTAGAGAGTTCATCCTTCAGTGTCTTCTCTTTCTGCCTTTTCATACTGTTCTTGGGGTTCTCAAGGCAAGAATACTGAAGTGGTTTGCCATTCCCTTCTCCAGTGGACCACATTCTATCAGACTTCTCCACCATGACCTGTCTGTCTTGGGTGGCCCTACATGGCATGGCTCATAGTTTCACTGAATTAGACAAGGCTGTGGTCCATGTGATGAGATTGGTTAGTTTTCTGTGATTGTGGTTTTCAGATGGTCTGCCCTCTAATGGAGAAGGATAAGAGGCTTATGGAAGCTTCCTGGTGGAGAGAGTGACTGAGTGGGGAACTGGGTCTTTTTCTGTTTGATAGGGCCATGTCCAGTAAATTGTTAATCCAATTTTCTGTTGATGGATGGAGCTGTGTTCCCTCCCTGCTATTTACCTGGGCCCAAACTATGGTAGATGGGCTTCCCTGGTGACTCAGAGGTTAAAGCATCTGCCTACAGCGTGGGAGACCTGGGTTCGATCCCTGGGTCGGGAAGGCCCCCTGGAGAAGGAAATGGTAACCCACTCCAGTATTCTTGCCTGGAGAATCCCATGGACAGAAAGCCTGGTAGGCTACAGTCCAGGGGGTTGCAAAGAGTCAGACATGACTGAATGATTTCACTTTCACTTTAAACTATGGTGGAAGTAATGAAGATAATGGTGACCTCCCTCAAAAGATCCCAGGCATGCACTGCTACACCCAGTGCCCCCAACCCAGTAGCGTCATAGTTCTAAGCCAAAACTGAAGTTGTTGTTCAGGGCCAAAAGAATGTGCAGTGTATGTATGTATGAAGATCTCAAAAACAGACAAAGCTGGTCTATGTTGAGAGGCCAAGATACTTTATACTTGGCAAAGAGTAACACCTAGCATGGCAGAAGGGAAGGTCTCAGTTTATGGACTATTTCTTGAAGTGGGTGATACTTTTATAGCACATTCTTTTGGAGTCCTCAGTAATGAAGCTGTATCTTTTTTATTTGTGCATTTTTCAGTGTGTGTGTGTATGTATGTACATATTCTACTTCAGTTTTTAAAATGTTTGCTTGAAAATATTTTTTCAGTTTATGGGAGACTATGTCTTTTGAACAGAATCCTTTAATCCTTCCTCATTTCAGGAAGCAGTGAGCAAAGTCCAGAAGGTTCCTTGGGGGCATTCCGCACAGTAATGAAAAAAAGTCATATTTTTATGGATGCCTCTCAACTACACATTGAAATTTGGTCAAAACAAAGAGCCCAGTGTTTGAAGTTATATGCTAATCAATACATTCCATGGAATAAAAATGACAGAATGTTGATAACCAGTTTGAAGCTGAGTTAAGGAAGATGGGAGTTCATGATATTATTTTTCTATTTGTGTATATGTTTGAACATTTTTATAAGTTTTTATAAAGAAAGAAAACATAGAATCTGCTTCTTCGATAACAAAAAATAATGTCACAAATGGAATCCCACAGAAGATGAAAAAGAGAAGTCAGAAAAATAAATCCTATACAAAATTGGATTTGCTTCAGCTACAAATTTTAGACATCTTTTGCTACTACTTTCTTTTGAGCAAATTAAATCCCATTTCTGTTTGTAGGGCTTATTTTAACCACACCTTTTCTAAGGAGTCTTAATTACTACTCTTGCCTCTAAACTCCCAATTACTCAATTATTATTTGTTGTCACTTCATTGATCTTCACTATATTATGTGCTGGGCTGCCTGAGTTGTTATGTCTTTATGCATGTTATTTTTGTTTTGAAATATTTTACTGCATGCCAAGGAAGCTTGTCATGTTGAGGAAATATTAAATATGAAATATATTCTAATTTGCAATTTATCAGATTTATCATTTTATTGGTTATTTATTGAATGCTTATTTTTTGCCACAGCTTTTTCAAACATGGTTTGTTCTTCTTAGATGCTACATATCAAATATTCCCATTCACTTCTATAAAACTGATATGAACTTGCCATTCTTAGTATCCTTATCTTATGAATCAGGTAACTGAGGCACACAGAGTAGGCTGCAGGATGTCACACAGGAAGTGTAGGAGCTCTGGGCCTAAATTCTTAAATCTACCTGATTTTGCCTCTTAGTTGTAGAGTAGGCAAAGAAACTTCCCAAGGTGCTTCAAGAATCTAAAGCATTTTCTTCAGAGTATTGACTTTCTTAATTAAAGCAAAACTGTCTTAACATAAAATCTATTGTCTTTGGACTTGTTTGGTCTTCACAGAGTTATTTGAATCCTGTCCTTAAAACTTAGGGGTGAATTTCTGCAGCTGATGTTGAACTGTTCACCAATAATTATTGTATTTGCAGATTTTCTGTTCTAGTATTTCAATATATTTATGTTATCTTCAAAACAAAATTTCCACAACCTTGTGAGTATAATTGGAGAGAGAGTCTTAATGAATTATTTTACTGTTCTTTGTAAACAGGTCCCATTGTGGAGTGAGAGAAATACCTGCCATGTTATATCACAAAGGCTCATTAGATGAAAGTTAGGTTCACTGTTAAATATCGGAGGACCAGAAATTGATTGGTGCTAATGAGTATGTGCTCACTGATCCCGATGAAGTCATTGCACTTCTTTAAATATGCTTTGCTCTTCTTAACTGCCACTTACTAAATGTGCATAGGAAACCCGCTGTGCTTCTGAAAATACCCTTCCCAGGATAATATCCAAAGATATGACTCTTATTTTCAAATAGGGCTTCTAGTCAAAACAATGGCACACAAATAGAAAGCTAATCTAAATTACCTGAGATCTCCAAACCCCATAATTAGCTTTGATAACATTGTGAAGTATTCCTGTCTTTTCCTACACAAATATTAATCTTTATGCTAATTAAACTGTAAGGAAAAAAAGATACTATCATTGCTTATATACTATCATCCACTTATATTTGCATAATTGACAAATTATATGTAATAAATGCCACAGAACTCCCTAGAACCAATGCAGTTTTAGACTTTTTAAGCATACTGTTAAATTGCTTTCTTGAAATTTTGAACCAATTTACATTCCCTTTTTAAAAAAGTTTTTATTGGAGTGTAGGCTTCCCAGGTGGCGCTAGTGGTAAAGAACCCACCTGCCAATGCAGGAGACATAAGATTCATGGATTTAATCCCTAGGTTGGGAAGATCCCCTGGAGAAGGGCATGGCAACCTACTCCAATATTCTTTCCTGAGTAACCCCATGGACAGAGGAGCATGGCAGCCTACAGTCCGTAGGGTCCCAGAGAGTCAGACACAACTGAAACAACTTGGCACACACATTGGAGGACAGATCATTTACAACGTTGTGTTAGTTTCAGGTGAACAGCAAAAGTGAATCATATATATATGTACGTATATATGTGTGTGTGTGTATGGGTGTGTGTATCCATTCTTTGACAGATTCTTTTCCCATATATGTTATTACAGAATATTGAGTAAAGTTCCCTATGTTATACAGCAGATCCTTATTAGTTATGTATTTTATGTATACTGGTGTGTATATGTTAATCCTAGTCTTCCAGTTTATCACTTCCCCATACGTTTCCCCTTTGGTAACGATGTTTAAGATCTGTGAGTCTGTTTCTATTCTGTAAATAAGTTCATTTATATCATTTTCTGTTAGACTCCACATATAAGCGATATATATTTATCTTTCTCTGAGTGACTTCACTTAGTATGAAAATCCCTAGATCCATCCATGTTGCTGAAATTAACATTATTTCCTTCATTTTTATGGCTAAGTAGAACTCCATTGCATAAATATATATATACACACACACATACACACACCCCCCACATCTTCTTTATCCATTCCTCTGTTGATGGATGTTTAGCTTGTTGGCATGCCTTGACTATTGTAAATAGTGCTGCTATGAACATTGGGGTGCGTGTATCTTTTCAAATTATGGTTTTCTCCAGATACATGCCCAGCAGTGTGGGATTGCTAGACCATATGGTAGTTCTGGGTTTAGTTTTTTAAGGAACCCCCATACTGTTCTTCATAGTGATTGTGCCAATTTACGTTCCCACCAAGAGTGTAGGACTATTCTCCACACCTTCTCTAGCATTTAATGTTTATAGATTTTTGATAATGGCCATTCTGACTGGTGTGAGGTGATATCTCATTGTAGATTTGATCTGCATTTCTCTAATAACTAGTGATGTTGAGCCCACAATAGTTGATAAGAACATCAGTTAGCAATATCTATACCAACAATGGTTATTATTTTTAAGTCATCCCATTTTTTAATCGTTATCTCATGAGATAAAATGTCATCTCAGTATTTTATTTCAGTTGACAATTGTGGAACTTGAATGCTTCTGTGTATTTATTGGCCTTTACATTTCTTCAGGGAAGAATTAGAATTGTTTCCTTATGTCATTTTTTTTCATGTATCACTATTCATGCTTTTCTTGTTAATTTGTAAGCTCACATTTACTTCATGCTCACTCTCACTCTCCCCACCCCCTACCCGTGTGTGTGTGTGTGTATGTATTTATACATGTATCTCTATGTATATTATGGGTTCAGTTCAGTCGCTCAGTCGTGTCCAACTCTTTGCGACCCCATGAATTAGATGTGTATAAGAGACAGGTACCACTCATTGCAATTTTTATTGGATTGCATTAAAATAATATATTATTTTGGAAAAAGTTGGCATAACCTACTTTAAATTTTTATTATAGATATAAAACACTGACAGTTTTCTAATAGCAAAAGGTAAAGAATTTTACTTTCATTTATTATTGAAAACCATAATCCTCTGAATGATAAGAAGCTCAGCAACAAAATTGGAATCCATCTCCAATCAACTCTGCAGAGCTTCAAGGTGTCCACTTTGTATATCAACCCTATCCTTAATTTTTCCCCATCTTTTTTTTCTATTCTGTCTCCATTGACTAATTTAATTATTTATTTCTGTAAAATCTTTGCATTGTGTTTACAACTGCTAACTACCTTCCTCTAGTTTTGAAGTGATTTGGAAGTAAAACTAAAAGCTTTTAATAGATTATCAAAGAAATCCATGACAATAAAGATTAAAAACCACAGTTCTGGATCTTTTAAAGTGGCTCATTATGGCCAAAATTGAATGTAATTTTACAAATTTCTTTATACCATGCTATTTTATGAAATCAACCTGACCTAAATGATCCTGACATTATTTGAAGAAGCATATGTGAAATTAAATTGTTAATGTCCAGAAGACTGATGCTAAAATCAAATACTACCCACAAAGTCCACAGCGTAATACTTGTGTTTCAGGATAACTGCAATAAAAACTATTCAATTGTAAAAAGAGAGAATGTAAAACAATAGAGATTGGTATCTAGTATATGCCAGGTATATACCATAACCTGATTGATCTACTTCATTTATTCATTCATTTGTACCTGCATAAACTTTATCGAGCCCCTAATGTCCCAGACACTATGGCATTGGATTTATGGCATTCAACAAAATAGAGAAAAAGTTCTTTCTCCTTTTGTCCTCCCATTTTTATGGGAGCAGACATACAATTAAGAATATAAATAAGTAGAATAAGCAGGTTCAGTACAGTACAGTCGCTCAGTCATGTCTGACTCTTTGCGACCCCATGAAACACAGAACGCCAGGCCTCCCTGTCCATCACCAACTCCCAGAGTTCACTCAAACTCACGTCCATAGAGTCGGTGATGCCATCTAGCCATCTCATCCTCTGTCTTTCCCGTCTCTTCCTGCCCCCAACCCCTCCCAGCATCAGGGTCTTTTCCAGTGAGTCAACTCTTCGCATGAGGTGGCCAAAGTATTAGAGTTTCAGCTTTAGCATCAATCCTTCTAGTGAACACCCAGGACTGATCTCCTTTAAGATGGACTGGCTTGATCTCCTTGCAGTCCAAGGAACTCTCAAGAGTCTTCTTCAACACCACAGTTCAAGCATCAATTCTTCAGTGCTCAGCTTTCTTCATAGTCCAACTCTCACATCCATACATGACTACTGGAAAAACCATAGCCTTGACTAGATAGACCTTTGTTGGCAAAGTAGCTAGGTTGGTCATAACTTTCCTTCTAAGGAGTAAATATCTTTTAATTTCATGGCTGCAGTCACCATCTGCAGTGATTTTGGAGCCCCAAAAAATAAACTTGGACACTGTATCCACTGTTTCTCCATCTATTTCCCATGAGGTGATGGGACCAGATGCCATGATCTTCATTTTCTGAATGTTGAGCTTTAAGCCAATTTTTTCACTCTCCTCTTTCACTTTCATCAAGAGGCTTTTTAGTTCCTCTTCACTTTCTGCCATAAGGGTGGTGTCATCTGCATATCTGAGGTTATTGATCTTTCTCCTGGCAATCTTGATTCCAGCTTGTGCTTCATCCAGTCCAGCATTTCTCATGATGTACTCTGCATAGAAGTTAAATAAGCAGAGTGACAATATACAGCCTTGACGTACTCCTTTTCCTATTTGGAACCAGTCTGTTGTTCCCTGTCCCATTCTAACTGTTGCTTCCTGACCTACATATAGACTTCTCAAGAGGCAGGTCAGGTGGTCTGGTATTCCCATCTCTTTCAGAATTTTCCACAGTTTATTGTGATCCACACAGTCAAAGGCTTTGGCATAGTCAATAAAGCAGAAGTAGATGTTTTTATGGAACTNCAGTCATGATTCCACCTTGTGCTTCATCCAGCCCAGCATTTTGTTTGATGTACCCTGTGTATAAGTTAAATAAATAGGGCGACAACATACAGCCTTGGTGGACTTCTTTGCCAGTTTGGAACCAATCTGTTGTACCATGTATGGTTCTAACTGTTGCTTCTTGACCTGCATAGAGATTTCTTAGGAGGCAGGTCAGGTGGTCTGGTATTCCCATCTCTTTAAGAATTTTCCACAGTTTGTTGTGATCCATAAAGTCAAAGGAGCTTTGGCATAGACAGTAAAGCACAAGTACATATTATTCTGGAACTCTCTTGCTTTTTTGATGATCCAAAGGATGTTGGCAATTTGATCTCTGGTTCCTCTGACTTTTCTAAATCAAACTTGAATATCTGGAGGTTCTCAATTCACATATTGTTGAAGCCTCCCTTGGGCATTACTTTGCTAGTTTGTGAGATGAGTGCAATTGTGTGGTAGGTTGAACATTCTTTGGCATTGCTGCTCTTTGGGATTGGAATGAAAACTGATCTTTTCCGGTCACGTAGCCACTGCTGAATTTCCAAATTTGCTGGCATATTGAGTGAAGCAGTTTGACAGCATCATCTTTTAGGATTTTGAGTTCTTTTTGAAAGAACTCAACTGGAATTCCATCACCTCCACTAGCTTTGTTCATAGTGATTCTGCCTAAGGCCCACTTGACTTCGCATTCCCAGATGTCTGGCTCTAGGTGAGTGACCACACTGTCATGGTTATCTGGGTCATTAGGACTTTTTTGTGTAGTTTGCTGTATATTCTTGCTACCTCTTCTTAATATTTTCTGCTTCTGTTCGGTCCATACCATTTCTGTCCTTGATGGTGCTCATCCTTACATGAAATATTCCCTTGGTATCTCTAATTTTCTTGAAGAAATCTTTAGTCTTACCCATTCTATTTTTCCCCTCTATTTCTTTGCACTGATTGTTGTGGAAGGCTGTCTTATCTCTCCTTGCTATTCTTTGGAACTCTACATTCAAATGGGTATATCTTTCCTTTTCTCCTTAGCCTTTAGCTTCTCTTATTTTCTCAGCTATTTATAAGGCCTTGTCAGACAACCATTTTGCCTTTTTTATCCCTCGGGGATGGTCTTGATCCCTGCTTCCTGTACATTGTCATGAACCTCTGTCCATAGTTCTTCAGGCACTCCATCAGATCCAATCCCTTGAATCTATTTGTCACTTCCACCATATAATCTTAAGGGATTTGATTTAGGTCATACCTGAATGGTCTACTGGTTTTCCCTACATTTTTCAATTTAAGTCTGAATTTTGCTATAAGAAGTTCATGATCTAAGCCACAGTCCTTCCCGGCCTTGTTTTTCTAACTGTGTAGAACTTTGTCTTTGGGTGCAAAGAATATAATCAATCAATTTTGGTGTTGATCATCTGGTGATGTCCAAGTGTAGAGTCATTTTTTTGTATTGTTGAAAGAGGTTGTTTGCTATGATCAGTTCATCATCTTGGCAGAACTCTGTTAGCTTTTACCCTGCTTCATTTTGTACTCCAGGGCCAAACTTGTCTGTTACTCCAGGTATCTCCCGACTTCTTACTTTTGCATTCCAGTCTCCTATGATGAAAAGGATATCTTTTTTTTTTTTGGTGTTAGTTCTAAAAGGCCTTGTAGGTCTTCATAGAATCATTCGACTTCAGCTTCTTTGGCATTAGTGGTTGATGCATAGACTTGGGTTACTATGATATTGAATGGTTTGCTTTGAAACAGAGATCATTCTGTCATTTTTGAGGCTGCACTCAAGTGCTTCATTTTGGACTCTTGTTGACTATGAGGGCTATTCCATTTCTTCTAAGGGATTCTTACCCACAATTGTAGATATAATGTTCATCTGAATTAAATTCACCCATTCCAGTTCATCTTAGTTCACTGATTCCTAAAAGGTCGATGTTCGCTCTTGCCATCTCCTGTTTGACCATTTCCAATTTACTTTGCTTCATGGACCTAACATTCCAGGTTCCTATGCAATATTGTTCTTTACAGCATCAGATTTTACTTCCATCCCCAGTCACATCCACAACTGGGTGTTGTTTTTGCTTAGGCTCCGTCTCTTCATTCTTTCTGGAGTTAGTTCTCCACTCTTCTCCAGTAGCATATCAGGTACCTACTGACCTGGGGAGTTCATCTTTCAGTGTCCTATCTTTTTGCCTTTTCATACTGTTCATGGGGTTCTCATGGCAATGGGGGGGGGGTGTTCTTTAAACTTTCTAAAAATTAAGTAGTCACTTAATCTCATGCCTTCATAGCCTTGCATTACAAATATTATTGAGAACTTGGTAAGGAACATAGATGTAGGCAGCTCGTTGCTCTGAACTTTAAAGGTGAGGCTGAAAGTCATGCATACAGGAGAGGATAGAGCAGGTTGGTAGTTCCAGGGAAAGCAAGGAAGATAGGGCAGGGTGCCCGTGTTGGGGAGCAGGGTGGATAAAGATGACAATAGAAGGTACACCAGGGGCCAAAGCTGATTTTATAACTCTCTGCAGGTTATGACGCAAAAATATACTAAAGTTAGTCATGACGGCTGTCTGCTGTAGTCCACCCACCCATATCATGTATTATCTTATTTATCTCTTTTGCCATAATAATTCTTCTTAGAAGTAAAACCAGCCACAGTGAAGATGGTCCTGTTAACTCGTAGGTAAGGAAAGCCTTCAGATTGCCCAAGAATATTTTGAAATATTGTACCTTTATCCACACATGTAATGGTTATTTTCATCCATTAGAGAGGGATTTAAGCTTTTCAATTTTTCTAACTTTAATACTGCTGTTTTGTAAGAGAAGGAAAAGCTCTGAGGAGCCTTCCTAGAAGAGATAATTGTACAGAACTCCTGGTCTCCTTCTTCAGTCATGTAACATATATCAGTTGGTAATGGTTAATTAGTGTATGCACTTGCAATTTGGTCTCCTGAGGAGGGAAATTACATTTCTTACTTTTAACCTAGAAAAGCATAGAATTCTGTGAATATGTTCATCTTACTTAGACTTTACAGCCTTGCCTTCAGCATCTATTGAGGGGAAGGGAATGGAAACAAGAGAAAATGACAGGCCATTTGCTGAGTACACCATTTATAACAAGAAGTACCTAAGGTGTTAGGTGCCTGATTTACTTGTTGGACTTAACAGTGGACTGTACATATACTTGTATTTTTACATACTTGTTCATTTGGCTGAAAATGAGAGACAGTGAGTTCTAGTTGAGAGAACACCAGCTTTGGAGTTATTTATATCTGTTCCAAGCATGACTCTACCTCTTAGCAGTTGCATAACCTTTGAAGACGTACTTAATGTTCCGATTCTTATTCTTCTCATCTGCAAAACAAGAATAATATTACTATACCCTTGAAGGATAGTTGAATTAGAAATAATTTGTATATAATCCTTAGTATAGTGTATTGCACATTTAAATGTTCAATAAATGATAGAATTTTTATGATTGATATTATCAAGATCTACCCCATTTCTCTGCCCCTTCATTTTCTTCCCTATTAATGTATAATTTAAAACTTATCAGAGAATATTATAGAAACATAATATACTTTAGTAACTTGTTAAAATGACCACATTATTGTCCACAGCAATCGGTAATCTTAAAGGAAACTTGGGTGACACATTTATTGCAAAGTTCTCTTGGGGGAGACCTCAGTGCTATTATTTATAAAATAGTAATTTGATAAGTAACAGAGTTGTGTGAATTAAATGGCCTAAGATTTGTAGAAATATTCTGCAAGCTATAAAAAATTAGACAAATGTCCATTGGTCCTGAAAAGCACTTTAGAGTTCATCCAACTCCTTGTTTTAAAGATGATAAAAATGAGAACTAGAGAAAGTATGATTCATCCAATGGTACATAATTAGTGAGTGGCAGAATAAAAGTCTAGCTTTAGTGACCAGTGTTCCAGAGTATTACCTACTAATGTTGACAATGTGTGTTCATTGTCCTGTTTGAGTGGGCCATTAATATCCTTCTAGTTTTCTAATGCTCCATTGCTACAGCTACCATTCAGGTACAGAATGTGTAAAATGTATAAAATCCCTATGATATAGTGCTGCCAACTGATGTTGAGGAAGATCTGGTTCTGTCTTAGAGAATGAGGGAGCTATGGGATTTCCCCATCTTGCCACATCACCTGTCTTTCCTGAATCAACTCCAGTTTGCAATTCCATTACCATGTGTTGTCTGGCGCTGTTTCAGAATGAGGTGTTGCCGAAGCTAAAGCCATACGGTTCTGCAGTTTCATTTGGGAGAAAAATTTGATTCCAAATTGAACTAGCTATTTGATCGATACACATTGAGGTCACTGTTTCTGCTGCCAGGGCAAAAATGCATGAAAATGAAAGTCCAGTAGTGTCTTCTTTCAATATTAAGAACAACTTCTCGTCTCCCTAAATAATTAGCATCTGTAAGGTGTGCTCAGAAACTTAAATCTCACCGGATTTCTTGATACTTATATGAAGGAGTAAATAGTGATAAGAAGTTAGGATATCAGATAGGCCTGCTTGCTGAGAACTGCCTATACAAACTAGACAATTCTAACAGATGGCATTTAAATGTAGATGACAGATGGAATTACTTTTATCATGTTATTGGAAAATAGAAGCAAAGCTGAAATAGATTGCCAACTAAATGAAATCCATCAATGTAAGCCACCTTTATGTTCAGATGCTCAATTCTAGTTTTGCCTTTCTCTTTCTCTCTCTCTCTATATATATGTACACACACATATATATGTAGGTATATGTGTGTGTCTACATATATAATGTATACATATAATCTGTGGTGGTGGTGGTTTAGTCGCTAAATTGTGTCCGACCTTGTGACCTCATAGACTGTAGCCTTCCAGGATCCTCTGTCCTTGGGGTTTCTCAGGCAAGAAAACTGTAATGGGTAGGCCATTTGCTTCTCCAGGGCATCTTCCTGACTCAGGGATCGAACACGCATCCCTCAGATTGGGATTGCAGGTAGTTTGCTACATTGCAGTCAGATTCTCTGCTGCTGAGCTACCAGGGAAGCCCCATATATACTCTGTATCTAGTATATATGTATGTGTGTGTTTGTGTGTGTGTATATTATACTATATATTATAGAACATATTTACTTATTTTAATATTCCAAGGAACTGTCCATATTATTAGCTCATCAAAGTTAGGGAGAGACAACCAGTGTGACTGGCAGGTAGATTCAATGTAAATTGCTGCATTTAGGTGTCACACAGACTTTGTTTCATCACCAATAAAGAACAGTACTCATAAAATGAAGAGGAAAATTATACCAAAACAAAACCCCACCTCAAAAGCAATATTTGAAAAAATTTTATGTTATTGACTCAGATATAGACTCACATGTCATTAACTTAGTCTATCCTGGAGAACTATAGTGAACTGTTGTTTTTATAACACATTCTCAGGTGATGTGCCCACTATTAGCCTTTTGTACAATAGGGTTTTCTTTATTAACTTTGGGTGTTTATTACATATATAATAGGCCTCATTGCAGCAATACCTGAACTGGCTTCAGTTATTCCATTTTTGTTGGCTTAAAAATCATAAGTGCTTAAAATTTTTAGGAGTAAAAAGATACTATTATAAACATGACAATTAACTGTGGTAGAAAGGGCATACATTCTGTTAATCTATTGGACTATCCATTGCCATATCACACAATCATAGACTGCCAAAGCTTTTAAAAATTGTTGTATATGGATTGAGGCCATCTGTTCCAAAAGTTTTTTGTTGTTTTTTTTTTTAACAAATGAGAAGAATGAAGCTGAGAGAGTGATGGCTTGCTCAAAGTGAGCCAAACAGCAAGTGGAATTAGGGTTTCTCAGCTCCCAGGTCTCATTTTAACCAAAGTTGCCTGTGTCTGCATTTGCTTTGGATACTGGTTCTTAGCTGGAAAATAATTCTTTCTGATTCAGAAATTAGTGTAATAATATTTTATGATGAACAGATTTCATACTTTTTCATTATGGTTTGTGTGACTTTTAGGGTCTAGAGTATAAGTCATCCATAAGTAGAAATAGAATAATCAAAGATGTAAAAAATAATGAGATGCCATTTTATGAAGAAAGCAAAATCAAAAACAGGCAGATCACATTTCTGCTTTTAGTCTTCAATGATATTGTCTAAATCTTCATCTGTACACATTTAAGAGCCCATTACAATTTTTGTTTTATATATTAGTCTTCACATTGCATAGGTGGCCAAAGGTTAACAATTTTTCCTGATGCATGTGTTGGAGAAAGCTGTGATTTTTGTGGGTGTTTTTACCCACATGGCATAAGAATATCCCCGAATTAAATATTTTTGTTACATGTCATCAAACTATATGTCAGTTTGTATTAGAACATTTCATTTTACATAAGTCCTAACTTAGATAAAGTCAGATCATATTCTTTATCACAATGTACCCTGCTTCACTGTTAAAATTATTATTGATACACAAAATTGATAATAATTCTCATGCACTATAACTGCACACATGCTTTTTTTTTTCATTTCTGACAGGTTATTTCTGTGGAAAAGTTAGTTGTATTCAGGATATTAAATACTTGGTTTTTGATCATTAATTATAGATATGGAAAAGACAGCAATAAGCAAAAATGGAGCATTTATCTTACTTTTATCTGTATATAGCAGAAATGTGTCTCCATGATGTATGTCCTTGTATGCATCTGATGTTGTAAGGTACCAATCTAGTTTTGTGTTACTTGATGCATTATTTATTTCTTTTCTGTTTGGAGAGAGCCAGATGAGGATAATAAGAATTCTTAAGAAAAATTCTACAAGTATGATTAAAGTGAAATGATCTGCAAAACCAAAGTAGGATGAAGTATTGCAAAAACCCGAGAAACAGTCATATGTGGCAACATCTCAGAAGCAATCACCCCTTTTTTATAAGTCCAAGGCCACTGTGATACTGAGAGCAACCAGGGCTATAAAGTATTATGGTTTCATAGCTTTTGTAGCCTTTCCTAATGTTTAACCCCTATTTTTGTGGCAACTTTATTGAGATATAATTCACAGATCAGATAATTCACCATTTTCAGGTGTACAGTTCAATGGTTTATAATAGTTGCAGAGTGGTACAATAATCACCACAATTTTCAATCCTTTTCATCACCTGAAAAATACACCTATGCTTTTTCGTTGTTATACCCTCTTTCTCAAATTTTCCCATACCTAAACCATCACTACTCTACTTTTTATCTCCAGAGATTTGCCTATTTGGGACATTTCGTATTAAGGGAATCATATAATACATGGTCTTTTGTGAGTTACTTCTTTTGCTTAGCATAACTTTTTCAAGGTTCATACAAGCATGTACCAGTGTTTTATTCCTTTTTCTAGACAATGTTCTATTTTATGGCCATATCACATTTTGTTTATCTAACCAATTGTTCATCCATCCAAAAGGTGTTATTTCCAACTTTTGCCTTTTATAAGTAACACTGCTATGAACACTCATGTACAAATTTCTATATGAAATTATGTTTCCATTTCTATCAAGTTTAGATAGATAGATGGTGGTGCTGGTTTAGTGGCTAAGTCATGTCCGACTCGCAACTCCATGGACTGTAGCCCACCAGGCTCTTCTGTCCATGGGATTCTCTGGGCAAGAATACTGGAGTGGGTTGCCATTTCCTTCTCCAAGATAGATAGATATATTGGAAGAATTTAGTAACTTAAAGTAACATTTATTTTCTTATCTAACTAGAGTATCTTGCTGTCAGATTACGTTGTTTTGACCTCTGTGGAGGAAAACTGGATCCTTTATGGTTAATGCTCAAGTTATAGAGATTAGTTAATGCTTTATCTCAATTCTATATAGGACAATTTGAATTCAGGTGTTTTAAAAATCTGTTCTGTTAGTCACATTGACTGCAACATGATACTGATGTAATGTTCCCCAATATTTCCATCACTCAGTTTTATACTTCTCATAAACCAGAATTACTGAAATAACTTCCAGGGTTAGAACTACAGTTTTTGATTTTTTGACGACATTCTGTGTACAGGTACTGTGCTGAGTGCTCTATGTGCATTTCTGGAATTCTTAAATGAACTATGTGAGATAAATATTATTATCCCAGTATTACATTTGAGAAAATGTACAGTATTACATTTGAGGAAACTTGAGACTCAAAGAAATTAAATGACTTACCCAAGGCCTTCAGTTAAGCAAGTGATAGAAATATATTAGAAGCCAAAAGCCATCCATCCAGCCTGGGTTCTTCTCACATAATAGGCTGTCCATATTGAGAAGTCTTTGACCAACAACACCAAGTAAAAGAATTTTATTGCAGCTCTTAAAAAGTTGTTTCAACTACTCACTTCAACCTAGATACCCACAGTAAACAGCATGAAAAATGAGTAAAATCTCAAATATCTGCAAATAGTTAATATATGTTAATATATATATTATACATTAAACTTAATATACATGAAACAATATTGAAGAGTAGTTTCAAAGTTTTTTGATCATGATACAAAATTAGAAACATGTCTCATGTCAAAACCCAGTTATCACTTATATACAAAATTTCAAGCATGAATTCATATTCTTCACAGGTTTCAGGACCCATAGGTCTCCAAACACAATTTTAAAAACACTGGCATAGACTCTCTGGAATGAAGCAGACTAATTTTTATCAGAGACTAATCTGAAAGTTACTCCTCTTTCTTGAAAATAGCCAGGAACTATGAAAATCCTTCCCATTTCTATAGGACCATGAGGCAGCTAAGCATAAGATGGGAGGCTGACTAAAGACACAGGAGTTTATAGAGGCTGCAGCTTGCGTAAATGAGCTCCCAGCAAAGAGAACAGAGAGACTGAGGACCATAGTGACCCAAATGGGGAATTCCAGAGTAATCAACAGCACATCATTCAGTTCAGTTCAGCTCAGTCACTGAGTCATGTCCGACTCTTTGTGACCCCATGAATCGAAGCACGCCAGGCCTCCCTGTCCATCACCAGCTCCTGGAGTTCACTCAGACTCACATCCATCAAGTCAGTGATGCCATCCAGCCATCTCATCCTCTGTCATCCCCTTCTCCTCCTGCCCCCAATCCCTCCCAGCATCAGTCTTTTCCAATGAATCAACTCTTCTCATGAGGTGGCCAAAGTACTGGAGTTTCAGCTTCAGCATCATTCCTTCCAAAGAAATCCCAGGGTTAATCTCCTTCAGAATGGACTGGTTGGATCTCCTTGCAGTCCAAGGGACTCTCAAGAGTCTTCTCCAACACCACAGTTCAAAAGCATCAATTCTTCGGCGCTCAGCTTTCTTCACAGTCCAACTCTCACGTCCATACATGACCACAGGAAAAATCATAGCCTTGACTAAACAGATCTTTGTTGGCAAAGTAATGTCTCTGCTTTTAAATATGCCATCATTAGCAACTTTTAAAGCATATTGAAGGAAAGAAAGTCACTTTAGAAATATGGCCAAGACTTTCTTTTCAAACAAGTGCAAACTTAAAAGCAAAGAACTGTAAAATAATGTGCAGTCTATGGTAAACTACTGCAAACTTAAAGAATTGCTGGATAATCTGCAATTCATGGGATAGGCCTTGATATTAGGAAATGACCTTCAACTTTATATCAGTTTAGGGTCACAACAAGCAGAAATGATCAAGGATAAAAGTATCATACTGTTACTAATCTGTTGAGAAATATTTCTACTGGGTATTTTTTTAAAGACTTCCATAAATTTTATGGAGAATATTACTTTACCCTAACCATATATATGTTACCTATAGTTTGTTATAGACTCAAATTATTTTTAACTCTTCACTGTAATTCTCAGCCCATAGTTGCCATTTGTTCGTTTCAATTTTTCTGTTGCCTTTACAAATTTTTTTTTTAAATCAATATATTTTTAGGGATGACTGTTTGGTTGGGTTGGTCCCAAATGATGGTTGTCACAAAGTAGGCAGATACGGTAAGCAGCATCTCGCATATAATATTCCTTTAACAAGAATTATTCTTGTTTGGCTATGCCTCACATCCATGGGAGGAAAGTCACCACATTATTAATGTTATTAATTATATTATAATTAGTATAATACTTTACATTGTTATTGGAGAAGGCAATGGAACCCCACTCCAGTACTCTTGCCTGGAAAATCCCTTGGATGGAGGAGCCTGGAAGGCTGCAGTCCATGGGGTTGCTGAGGGTCGGACACGACTGAGTGACTTCCCTTCCCTTTACATTGTTATAGTAATACTATAATAATTATAGTAATTATTATTATACCCATTATTAGCACAGTCACATAAATGGTACTATTGCTAGATCTCTTTGGAAAGCTTCCTCAACTTTCCACTTGACAGTAAATAGGGATTACATATAAGCTGTAGTTTTCAGAGCATGTGTCATCAAGATTTTAATAAAGAAATATTTACACAATCAGCCTATTAAGATAACCAATTCTAGTTCTTCGTTAGCATTGGACAGATGTAATCTTTCATGTGATTTCTGAACTTTACCTACCTACACTTACAACTTTATATGTCTCACAATTTAAGCCACAGAAGGGATGTAGCAGAAGGATCAGCGCTCAGGAGATGGAAGACCGAGATAACTACTAGCTCTGTCTTAATAGTCATGGATTGGATTTCCTCTTAGTGAAAGTAATAATATTAGGAAAGTCAGCAATCATTTTGGAATCTCAGTTTTCTTACAGGTAGAAAAGGGAAAACGTTACTATACTGGCCTCGATGAGCACAGGGTTGTTGTAGGAACTGAATGAGATAATAGATATGCAAATTATTTATAAATGGAACTGCAGTAATGTAAAAATAAAAGGAACTTCATTGGGCAGCCACTTTCTTCATACCTGTGATCCTCACTAGCGAGTTATCAAAATATGTCTACCCATGATACTAATGGATTATTAGGACTGCTTTCTTTGCCTCCTTCTTGACGTCTATATTTGACAGCCAGTTGCCTCTAAAGGTGATTCTTA
Organism: Cephalophus harveyi; assembly: GCA_006410635.1. Taxonomy (NCBI): domain Eukaryota; kingdom Metazoa; phylum Chordata; class Mammalia; order Artiodactyla; family Bovidae; genus Cephalophus; species Cephalophus harveyi. The sequence goes on along the minus strand of SJYT01036718.1, from coordinate 701,236 downwards.
CCTCTTTAGTTTTCTCAGGTTGAATCCCCTTTCTTTGCAGTTTTACTTGTCTTCACTGAGAGATGTGTTCTAGTGATATGCAAAGACTGCACCGTGTCATCATGTAAATCCAGACAGCTGAGAAACAGCTGAGGAATAAATACGAAAAACATTTCTTCAAACTGAAGACTTAAGAAAAGAATTTTTTCAAACTCATGTAGAACAAAACCTGCTACAATTTTGAATAATTTAACATTTCTATGGCTTAATTGAATTATCTCAATTAAAAACACAGTGAGAAAATTTCAATAGAAAAATTGCCAGAGAAGAAATAATTAAAATAATTACTATGTTTAAGAGGAAATTTCCTGAACTGAGCAAATTGTTCATGAAAAAAAATCCGGTCATTATCATATACAGTAATCATTTTCTTCACATGACAAATACACAGTAGCTACTCTGTTCCTAAATTGGTTGTGTATGGCCTCTTTTGGTAAAGAAATAGTAGCTCCCCAAAGTGGAACAACTTGAATGTACTGATGCCAAGCATGCTGGGGTAATTAATTGCTTAGCAGTTCCCATGTTATTATATTTGATTACAAAGTCCACCAAAGCTGACAAGAATTTGCTCCCCTGGAAGCAGGAACTTTCAAAGGATTCAGGAGCTTGGCTTTATATAAAAAACAGAGTGTGACTGGTTACTGAATATACCGTTATATATTTTTATATTGTCACCTCTATTAGGAAATTTACCTGGAAACACATAACCATTTTCTATTGTAAATTACTATAATTTTCTTTCATTTGTGCCCTACGGAAAAAAGGTACTTTGCATTTATATACCTGCAATTAAGATAATATCATATCTGTTACCACAATGGGCATGGCAACAGTGATTCCCAGTGGGGCCCAGACTGAAAATCTAAAAGTGGTGCTCATTAGATTTAATAGATTTTAGGGATATAGCTAATCAAGGTCAAGGATGGTGGAGAGAGAGAGAGACAGTGACCATGGGGAGAACTTTAAAAAAATACCATAAACATAGGAAGCCTACAAAGGCAGAAAATGAGGGCAGATAAATAAGTTTAGTGCTAGGTCTATGATGGCCACCAAAATAAATGGGACAAGGAGCAGGGAGGCAAAAAAAAAGAGTATAAATCTGCAAAGGCTGTAAGCAAAGAAGAACGAATGAGTCTTTAAGAACTGCATCCTTTACAGAGACCATGAGACCTGATTCTGGGGCAAACATTCCTTGGTCCTACAATGTATAGTCATATAAGAACTCACAGGTATGTGATATAATGAACAGATATGCACTACAGTAAAGATTGCAATCTAGAATTGGATTTAGAAAAGGCAGAGCATTCAGAGATCAAATTACCAGCATATGTTGGATCATATAAAAAGCAAGACAATTCCAGAAAAAAACAACTATTTCTGCTTCATTGATTACACTCAAGCCTTTGACAATGTGGATGCAACCAACTGTGAAAAATTCTTCAAGAGATGGGATTACCAGACCACCTTACTTGCCTCCTGAGAAATCTGTATGTGGGTCAAGAAGAAACAGTTAGAACTGGACATGGAACAACAGACTGGTTCCAAGTTGGGAAAGGAGTATGTCAAGACTGTATATTGTCACCCTGCTTATTTAACTTATATGCAGAGTTCATCATGCAAAATGCCAAGTTGGATGAAGCACAAGCTGGAATGAAGATTGCAGAGAGAAATATCAATAACCTCAGATATGCAGATGATACCACCCTTATGGCAGAAAGAAAAGAACTAAAGAGCGAGCCTCTTGATAAAAGTGAAAGAGGAGAGTGAAAAAACTGACTTAAAACTCAACGTTCAAAAAACATTCAAAAAAGATCATGGCATCTGGTCCTATCTCTTCATGCCAAATAGATGGGTAAACAATGGAAACAGTGACAGACTTTATTTTCTTGGGCTCCAAAATTGGTGCAGATGGTGATTGCAGCCATGAAATTAAAAGACACTTGCTCCCTGGAAGAAAAGCTATGACAAACCTAGACAGTGTCTTAAAAAAGCAGAGACATTACTGACAAAGATCCGTCTAGTCAAAGCTACCATTTTTCCAGTAGTCATGTATGGATGTGGGAATTGGACTGTAAAGAAGACTGAGTGCTGAAGAATTGATGCTTTGAACTGTGGTGTTGGAGAAGACTCTTGAGAGTTCCTTGGACTGCAAGATCAAACCAGTCAATCCTAAAGGAAGTCAATCCTGAATACTCATTGAAAGGCCTGATGCTGAAGCTCCAATACTTTGGCTACCTGATGCAAAGAGCCGACTCATTAGAAAAGACCCTCATGCTGGGAAAGACTGAAAGCAGGAGGAGAAGGGGTTGACAGAGGAGGAGAAGGGGATGACATCACTCACTCAATGGACATGAGTTTGAGCAAGCTCCGGGAGATGGTGAAGGACAGGGAAGCCTGGCATGCTGCAGTCCATGGGGCCACAAAGAGTCAGACATGACTGAGTGACTGAACAACAAGAGCAAGATTGCAATGGAAAGAAAGCACTAGTTCTTTTAAAGGTCTCATGTAAGTGAACTCTTTTTTTCTTTTTTTTCTTCTTTTTTTTTGGTCAGGTCCCCAATTTATGACTTCCCCAATGTTTTCAAAAGCAGAGACATTACTTTGCTGACTAAGGTCCGTCTAGTCAAGGCTATGGTTTTTCCTGTGGTCATGTATGGATGTGAGAGTTGGACTGTGAAGAAGGTTGAGCGCCAAAGAATTGATGCTTTTGAAGTGTGGTGTTGGAGAAGACTCTTGAGAGTCCCTTGGACTGCAAGGAGATCCAACCAGTCCATTCTGAAGGAGATCAACCCTGGGATTTCTTTGGAAGGAATGATGCTAAAGCTGAAACTCCAGTTTGGAGTTTGGCCACCTCATGCGAAGAGTTGACTCATTGGAAAAGACTCTGATGCTGGGAGGGATTGGGGGCAGGAGGAGAAGGGGACGACTGAGGATGAGATGGCTGGATGGCATCACGGACTCGCTGGACGTGAGTCTGAGTGAACTCCGAGAGATGGTGATGGGACAGGGAGGCCTGGCGTGCTGCGATTCATGGGGTCGCAAAGAGTCGGACACGACTGAGCGACTGAACTGAGCTGAATGCTTTGGTAGTGAGCAGCAGTATAGGATACATTGACCCTAAGGTCTCTAAGTTAGAGCCCAGAAGCCCCAGTGTATGCTATTTTCAGTCATCATTGGAGAAAAATAATAATTGCTCCAATTTTTGAGCCCTGTTTTGGGTATTACTATGTAAGAAACTCCAAAACTTAAAGGCTCCATTTAAAACTTTTTGACTTGGGAAAACAAAACTGTTATCACTCGTATTGACTAAGCATATGTGAGTGGGTGATTTCTCCTTTAGCATTTAGGGTTGATTAGGGCTGCACTTCTCTGGAAATTTGAGTGACCTGGAGTATCCAGATGGCTCACTTATGTGGTTGGTGCCTGAGATGAGGCTGTCAAACCAAGTTCTTTGTATTTCCCCTCATGGCTTTTGTATGTGGCTCAGCTTCTCGTGGCTCAGTGGTTGGGCTCAAAGAAGTTGAATTTCCAGCATGTGCGTGAAAGCTGCATATCTCTTAAGGCCCAGCCTTGGAGGTTATACAGCAGCTTTGCTGCTGCATTCTCCTCTCCTGGGCAAGTCTCAGGAGAGGCCCAGATTGCGGGTGGGGAGAAGTAGACTCCACTGTTGGATGGGAGGTGTGGCAAAGAATGTGCGGCCATCCTTATTTCACTCCAGCTACCTACTATGTGCCAAGTACTCTGGTAAGTGCTTTGTCCACTCTACATTATATAAACCTCAGAACCATAGAGCAGGTTAAACATCATTATCCTCAGTTTGTCACTTAGGAAATTTGGAGATCAGAGATATTCAGGTATAGAGTTGATAAATGAGTGAAGTGGGATCTGGAGGCTCGTGCCCTTGTCTCCACAGCCCCAGTAAGCCATAGAGAAGGAGGATAGGAATGACAACTGCTTGTGCATTTGTTAAGTCCGTTGTATGGCTCCTGAATTGCTGGTTGAGTCCCCTTCCCCAGTCCCTTTAAGATTATGAAGTTTTACTGTTTTTTTAAGCCTATAAGACTAACTTGTCTAGAAATTTCCAAGATAAGATTTTCTAAACTAATTCACTTTGCTTCTCCTGAAAGTGTTGTCACTCAGTTCTATCTGTCTCTTTGCAACCTCCTGGACTGTAGCCCGCCAGGCTCCTCTGTCTATTTAATTCTCCAGGAAAGAATACTGGAGTGGGTGGTGTTTCCTCCTCTAGGGGATCTTCCTGACCCAGGGATTGAATTCAGGCCTTCTGTATTGCAAGCAGATTCTTTACCATCTGAGTCACCAGGGATTCTTCCAAATAAATGAGTGTGTTGAGTTCTCGCCACGCAGAAAATTACAAAGAGAAATTAGGGTAAGTCCCATGCCTCTAAATTTTTCAATCAAGTCCAGTTGTGGCCTGATCAAGTGTACTTAATGTTAGAAACTTGCAGGGCATGTGCCTAGTTGAGTTGAAAAGATCTATTATTATAATTAACTTAAATCCAAACTAACTATACTGTAAAATATGCACAGATATCTAACACTTTAAACCTGTATAAATTATTCTCTTAAACACACTCATTACAAGTTTCCTTTATATATTTCAGAATCCTCTTTAAGGCCATAAAAACTGTGTGAAAAATGGAGCCTTCAATCAAAAGTAGTTTTGTCTATGTAAACAGTTGGATGGATTTCTTTTCTGCTTCAGTTTCCTTTTCCACCAAATAGATCAATTATGCAACTATGGCTTATGAAAAAGATATAGAGAAAAGTTGAAATTGTTTGAAGTTTTGAGACTCATTTGTGAGGAAAGATTAAAAGACTGGTGTGATGTAGTTTAGCCTTGAGAAGAAGAGATTGGGAAAAAGTAGGCTCAGTGGTAAGAACTTGTACATACTATTTAAAGTAAGACAGATATGAATGGGCTGAAATGACAGTGGGGTGGTTAGAGTTCTTTACAGGTGAATTTCACCAGGAACCGTATTGTAAATTCCTGGCTTAGATTTTGAAATAAGGATGTAGACTGTTAGCACTAGCACCTTTAAAAACAATGAAGGTTCTCTTATAATCTCTAGCATTGAAGGAACAGATTCTGCATGAACGCATGGAGACAAAGGCGTTTGCCTGCAAAAGGCACTGTGGATTATGATTTTATGAAATGCTTGAGTGTGTATCTGGCGCTAATGATTGGGAATAAGAAGACCAACAAAATTAACTAGCTTCCTCAAAGTCATTGGCTGTATCAGCGATAGCAAAACAGTATTAGATGTTTTCTTCCTTCTTTCTTCAGTTGGTAGATCCTACCCTGTGTAGAATGATAGAAGAAGAAAAAGAAAAAAAAAAAAAAACGAAAGAAGGAAGGAAAGAAGAAGAGAAAATCAGAATGCTCTAACTGCGTTAAATGTAGTCACTTGTTGTTTAGTCGCTAAGTCATGTCCGACCCTTCTGTGACCTCAAGGACCGTAGCCCGCCAGGCTCCTCTGTCCACAGGATTGTCCAGGCAGGAGTACTGGCGTGGGTTGCCATTTCATTTACATCCTCAGAAGTTTAGTGGTATAATTTTCCTATTTTTGCTCACTAATAGTCCAGTGTGGATATTCAGCAAGCATCAGGCTTTGGAGGCCTCTCCTGTTTCAAGCAGAGCGAATGGAGAGAGTGCATACAGGTTTGTGGAGCAGGCTGTTATGGGTCATGTTTGTATGAGTCATTTGTCCAAACTCAGTCATATGACCCTATCTTACTGAGAGTGAGGTTGGTACATGTAAGCTCAGGTGTGTGCCCAGGACTTTTGTATGTGTGTGCAGAGAAGAGAACAAGTAACAAAGCCAATAACAGACCCAGAAGACTTACTATCAGAGTTCTTCTTAAGCATGAACTTTGAAACTGCCAATTAATACTAGAATGCTCTAGTGCTTCAAGCACAAAATAAATATTTTTATATTGAAAACTATAGGAACAAATGTTGAATTTTTTAGTGTGGACTTCTAATATAAGTTCACTTGAAAAATCAGACTTGCTATGAATTCCGTTAGAAATTCTTAGGGCTGAGCAGTGAAATAGTGTAACTTTTAGCAAGTGCCAACCATTTCCATGTGAATGGAGCCTTTATTAAACATATTTTAACACTCCTGTGGGTTAATAATGTGTTAGCAGAAAAAGACATGTTGAGCTTAGTGCAGTTATCCTTCCATCCCAATTATACTGTGACATTAAATCTTGTGACATTTAATAAGAAAAGCCATTTCACCCATGGCTACTTCTAGTGCAGACAATTTATGCAACAGTGTTCCCATAGACAAAATTATGAAAAGAAGGCATTCCAACATGCTGATATGTCTAACTGCCCATGTAAATTAAATAAGGTGTAGCAAAATATATAAACTGTTAATATTATGATTACCTGGTACCTGAGACAAAAAAAAGAGAAATTAACAACCATGGCTTTTAAATTAATAAAATTAAATATAAATGGATAACTCATGGGAGAAGTTGCTTCGTTAATAGGGATCCAGGAAGTTATTTTTCCCCATGGGAGGCATTTAAAGCTTTTTTCATAATGTATATCCATCTGCCCTACAGCATAGCTTAATATTTGTTGAGATTTAAATTAATTTGGCATTAGAGTTATAAGATGCCTTGATTACCTTAGAGAGTTGAAATTCTTATATCTGAGGTTGAATTCTTCATCTTTTAAATTAAGGTCTAAATTTTACTATTGTGTATATGTGCTTAATCTGCCAGTGATTCTATAACCTATTCCTTTCCCAAGTGGTTGTATGTATAACACTGATTCTGAATTTACTGAGTTCTACAATTAAACCATTCATTTGTTATTAAGTGATAAGAAAAAGTATAAGATGTGATGCTTGAATATTTGTTAAGGTACGTGTTCATTTCTATTTCTCACCTTTACCCTATTGACATGATGGCAAATATGTGATAGAAAGCAAATCATCAAATCAGACATCTAAAGGGCCACATTAGACCTCAAATGATCAGAATGGATTTTTAATTAATTTTAAGTAAATTTTTCAGTTGTTTTAGTTTTAAATCCGAATCAAAGTTTTCAAGAGAAAATGTTAGAGTCATGTAGAGTCGTATTTTTGGTAAGCTGAGGGGTCTGGGGAGAAAAAGCTTTTTCCTCCGCCCTCTTATGTTCTGTGACTGGGCCTGGGAATTAAACTGACAAAAGAAAGACGAACAGACAAAAAGCATACAGATTTTACTTAATGTTAATATTATTTTATGTACACAGAATCCTTCATATATAAGAAATAAAGGCCCAAGAAGCAGGTAGGCTTGAGAACTTATATACCATTTTAATAAAGAATGATAAGTTATGGAGATGTGACAAAGCAAAGGAAAAGGGGGTTTGGGCAGTAAATTGTGGAAAAGCAACCAGGAAATATATGAGGGAAACTAATGGAAAATAAGGATTATTTTAGTAGCTTTATCTGTACAGATTCATCCTAGGGTCAGCTCTCTGTCCCCAGTGAAAAGAATCTTCTCCTCTTCCTGTAGAGAGAGGGCATCTTTCTCATGGGAAATGTGTGCCCTACTTATTGATATAAAGGGAGAGGTCAGGGAGCCCTTCCTGAATCTCAGTCTCCTTGAGCTCAAAATAATCATATGAACAAGTATTTGGGGATGGCATGTTCTGATCACCTTCAGAGTTTTGTATTATTTATTGAGCTAGCATCTGTAATATAATTATATACACATATAAGTAGATAAATAGAAAAGATAACTAGCTAAATGAAGGCTTATCTTAATCAAATGGTCTAAAAATGACTATCATTGAATTTCAGGCCCTTAAGAATTTTAGACAGTGCTCACATCCGTAGCTTCCCCAAGGAACAGGGCAGCTGGCTTCCCCAGTGGCTCAGCTGGGAAAGAATCTGCCTACCACTTCAGGTGACACAAGAGATCTGGGTTCCACCCCTGGGTCGGGGAGATTCCCTGGAGGAGGAAATGGCAACCCACTCGAGTATTCTTGCCTGGAAAATTCCATGGACGGAGGAGTCTGGCTGGGCTACAGTCCATGAGGTTGCAAAGAGTCGGACACAACTGAGCACCCTGCGTGCAGATCCATAGATAAGAAATGGCAGAACATTAGAATTGAGATAACCCTGATAGAATGGTAACCATTCTAAAGACAGCCGCTATCTATGATAGAAGTAGATTTGAAGGGTAATGATCTTGAGATTAATAACTGCCTCCTAATATCGTTATCCCAGAATCACTCCCTCACACATATCCTCTAGATGAATTCAGTCTCAACTGGCAGGTGAATGACCCTCATTGACTTAGTGATGGGATTGATTTCTAAGGATCCTAGAGTAATCTGTGGTTAGAGAACAAATATTATTGCCCATTCCCATCCTAAATGTGCTTATTGAAAACAGGACCCATGACTTACTATACTGTATTTATAATCTCATGGCTACTGTCTGTGTGATTACTTTGATACAACCAGTTATTGTGTAAATATTTTTGGAAATTTATATCCAAGCTAAATAGCTGTGCAGACATAGAAACCAATAAGAATCTATTTTCTTCTGTTTTTTCATGACTTAAAGGGAAACTGAAGAAATAAAATCTTAGCTCCCACTGGCAACAGTCTTCATCAATGTGACAGCTTTTACTGGTCTAATTGGAAGTATATAGGGTGAAGTGTGGCAGTTTGGATCCTTTGGACTATTGATAACAGACCAATTCAAGCAGATTGTAGCAATAAGAAAGCAGAGCACAAAATAGGATGGGTATAACTCAGTAATATTTTCACATTCTAGAGTTTGTATCTCTCTCCTCTCCATCAAGAATGTTGTCTTCATCTTGAAGCTGATTTCTCTTGGATTTAGAATGACTTTCTTGGCAAAACTCTATTAGTCTTTGCCCTGCTTCATTCCGCATTCCAAGGCCAAATTTGCCTGTGACTCCAGGTGATTCTTGACTTCCTACTTTAGCATTCCAGTCCCCTATAATGAAAAGGACATCTTTTTGGGGTGTTAGTTCTAAAAGATCGTGTAGGTCTTCATAAAACCGTTCCACTTCAGCTTCTTCAGCATTACTGGTTGGGGCATAGACTTGGATAACTGTGATATTGAATGGTTTTCCTTGGAGACGAACAGAGATCATTCTGTCATTTTTGAGATTGCATCCAAGTACTGCATTTCGGACTCTTTTGTTGACCATGATGGCTACTCCATTTCTTCTGAGGGATTCCTGCCCGCAGTAGTAGATATAATGGTCATCTGAGTTAAATTCACCCATTCCAGTCCATTTTAGTTCGCTGATTCCTAGAATGTCGACGTTCACCCTTGTCATCTCTTGTTTGACCACTTCCAATTTGCCTTGATTCATGGACCTGACATTCCAGGTTCCTATGCAGTATTGCTCTTTACAGCATCGGATCTTGCTTCTATCACCAGTCACATGCACAACTGGGTATTGTTTTCGCTTTGGCTCCATCCCTTCATTCTTTCTGGACTTATTGCTCCACTGATCTCCAGTAGCATATTCTGAAGGAGATCAACCCTGGGATTTCTTTGGAAGGAATGATGCTAAAGCTGAAACTCCAGTACTTTGGCCACCTCATGCGAAGAGTTGACTCATTGGAAAAGACTCTGATGCTGGGAGTGATTGGGGGCGGGAGGAGAAGGGTACGACCGAGGATGAGATGGCTGGATGGCATCACTGACTCGATGAACGTGAGTCTGAGTGATCTCCGAGAGATGGTGATGAACAGGGAGGCCTGGCGTGCTGCAATTCATGGGGTCGCAAAGAGTCGGACACGACTGAGCGACTGAACTGAACTAGAATGACTTTCAGTGGCTGCTACGTACTCCCTTGTTCAAGTCAAGGCAAAAGAGAGATTAACTTGAACTGTTCTCTAGTAAGAGACAGAAAGGATGTTCTCAGAGGTCACAAGCTTGTGCTTCTTTATATCTTGTTGTCTGTTTTCGTATCACATGCTTTTCTTGAACTTACTACTTTCAAGGAGGATAGAATGCCCAAAGCCCGATCGCAATAATGTTAATCTTCCCAATTGCACTTTTTCTTCTCTGGTAGGAAAGGAATGGAATGGATGTTGCGTGACCAGTCACAGTGTTTACAATAATGGGATAAATGAGGAGAGAGATAATGGAGAAATAGATGTGGAATGAAGGCACTGGAGGTCCAGTGGGACCACTCTTTTGCCAGAAATAGAGATAATACAAGCCAAACAAAACAGTGAAGATAAAAGAGGAGAAGAAATGACAAATCAAAAATGTTGCTGTTTAGTTTCTGAGTTGTGTCTGACTCTTCTACAACCCCATGGACCTAACCCACCCTGCTCCTCTGTCCTTGGGATTTCCCAACAAAGAATACTAGAGTGGGTTGCCATTTCCTTCTCCAGGGGATCTTCCTGACCCAAAGATAGAACCTGTATCTCCTGCATTGGCAGGCAGATTCTTTACCACTGAGCCACCAGAGAAGCTCAAATCAAAAATCAGTAAGAACTGTTTCATTTAAAAGAAAAAATGAAGTGCTAGACTTTTTCCAAAAATTTATGATTATTCAGATACTTTATTTTTCTGAGATGATGAGGATATATTTTAAAAATATAAAGGAAACATAAGGCAACAGATAGCTCTTTTAATTAACGTTAACCGATAACTTGTGAAAAGGGTTGTATATGAGAAAGACCACCCTATTGATCCTATTTCTATAGATTTTTTTTTTTGGCATGGAGAGATTTAACCATATAAATGTGAACATATTGGATGGTTTGCTTTAAGTGGGAAGAATGAAAAATTCAACTGTACTTAAAGTCAATGAGCTTGTCTTTGTGATAAGCCATAGTGACTTCTCTGGTGTACATTGGAACATGCATGTTTTTTATAGAAAGCCTATCTCTACATCCTTTCCTGGATTTCTGCTTCTAGAGAGAGATTTACTGTTTCATAATCAAAATTATGTGCAGGTACCAGCTCTGAAATATTCATTATCCAAATGTGTCAATATATAGGCCTAAGGGACTACCAAGTTCCCCTGTTCCAAGGAGGAACTGTCACTAAGGCAGGCCTTTTAAAACATCTGTAACCACAAGATTTCCTCTAATAGCATTTCAAGTGGAAAATAAGAACCAAACCTGGTCAATACAGTTCAGTTGCTCAGTCGTGTCCGACTCTTTGTGACCCCATGGACTGCAGCACGCCAGGCCTCCCTGTCCATCACCAACTCCTGGAGTTTACTCAAACTTATGTCCATTGAGTCAGTGATGCCATCCAACCATCTCATCCTCTGTCGTCCCCTTCTCCTCCTGCCCTCAATGTTTCCCAGCATGAGGGTCTTTTCAAATGAGTCAGCTGTTCGCATTAGGTGGCCAAAGTATTGGAGTTTCAACTGCAACATCAGTCCTTCCTATGAACACTCAGGACTGATCTCCTTTAGGATGAACTGGTTGGATCTCCTTGCAGTCCAAGGGACTCTCAAGAGTCTTCTCCAACACCACAGTTCAAAAGCAACAATTCTTCGGTGCTTAGCTTTCTTCACAGTCCAACTCTCACATCCATACATGACCACTGGAAAAACCATAGCCTGACTAGACAGACCTTTTTTGGTAAAGTAATGTCTCTGCTTTTGAATATGCTATCTAGGTTGGTCATAACTTTCCTTCCAAGGAGTAAGCGTCTTAATTTCATGGCTGAAATCACCATCTGCAGTGATTATGGAGCCCCCCAAAATAAAGTCTGACACTGTTTCCACTGTTTCCCCATCTATTTCCCATGAAGTGATGGGACCAGATGTTTAAACCAAAAGTTTAAGCCAACTTTTTCACTCTCCTCTTTCACTTTCATAAAAAAAATAATAATAATCTTAACTTATAAATATATATGTTATAACATATATACTTATATGTTAAGATTATTTTTGTGGTACATAGACATGGCCTGGTAGTTGTAGTTAAGAAATGGGGTGGCCTGTAATAAGAGGAATATCTGTGAGAATTTCAGTGTATCAAGCAAATTTGACGTAGAGGAGTGCTCTGGTACCTTCGCCAAACAAACTCACAGGCCTGCAGTTTACCGTAGTGCAATTTTCTTTACCTTGGGAAGCCTAATCTTTTAATGTTTGAAACCCATGACTTCTGAAATGAGCATCTAATATCCACCTCTTGGTTCTCATATTGCACTGCTGCAGAGGGAAAATTGGGCTGGTGCTCCTGCAGCAGATCTGTTTTAACCTTAAGGATGGCATTGCCTTACGAAAGCTATTTTTTTCCCCTTGTCAGATTTAAGCAGAAACATTTCAGACATGGAGACTCAAAAAATCATTTGCAGTCTGAGAAATAGAATCCATCATTTTTCTTCTCTGATGGAAAAGACTATCTAACAGATTGTTTAATTCAGAAAAGGGAGCAAGTGGCCTGTTGAATGTATTGCTTTAGTTTCAGACATTATTGGGAGAGGCCAATAAAAATGTCTTTTATATAATCATTAGCAATAAGACTTTTCTAGGTGGTTGCTGATAGACTGTGGATAAACAAAAGAATTAACTTACCTCATCCTAAAACAGAATGCAAACTCATCTTTCATTGTTAAAGGGCTCTTAAGAAAATTGCCAATTTCTGTGAATGATCCAGCTTGTAACTTTTATCACTAGGTAGTTAATTTATGAATAGTTGACCTAATGAGACATTAACCTTTTAGAATCTTTGCTTGAAACCTAAAGTTAACTGGTTTTAATAGATATTATTGTTCCCCCCCTTTGTAGTGACAAAATACACTTTATACTAGAGCTTGATCACTGTGCTTTTGCAGTATGAATTAGCATAGAATTCCATAGTACAAACTAACTTGTTCTCTGATAATCCTCTATGCTCTAATTCCCATTAAAACCTTGAATATACTGGGCTCTGCACTTGTTTCACATAGGGTAAATGAGCAGGTGTCTTGAAGTCTAATATTTAACCACCCTGCATCCTGTCTATTTGCTTTTCAAAAATATTAAATGTTTTTGCTTCAGATATTCTGTAGTATTTGTGTGTGAATTTTATAATGAGAAAATTAAAAAAATACTTTTTCCCTAGAAAAATATCAGTCAGGTATTTGTCACTTCATGGCAAATAGATGGAAAACAATGGAAATAGTGACAGACTTTATTTTGAGGGGCTGCAAAATTACTGCAGATGGTGACTGCAGCCATGAAATTAAAAGATGCTTGCTCCTTGGAAGAAAAGCTATGAAAAACCTAGACAGCATATTAAAAAGCAGAGACATTACTTTGCCAACAAAGGTCTGTTTAGTCAAAGCTTTGGTTTTTCCAGTAGTCATGTATGGATGTGAGAGTTGGACCATAAAGAAAGCTGAGCGCCAAAGAATTGATGCTTTTGAACTGTGGTGTTGGAGAAGACTCTTGAGAGTCCCTTGGACTGCAAGGAGATCCAACCAGTCCATTCTGAAGGAGATCAGCCCTGGGATTTCTTTGAAAGGAATGATGCTGAAGCTGAAACTCCAGTACTTTGGCCACCTGATGTGAAGAACTGACTCATTGGAAAAGACCCTGATGCTGGGAAAGACTGAGGGCAGGAGGAAAAGGGGATGACAGACCATAAGATGGTTGGATGGCATCACCGACTCAATGGACATGAGTTTGATCAAGCTCTGGGAGTTGGTGATGAATGGGGAAGCCTGGTGTGCTGGGGTTGCAAAGAGTCAGACATGACTGAGCGACTGAACTGATTGTTAAGACTCTCAGAGAGGGTCATGGAAAATTTATGATTTACCAACTTGAGTAATTCTAAACCCTCTTTTTATACTTTCTACAATAATTCCTATTTTTATCCTATTTAGAAAGTAGGATATAAAATACATAATTTTATTTTAATATATTTTATACACATATATTGGCAGAATGCAACCTGCCTCAAAGGCAAGAGCAGTCCCAAGGTGTGGTAATGGTTAGTTTTTATGGGCTTGTAATTTCATTGTTCTAACTATTTTGGGGAAGGGGCAGAGATTTCCAGGATGTGGGCCACTGCCAACTTTTTGCCTTTATGGTAGGCCTCAAAACTGTCACGGCACCTGTGGATGTGTAATTTAACATGGTCATGTGTTACAATAAGTGTCTAATAAATCTGCCACCATCTGGAGCCTGGTAGGGTCTAACTGGCTTTTGCTGTGTCTGGTTCTTCCATGTGCTTGTGCCCTGCCCCGCTTCCTTCCTGTCTCATATTGACTGATAACTGTCTCCTATTTATTAGCATAAGAGTTTTGGTTTTTCTATTTGTCTTGTTTATATTTCTAACTTTTAAACATAGTAGATATGTGTTTCTTCCACAAGGAAAAAAGATGGGGGCAGGTGGGTGGACGGTCCAAGAGGGGATATATGTATACGTATGACTGATTGACTTCTTTGTCCAGCAGAAACTGGCACACCATTGTAACTCAACTCTACCCCAATGTAAAAATAAAAATAAATAAAATCTCTAAAGAAGGTTAAAATGTTTAAAAAATATTCTTAAACAGTGTTCCTCTGAGAATATCTGTCCAGATACATTAGAGGGGAACCTAGGTTTTGACAGAACTGGTAATTGGCAATTAACTTATTTCTTTCAGGACTTTTATCTTTTGGGAGGTGCAATCAAAATAGGTTAAGATATTATAGAGCTTCAATACAATATTTATTTTCAGGAATATTTACTGTATGCAAAAAATCTAAGAATTTAAATAATTCAACATTAAGGATATTTTTAATTAATTATGAAGACATCAACATTCATTTCTAAGAAATTTCTTAGTAAACTAAAAATAAATGTGCCTTTTCTTGAAATTGTAATCTGTCAGAAACCAAAAACAAGAGGAGTGTTGAAACCGTGTTCACTAAAGGCAAGGATAAGACCAAACTCCCACTAATTCTATTATCATTTTATATTTTTCTAGAAGTTCTAGAACATGAAATAAAACAGGAATAGATAAATGTATTAGTGTTGGAAATAAAGAGACAAAATTGTCATAATTATTGTTATTTATAGATGACACGATTATCCATTGAGGAAAATCTAAGAAAATCAACACTTTCTAAAATAATTTAGTAAGCTGACCATACTTGATTACATGCAAATCAAGTGCCTCTTTGTATATATCATTCATAATATCAGTGTAAAAGAGAATCTCCCATTTAAAGAAGATCTTTTTTAAATGAAGAAAAAGATCTCCCATTTAAAATAACTACTATACATATGAAAAATCTAGCAAGAGACTTGAAAGGCAAAGCCTCTGTGAAGAAAATGACAAAATCTCAAGGACAGACATTAAAAAGCAAAACTGGATGGAAAATGCAAATATTTAAGAGTTATCAGTTTTCCCTGAATCTATTTGTGAGTGTAAAGAAGTCTTCATGGACGTCTAAGGATTGTGGGGAACTGCAGAATTCTTAGAGAAAAATGTGAATCTAAAAATCTGTCCAGCAAAATAAATATTAAAATAGTTTAAAAATTCTAAAGCAAAATTCATGCATATGGGCTTGTTAAAATATAGAATTCTAATAATTAAAATGCTGTGGAAATAATAAATATTCAAGGAATTTATATAGTTCACTGGGGCTTAATGCAATGTCCAAAAGCTGAATGAAGTTCAAATGCAAATTGAGAATGTGATAAACATATTTTAAATCTTTTAGAAAAGGATGAAATATTTAGTATATTAAACTGATACAGTTGGCCAACAAATGATAGGTTGGTAGATGATTAATGAATGGACATATAGTTGTACCCACAGATTACTCCTAGATAAGTTCCAGATTAATTTGAATGTGAAAATGAAAATATACATATACTGAAAGAAAACATAAGAGTTTAAAAATAAGTATCAGGCTGAGAATGAACTTCCTAAGCATTGTACCAAAGCCAGAAATGATAAATGAGATTGTTGATTTGTTCACCCCAAAATGTAAAATTTTGTGTGTCACATATGACACAATTTAAAGAGTTAGAAAAGCAAATAATAGGTATTAGTAAGATTCAGGACAAAATAATATCTTTAGTAATAATAATACTTAGCTCTCAGTTTTCACCCTTGTCATCTCTTGTTTGACCACTTCCAATTTGCCTTGATTCATGGACCTGACATTCCAGGTTCCTATGCAGTATTGCTCTTTACAGCATCGGATCTTGCTTCTATCACCAGTCACATGCACAACTGGGTATTGTTTTCGCTTTGGCTCCATTCCTTCATTCTTTCTGGACTTATTGCTCCACTGATCTCCAGTAGCATATTGGGCACCTAATGACCTGGGGAGTTCCTCTTTTGATATCCTATCATTTTGCCTGTTCGTACTGTTCATGGGGTTCTCAAGGCAAGAATACTGAAGTGGCTTGCCATTCCCTTCTCCAGTGGACTTAGCTCTCATATATGCTTATTGCATATTAGGCCCTATTCTAAGTGCATTTAATGTATTAATAATTCTAAGAGATCCATGAGAATGGTACTTTTTTATCCTCATTTTATAAGTAATGAAACTAACATCTAGAAAAATTTTTACTAGTCACAAAGTTAAACGATTAGTAAATAGCAGAGCCAGAATTTGAAGCCAGAAGGCAATGGCACCCCACTCCAGTACTCTTGCCTGGAAAATCCCATGGACGGAGGAGCCTGGTGGGCTGCAGTCCATGGGGTTGCGAAGAGTCAGACACGACTAAGTGACTTCCCTTTCACTTTTCACTTTCATGCATTGGAGAAGGAAATGGCAACCCACTCCAGTGTTCTTGCCTGGAGAATCCCAGGGACAGGGGAGCCTGGTGGGCTGCCATCTATGGGGTCACACAGACTCGGACACGACTGAAGCGACTTAGCAGCCTGAATATGAAGGTTGTGCTCTTCCTACTCTGTTTGCTACTAAACACTTAAAAGTAGCAATTAATAGGATAAAGTTAGCATTCAAATAGAATAATGGACAAACGGGTATTTACCAAAGAAATACTATAGTTAACACTTGAAAATGTT
This sequence comes from Cephalophus harveyi, assembly GCA_006410635.1. Taxonomy (NCBI): domain Eukaryota; kingdom Metazoa; phylum Chordata; class Mammalia; order Artiodactyla; family Bovidae; genus Cephalophus; species Cephalophus harveyi. Next base: position 684,194 of record SJYT01036718.1, on the reverse strand, counting down.
AAACAGTAATGATAATCAACAAATGAAAAATAACAGGGGACTGAATATTTAGTGTTTCCTACTAGTAATGATTACAGTGTTGATTGGATATGCTGAGGAATTAGATGTGGAAAAACAGACCTCTTGTATGTGTTGAAAGATGACATTTCTAGAGGGCAATTTTGCAAACTATATCGAAAAATTTTTTAATCACATACTTTGTCCAATAATTATTGTCTTAAGGGAACTATTAAGCAAGTGTTTGCTTGTGGGTGTGTGAGTGTACATCAATAAAATGATTGGAAATATCTAGTCTGAGTGGTTTATAAACATCAGAAATCCACTTCTCATAGTGCTGGAGGCTGGGAAGTCCACGACCAAGGCATTAGCAGATTTGGTGTCTGGTGAGAGCTTTCTTCTTGCTTTATAGGTGACTGTCTTCTTGCTAAGTCATTACATAGCAGAAGAGGAAGAGAGCTCTCTGAGGTTCCTTTCATAAATACACTAATTCTATTCACTAGGGTCCCACCCTCATAATCTGATCACCCCTTAATACCATCGTATTGGGGGTGGTAGAATTTCAACATATAAATGTTGAGAGGACACAAACATTCAATCTATAATATCAGGGATTTTTCTATTTCTGTTTTTCTATTGCTCACTCAACATGTTGTCATTGCTATTTTAAACTTAATGCCTCATGGTCATAATATGGTTGACTCAGCACTAACCGTCACATTCATCACACACCACCACATTGAAAGTAGGAAAAATAATGGGGAGGGGACATGAATGTTTTCACCTTGTGTGTTTCCCTCTTTTTAACTGAAAAGAAAATACTTAGAGTCTCTCTGTCAGCAAACTTACCTTTATTGTTTTGGCAGAAGTGACGTGGGGTTTGATTCTCAGGTTGGGAAGATTCCCTGGAGATGGGAAAGGCTACCCACTCCAGTATTCTGGCCTGGAGAATTACAGGGACTGTATAGTCCATGCGGTTGCAAAGAGTCCAACTGAGTGACTTTAATTTTCCACCCTTAAACCCATCATTGGCAAAGAGGCACAGAATTCCCTTTGGTTGCTTAGAACAAATGACTTAGCCGCTAGGGCTGGAAGAGAATCTACTCTCACTGTATGAAAGGGTGAATCCCTTTACTCTACTCCTCGCTCAATTATACAAAATTAGAGCTCCATTAGCAGAGAAAAAAAGGGTGTAGGCTGTTCAGTTCAGTTGCTCAGTCGTGTCCGACTCTTTGAGACCCCATGAATCACAGCACACCACGCCTCCCTGTCCATCACCAACTCCCGGAGTTCACCCAAACTCTTATCCACCGAGTCGGTGATGCCATCCAGCCATCTCATCCTCGGTCGTCCCCTTCTCCTCCTGCCCCCAAGCCCTCCCAGTATCAGAGTCTTTTCCAATGAGTCCACTCTTCGCATGAGGTGGCCAAAGTATTGGAGTTTCAGCTTTAGCATCAGTCCTTCCAAAGAACACCCAGGACTGATCTCCCTTAAAATGGACTGGTTGGATCTCCTTGCAGTCCAAGGGACTCTCAAGAGTCTTCTCCAACACCACAGTTCAAAAGCATCAATTCTTCGGCACTCAGCTTTCTTCACAGTCCAACTCTCACATCCACACATGACCATTAGAAAAACCATAGCCTTGACTAGACAGACCTTTGTTGGCAAAGTAATGTCTCTGCTTTTGAATATGCTATCTAGGTTGGTCATAACTTTTCTTCCAAGGAGTAAGCGTCTTTTAATCTCATGGCTGCAGTCACCATCTGCAGTGATTAGGTAGGCCAAAGGAGTGTCTGCCATATATACTGAATCTAAAACCTGAATCTTCTTGTTAACACAGTAAAGTGAAACACAGCAAAACCTTTGTCAGACTTTTATTGGAGAAATAGTGTAGCCCACATTTCAAATTAACACATTCTTTTATCATTTGTAATTTGAGAGATACAAAATCATAGAAATTTAGAACTAGAAGTTAAAAATTGTGCTGCCTAATTCACTTAATTAATGAGGTAAGTGGAGTCCAGCAGGTTATAATCTTCACCACGTTGTGATTAAGGAGCCAGCCCAGCCTGTTGATTTTCTCTTCAAGACAGGACCACCCATGTTTGCCTCTAGCGTGCTTCAGTCTACATAATTAAAAGCAGTATTGTAATGGATTTCTATTCATTTATGGTGTTTTATCTGCTTTTTTTTTTTTTTAACTAGTTCATGGCTTTCTCTTATTTACTCTTTATTAATTCCAAGTGAAAACTCATCACATTTTACCATGGCAAAAAAACAAATGGAAGCAAAGGAATGAAATACTTTGAAAGTTTTTTCTTCCTATTACCTGTCCCACCATGAAAAACTCTTCTTTGAACCTCTCTGTTCCACCTTTTCAGATTCCTGATAGTTTAATGCTTCCATAATTTTCTCTAACACAAAATTTCCAAAAATGTATTGGACTACACTGTATTTATAAATTTTTTAAATTGAAACTCGTAGGAATATTGCAAAAGTAGCACAAAGAATTTTCATGTATAATACCAAAATGTTAACATTTTAACTTACCCTTTGCTTTATGCATGTATGTGTGTGCATATATAAACTTTTCTGAGCCTTTTGCAAGTAAGTTATAGGCATGATACCCCATTTTCAAAATACTCCTGCATGTATTTCCTAAAACATGGACATTGTCTTACATAATGTAAAACACACAAAAAATTATCAAAATCAGAAAAATAACAGTGGTACAGTATCATTCTCTAACCTACAGATCTTTTTAAAATTTCACCAAGTATTGTACTTTTCTTCATAACAAAAGAAGATTTTCTGTTCTAAGCACTGCAGAATCGCATGTATTTGGTTGTCATGTCTTTTTAATCTTCTTTTCACCAGAGTGATTCCTTGTGGCTTGTGTTTTTGAAGCATATGGGTCCTTTGTAGAATCTCTCTCAATTTGGTTTGCTTTAGAGTCAAGGTGAGCATTCTCAGTGCTTCAGGAAGCAAATTGTGTCAACTTTTTCCTTTATGGTTGATGTTAATGTTGATCTTTAATGAAGGCGGTGTCATGCCAGATTTCTCTACTCTAAAGTTACTTTCTTTCTCCTTTGTAATTAATAAACATCTTATGGGGAGATGCTTTGACACTGTGTAAATGTTCTGTTTCTCACTGCTATACCCTCTGCCTCTGCCTGAAGCTATTACTATAATAGTGGTTGCCAAATGATTGTCTAACTCCATTATTCCTAGAACATTTGTTAGTTTGCATTCCATTGTAAGAAATAGTTTTCCTTTCTTTCCCATTTATTTATTTACCTACCTACTTATTTATCCATGGATTTCTGTTTTTACAGATTATATTATCATGATTTATTTTGACACTAAAGTTGTCCCAGGTTTTGCTAGTTGAAACCCCTTCAGGTTGGCTTTTACGTCCTTTCTATATGTCCTGATCATTCTTTGAACACTTCCTCTTCCAACCCCCTTTCTGAAATCAGCCTTTTTCAAGGTTCTTTGTTCTTTTCAGGAGAGAATGGTAGTATTTAGACCAGTATCCAGTCACTAGATGTATTCAGTGTTACTTGGGTATTATTACTCATGTACAGCTTTAGAGAATAATACATCAATGGAAAACCAACTGGGATTCTTAAAATAGTTTATGTATTTGAATTAAAGTACACAGGAAAAAGTCTTTAATGAATGACAAAAGTTTTATGCATTCAAATTTCTATAACATGATAATTAGAAGTCCACAAATTCTACAGCGTCTAATCCTAGGATAGAGGTAGAAGGACAAATGAATGGAAGGGCAAAAGTGTGGACAATAAATGTTTTATAGAATTTGCTTTTAAAACTCTGTTACCACTTTTCAAGCTCTAAACCAGTAGGATCCTTTTCAGTTCTTCCCTTTTCCTTCATCAGCATGTGAGCATTAAACTCATAATGTCCCTAATATCACAATGTCCTTCTTTTGTCCTACTTCCCCAGTACTGGCTTAGAATTCATTGCTTCTTTTCACTACTAAAAATTGAATAAGTAAAATTGTTTTTACGGCATTAATGTTAAAATGCATCTGAGATTCAGATTAAAAATTTCTTTGTGCTTTGCATTATAATAAATGATCCTGTAATGATTTCAAATATAGTAGGCTCTAACTTCAAAGCTAGTAGAAATACCCTTATATTTTAATTATTTAATGTCAGGAAAAAATTAAATTTTATGGAAACTTGAGACACTTGAATATGTGTCAAAAAACCTTACATGGATAGACACCCCCTCTCTAGAGTTAATTTTAGAATAATATCTTTTAGATCTAATTTTTGGGTTCTCAGCATTGCAATTTTGTTTAAATTCTTTACCCCAAGCTACTGAACTATAGCTTTGTAAGTGTGATTCCTTTGTAATGCTTTATATTAAAACCTCAGTTTCATAGCACTGGATGACATGTTGACAGCTGTAATTCAGCATGCTTTCCTTCTCTCTCTGTCTCTCTTACACACACACACACACATACACAAACACACCTTCTATATATACTATATACATATCCCAATAAGAAAATGGCAGGGAAACCTCAGCTTTCAGATGATTTATTGAAATTACTGAAAACTCTGGTTTGGGATATCTGCAGGGGATGGATTCTCATCTCAAATGTACCCTTTACTGGCTATGACCTGGGGGTAACTAAACTTCAGAGTCCTCTCCAACCGGTAAAGTGACCCAAAGGTGTATAATCTAACACTGTGTGTCAAAATATCTCACCAAAATAGCACAGCCACATGAAGTGAAGTGAAGTGAAGTGAATTCGCTCAGTCGTGTCCGACTCTTTGCGACCCCATGGACTGCAGCCCACCAGGCTCCTCCCTCCATGGGATTCTCCAGGCAAGAGTACTGGAGTGGGTTGCCATTTCCTTCTCCACATGAGGTAATACATATTAAGTGTTGGTGCTAAACCTGGCTCAATGCAAATGTTCAACAATCTCCATTATTACTATTTTCTAAGGATATTTTTCTAGAAATGGATCTGGTATTAACAAAAAATCAGCTTAAGGATGAGCAAGCTGATTTTTTTCTTCCTCTTCAGGTGCTGTAGGTTTTCAGAGTTTTAGAGCAAAATGATACTGGAATGAAAGTAAATGCATGGCCTCATGGACTATAGCCCATTAGGCTCCTTTGTCCATGTAATTCTCCAGGCAAGATTATTGGAGTGGGTTGCCATTCCCTTCTCCAGGAGATCTTCCTGACCCAGGGATCGAACCCAGGTCTCCTGTATTGCAGGCGTATGCTTTGCCATCCGAGCCACCAGAGAAACCCATTGATGTTGAAATACTACAGTCCAGTTCTGGATGCCTTGGGTACTGGTGAGAATTTTTTGGCTTAGTTCTGTTGAGTCCTACCTTTATTTACTGAGAAAGTACCCTCCCCTATGGCTTTAAAACACACCTGGATTTTGATGATTCTCACAGGTACCAAGATCCCCTGGAGGAGGGCCTGGCAATCACTCCAGTATTCTTGCCTGGAGAATCCCATGAAGAGAGGAGTCTGATGGACTATGGTCCATAGGGTCGCAAAGAGTCTGACACAACTGAAGCAATTTAGCGTGCACACATAAGTACCACTCTGATTCAGAAATACTTTTGTTTTCCTCTTTCCCCTCCCCATTGACTGCCCCCATAGAACTTTGACTTTACTCTCTAGCACTTATCAGAGTTTGCAATTATGTATTTATGTATAATCATTTGTCTAATAGATGCCTCTATCCTTACACTAGATACTAAGTTGCATGAGGGGAGGGACCCGAACTATTTCAATCATTGAACATCCAGTGGAGTGCCTAATCATGACAGTTGTGTTTTAGAAGAACATTTCTGTCCTTGAAAATATTTTAAGAAGGTAAACCCACATGTACGTTGCACTGTGCATTTGAATTACTGACACTGTCGTTGAGAACATATAGCCTGAAGGATAAAGAGACAAATTAAGAGGTAATATTAATTAACTGTTCCAGCTAAGTGATAATGTGGAATTTTCCTGGTACTCTGTGGATATTGTCCAATGTATGCTTATGTGCGGAGATCCTAATATACAGAAGTAACATTGTATCTTGTGATATTGCATGGTGATATTAGTGAATTATTGATAATGTATTCTATCCTCAATGCTTAGCTCAGGGTCTGGAGATGGATTATACTCAGTAAATATTTGTTAAATGATTCAGTTTGCGTGGGAGACTGAAAAACGTTTTGGATAAGTAGAAAAGGAAAGTCTTCATTTAAAATAAGCATTTGGTATCAGGTAATTTTACTGTATCCTGTTCTGTGCACCTTATTCCCCAGCTATAGCAGTCATGGTCTTTACTGTTGATAACAGCAGTGCAGTTGCAGTGCGAGCTAGCTGCCTGCGTGGTGGCAAGCTTCTGCCCACAGTATTTGTGTCATACTGTTATATGTTGCAGACAAATGTCACCAGCTCAAAATTCTGGAGTAAGTCTAGGTTTGATGAATGGTATGTGCTGTGCTGTGCTTGGTTGCTCAGTCATGTCTGACTCTTTGCGACCCATGGACTATAGCCCCCCAGACTCCTCTGTCCATGGGATTCTCTAGGCAAGAATACTAGAGTGGGTTGCCATTTCCTTTTCCAGGGGATCATCCCACCCCATTGATCAAACCCAGGTCTCCCATATTGCAGGTGGATTCTTTACCCTCTGAGCCACCAGGGAAGCCTAGGAATACTAGAGTGGGTAGCCTATCCCTTCTCCAGGGGAACTTCCCAACCCAGGAGTTGAACTGGAATCTCCTTCATTGCAGGTGGATTCTTTGCCAGCTAAGGTACCAGGGAAGCCCCAATGAATGGTTTAAGTCTTACAAAAGTGAATTTTTCCCACCACCATCGTCAACTGCCAAATTTTTGTGTAGTGAAAAACAGTTGATCCTTTAAAGTACTATTTATTTCAATAAGTCAGTCAGTTGGTAGCTAATATTAATATTTATTCAGGGATTTCCGTGATCAGACAAATGTTAAGAATACCAGTCATCAAATAGGCTGCCTTCAGGGAACTTGCAGTCCAAAAAGAGTGATAGGCATTAAGCTAATAGATTGCTAGCTACTAATTGTAATAAGCTAATGAAAAGCTCAAGGAGAATGTTATAAGGTAGTGGTCTCCAACCTTTTTGGCACCAGGGAACAGTTTTGTAGAAGACAGTTTATCTTCTTGGAAGACTGAAAAGTGTGGGATTGATTTCAGGATGATTCAAGTACATTACATTCATTGTACATTTCATTTCTATTATTATTACATCAACCTCACCTCAGATCATTAGGCATTAGATCCTGGAGGTTAGGGACCCCTGCTATAAGGGATAATAACAGCAGGGACCTACTTGAAATTGGATAGATAGAAAAATCCTTTTTGAGATGTTAACTGAGATCTGATGGACAGGAAAAAAATGTGGAAGGAGAGAAAGGAGCATGTGTGCGTGTGTGTGTGTGTGTGTGTGTGTGTGTGTAAATGAGGAGGAGAGGAAGAAAAGAAGAATGTTCTAATGAGATAAAATGTAACGTGTGCATGAGCCTCAGCTGGGGAAATAGTGGGATGTCCAAAGACTGATAAATAACCCTGTTGCTGGATTCCAGTGTGCAGGAAGGAAAGTGGCCGGAGAAGAGTTGGACAGAGGCTGGGGTCACGCTGTCAGGTCCTTGTAGATAGTGGTAAGGATTAGGGATTGTTTCTTTTTCTGAGTCAAATCAGAAGTCATTAAAAGTTTCAAGTAGGGTGTTGCATGATTCGAAGTATAGTCACTCATTATTCACAGATTCTGTATTTGCAGATTCACTTACTTGCTGCTGCTGCTGCTGCTGTTAAGTCACTTCAGTCGTGTCTGACTCTGTGCAACCCCATAGACGGCAGCCCACCAGGCTCCCCATCCCTGGGATTTTCTAGACAAGAACACTGGGGTGGGTTGCCATTTCCTTCTCCAATGCAAGAAAGTGAAAAGTGAAAGTGAAGTCACTCAGTCGTGAAGTCACTCAGTCATGTCCAACTCTTAGCGACCCCTTGGACTGCAGCCCACCAGGCTCCTCTGCCCATGGGATTTTCCAGGCAAGAGTACTGGAGTGGGGTGCCATCACCTTCTCCACACTTACTTGCTAATAACATTTATTTGTACCCCAAAATCAATATATGAGGAGCTTCATGGTTATTAGCAGAAATGTGCAGAATACTGAAAAATTCAATTTATCCTACACACAGGTTCTCAACTGAGGTCAAACAAGGTGACACTGGTTTCTTGTAGCTCTCATAATGTAAACAAGTATCTTTTTCAGTGTATTTAGAACCATGTTTTGTTCATTTTTATGCTTTTTATTTGTAATTTTGCTGGTTAAAATGACCCCTAAGCAAGGTACTAAAGTTCTGTCTCTATTTTCCAAGTGCAAGAAAGCTGTGGTATGTATTGTGGAGAAAATACCTGTATTAGATAAGTTTCATTCAGGTGTAAGTGATAGTGCTGTAACCATGAATTTGATAGTAATGAACCAACAACGCATATTAAATAAGGGATCTTTAAATAGAAGTACTGACTGACTCAAAACAGAACTGACTCATTAGAAAAGATCCTGATGCTGGGAAATGTTGAAGTCAGGAGAATGGGACAACAGAGATGATATGGTTGGATGGCATCACCAACTCGACAGACCTGAATTTGAGTGAGCTCCGGGGGTTGGTGTTGAATAGGGAAGCCTGGCGTGCTGCAGTCCATGGGGTCGCAAAGAGTCGGACACGACTGTGTGACTAAACTGAAACAGAAACACACACAAAACAAGGTCATGTGTCGATCAGTTGACCAGAGGATTGAAAGAACCAACCCTGTGTGTCCTCTGGGAGCAATTGTTCCATATTTCTTAATTCATTGTTTGTAGCCTGGTGGCTCAGATGGTAAAGAATCCGCCAGCAACGCGGGAGACCTGGGTTTGATCGCGGAGTTGGGAAGATCCCCTGGAGGAGGGCATGGCAACCCACTCCAGTGTTATTGCCTGGAGAAGTCCATGGAGAGAGAAGCCTGGTGGGCTCTAGTCCATGGGGTTGCAAAGAGTTGGATGTGACTGAGTGAGTACAGCACACAGCACAGCACCTTTATAGATCTTAACTGCTGTGAATATCATGCATCTACTGTATCAGCTTAAGCGGTTGCTGCTCTGCAGTGTGGAATATGGAGAATGAACAGAAGGAGAAGTAGGAAGTTCTATAGAAATATTTCAGTGGAAATGTGAGAGATCTAGCAGCCTGTACTGGGAATCTGGAGAATATGGCTTATGAGGAGACAAATGTGAGAGACTAGGACTGACCAGCGTTAAAAATCCAGAGTAAGATTTCTTTGGGGCCCTTTGAGACCTTGGCAGTTTCTCTGCTGCAGATACCCAAGGTACATCATTCTATCAACCCCTTCTGTCTAAAAGGTCTCCACTATATATTAGTATTTGTTACGTATGCTTATAACTTAGCTCAATACTTAAGTTAGTATTTAAATATGATTCTTTTAAAAATCTTTCAAAGAATGATACTGGTATTGACTATATCATCCAGACTATATTATTTTTTAATTAGTGTGATCTTAATTAATTTATTCTTTGTCCTGTATTTAATAGGCTTTCAAGGGCTATCAACTCATCCCTGTGAGGAAATGTCTTCATCAGCTTGTAATACTGACATTAATCAGCCTAGAAAAACAGATTTTTGCATTGTCATCATCTAGAGAAGGAAATAGCAACCCACTCCAGTGTTCTTGCCTGGAGAATCCCAGGGACGGGGGAGCCTCGTGGGCTGCCGTCTCTGGGGTCGCACAGAGTCGGACACGACTGAGGCGACTTAGCAGCAGTAGCAGAAGCAGAGAACCTCAACCAGGTTTCACCTCCTTTCACCACCAAGTTGAAGGGAATTTTCTTTCCATAGTGAATGGATTGGCATATTAAGCAGACTAGTTAATGCTGGCTGCAGTTGTAACATTTATAGAGTGTCAGTCTTTTACATTTTTATAAATTAAAAATCAATTTACTTTTAAATTTAATTTACTTGACCAGAGCAGTTTCTAAGATGAAAGTAGTCAGTGATGAGTTTCTCCTACAAATCATGAGACTTCTTTTTTTAAAAAAAAAAAATTGAAGTTTAGTTGGTTTATAATATTGGACTAGCTTTAGGGGTACATAGTCAATTACTTTTTTCTGATGAAATTCCATTATAGGTAATTATAAGATATTAAATTGATTTCCTATACTATACAGTAAATTCTTGTTCCTTATCTGTTTTACATGTAGTAGTTTGTATCTGTTAATACCATATTCCTAATTTATCTTTCCCCCAGGAGACCTCTCTTTTCATTTCAAATAAAATACAACAGCTTCAAGTTATAAAGGTAAACAATTCAAGCAAACATATTGCTTTAGCACACAATTGGCTTTAGAAATATCTACATAAGCAGATATATAAATAAACTGTAGTGAACACATTGGTATCTACACAAATAGATAGCCCTCCTTTCTTGTTAGAACCGTCTCAATACTATGCATGCCATCTTCTCCACATGTCCAGGTTCTCAAAAAAAGAGGATGCTATCATCAGCCCTGGAGGTTTGGAACTTAACCTTCTTTAGCCAGTGGTGACAATATCATCCCTTCTTCCAGGGACTGACTTGGGAAAAGTCATGTGATTCAACTCTGCCCAAAGAACTATGAGGAGAAGTGTGTGGGGGTAACTTCTAGAAAAGGTTTTCTGCTGATAGAAAGAGACAGGGAAGGACAACACGTTTCTGAATGTGTGGCTCGATGAACCAGTGGTGCCGGAAGTTGGGCAAGCCATCTGACGGTGACAGTAGCTGAAGCATGAGGACAGAAGCTGAGGCCCCGGGGAAATACGTTAAAAGCCTGAGTATGTGATATCACTGCTGAGACATTTAATTAACCAAGCCTGCTGCTGCTGCTAAGTCGCTTCAGTCGTGTTCGACTCTGTGCGACCCCATAGATGGCAGCCCACCAGGCTCCCCCATCCCTGGGATTCTCCAGGCAAGAACACTGGAGTGGGTTGCCATTTCCTTCTCCAATGCATGAAAGTGAAAAGTGAAAGTGAAGTCGCTCAGTCGTGTCTGACTGAGCGACCCCATGGACTGCAGCCTACCAGGCTCCTCTGTCCATGGGAGTTTCCAGGCAAGAGTACTGGAGTGGGATGCCATTGCCTTCTCCGTAACCAAGCCTACAGAGGAAATTTTATCTATAATTTATTATTGTTATGTTTAGGGCTTTATGATTTGACTCCTGTAATTTGCAACCAAAACCATCCTAATATGGATCACTATTAAGGAGTTTATTGTTTTATAGTTCATAGATGTAAGATGCACATATTTGCACACTTTAATATCTGAAAAGAGATGTATCTTAATAATTGATAATATCAGATTCAGTGAACTAAAGGATTTTTTTTTTTGCTAAATTGAACATTCAACACTAAAATATACGAAGGCATGGTGTTCAAGAATAGTGTTCTGGTGACATTTTAAGGTATCTAGCCTTAATAGAATCTAGAGCAGTCAATATTATCCTGATCCAAAATGAAATAATGCACCACCCATTATATTAGTTAAAAAATAATATGACTGTAGAGCATGAGCTAAAATAATGGAGTCAAGATAAAGCAATCAAGACTATAATATCTTTTGATTCTTCTCAAATATATTTTTTATATTTAAATAACATTACTTATATTGAAAAAATATATAGCTATTTATTTTGGAAATACAAAGTTATTTCTGATTCAGTTCAGTTCAGTTCAGTCTCTTAGTCGTATCCGATTCTTTGCAGCCCCATGGACTGCAGCACGCCAGGTTTCCCTGTCCATCACCAACTCCCAGAGTTTACTCAAATTCATGTCCATTGAGTTAGTGATGCCATCCAAGCATCTCATCCTCTGTCTTCCCCTTCTCCTCCTGCCTTCAATCTTTCCCAGCATCTCGGTCTTCTCAAATGAGTCAGCTCTTTGCATCAGCATCAGGTGACCGAAGTATTGAAGTTTCAGCTTCAGCATCAGTCCTTCCAATGAATATTCAGGACTGATCTACTTTGGGATGGACTGGTTGGATCTCCTTGTAGTCCAAGGGACTCTCAAGAGTCTTCTCCAACACCACAGTTCAAAAGCGTTAATTCTTCAGTGCTCAGCTTTCTTCACAGTCCAACTCTGATATCCACACATGACTACTAGAAAAATCATAGCTTTGACTAGATGAGTCTTTGTTGGCAAAGTTAATGTCTCTGCTTTTTAATATGCTGTCTAGACTGGTCATAACTTTTCTTCCAAGGAACGAGCATCTTTTAATTTCATGGCTGCAGGCACCATCTGCAGTGATTTTGGAGCCCCCAAAAATAAAGTCCAACACTGTTTCCACTGTTTCCCCATCTATTTCCCATGAAGTGATGGGACCAGATGCCATGATGTTTGTTTTCTGATCCTATCACTTCATGGCAAATTGAAATGTGGAAACAATGTCAGATTTCATTTTCTTGGGCTCCAAAATCAATGCAGATGGTGACTACAGACACAAAATTAAGACTCTTGCCCCTTGGAAGAATATCTATGACAAACCTAGACAGCATATTAAAAAGCAGACATCTCTTTGCTGACAAAGGTCCATATAATCAAAGCTATGTTTTCTCCAGTAGTCATGTACAGCTGTGAGTGTTGGACCATAAAGAAGACTGAGCACTAAAGAATTGATGATTTCAAACTGTGATGTTGAAGAAGACTCTTGAGAATCCCTTGGACAGCAAGGAGATCTAACCAGTCAACCCTCAGGGAAATCAACTCTGAATATTCACTGGAAGAGCTGATGCTGAAGCTCCAATACCTTGACCATGTGATGTGAAGAGCTGACTTAATTAGAAACGACCTTGATGCTGGGAGAGATTGAGGACAAGAGAAAAATGGGGCAGTGGAGGGTGAGATGGTTGCATGGCATCACTGATTTAATGGACATGAATTTGAGCAAACTCAGGGAGATAGCGAAGGATAGGAAAGCCTGGCATGCTGCTGTTCATGGGGTCACAAAAGGTTGGACATGACCTAGCAACTAAACAACAGCAACAGAAGATAAAGTCTACTCACCCATAATATTTTAGAGAAGAGAAGACATGCACTCAAGTAACAGTAACCCACAGCAGTGTTTCACTGATGGTGCTAACTGCTGTCAGAACACCAGTGATGCAAAAATAGATACTCTACAGGGGTATTGGGAAGTATTCATGCAGAATAATCATTTGAGCTTTATTCGGAAGTATGTGTGTAGTTTGGACATGTCAAGATGCAGTAGGGTAAAGGAGTGCGTCAAGGCTGTATATTGTCACCCTGCTTATTTAACTTATATGCAGAGTACATCATGAGAAACGCTGGACTGGAAGAAACACAAGCTGGAATCAAGATTGCCGGGAGAAATATCAATAACCTCAGATATTCAAGAGATGGTGATGAACAGGGAGGCCTGGCGTGCTGCGATTCATGGGGTCGCAAAGAGTCGGACACGACTGAGCGACTGAACTGAACTGAAGGATACCCCAAACAAAGAGACCTGTCCAAACAAAATTATAAAACCTATAATTGCTAGAGTTTTTTTCCCAGGAAAAGTGAAACCTCACACTAAAATAATAACACTAGAATAATTGGCAACAGAGTTGACAGGTAGGCAGAGGATAATTGTTCTTTCTCCTAGATTTGCTAAAAAGGTGGTGCTAAAAGTAATGAAATTCTAACCTTTGACCCCTGACTTTTCCTACCTTCCCTTCAAAAGCAAAAACTGGATCTTCATCTTTTTATCATATACTTTCTTATGATTTTCTCAAGAAGCAAGACAGGACAGTGCAGAACTAAAAAAGAAATTGCAACTAAACACTCATAAGTAAAATGGAAAGAAAGCAACAGTTCTTTTGTGTTCTGTGCCAGCTCTGTGCTAACATTTTACATATAATTATGAAAAGCGAAAGTCACGCATTCGTGTCCACTCTGAGAGACCCCAGGGACTGTAGCCTACCAGGCTCCTCTGCCCATGGAATTCTCCAGGCAAGAATTTTAAAGTGGTTAGCCATTTTCTTCTCCAGGGGATCTCCCCAACCCGGGGATCAAACTGGGATCTCCTGCATTGCAGGCAAATTCTTTACTGTCTGAACCGCCAGGAAAACCCTACATATAATTTTAATGTCCAAACAACCTTGTGACTTAGATATGATCTTCATTTTATTGGGAGAAGATTGAGGTTCAGTACCTTGCAAAGGTCAAACAGTGATTAAATAAGAGCTGGAATTTGACTCCAAGGCAGTCTAACTCTACAATGTAAACTTACATTTTATATCCATATATTATATTGTCTTCCACTCTCTTTTTCAAGTGTGGCTTTAAATAGGTATGCTTCACTCTTTGGTTTGCCATGTTGGGTAAGGGATTTGGAAGAATTTTTCTCTTTTAGTTAGGTGTCTGGAGGTATTTTTCTATTTCTTTTAGTTTATTTGTTCTTACAGAGTCCTGTTTGCTTCATTTGTGAAGTCCTATTTACGTTAAACTGTGTGAAGAATGTTGATAAGGAACTTTTAGTATTTATTAGTAGGAAATAGCCTATAATTACCTATTTCATTAAAAAATTACTGAATAGCTATCTAAAGATTGGTCAATCCCAACTGATCAACCAGCTAGTGATTTTCTATCAGCATAAAGTATTTACCATTCCCTTGGGGCAAATTTCATTCCATAAGGAACAGAGGGCCAAGCCTAATTGGAGAATAAATCTCAGACATGCATCATGAGGAATATAGATTTTATTTTCTTTTCTATAAATAACTTGTGGAGGTACCTTGCACTTCAGAAAAATTTTGGAGTTCTGCAGACTAAAGTACAAATAAAATAGAAAAGTATAAAACCTTCCATCTTTTTATTTTAAACAACTTAGAATCCAAGTCGTGTACTTTTTATTTTTTTTAAGTACAGACCAGTCTGGAAGTTGAAAGGCCACAAAATGCCATAGAAATAAAAATGGATGGCTAACCTTTGAGGCAATGCCAACCCGGCCACAGTCATTCTGACTTTCACCAGTTTGATCCTTTTATAACAGCTTTGTAACTCCTTTGTATGAAGTGTTTTCTAAATGTCACATAATAGGCTAAAACATTTGTTTTAACCAAACATCAGTATTTAACAGGGTAATACAAAGCAAATATCTGTGCTTATATACTGTGATTATTTGATCAATAAAATAAAAATATAAAAAGGCTAAATATCAGAGAAAGAAATTGGATATTAAACTTCAGACCAACCCAACCCACAGGCTGATTTATATTTTCACATCAGAAGGAAAATCCTCTAACACTCTTTATTTTCCATGTCAAAAGAGAGCTTTAGATTAGTGTTATAATTGACTGTATGGCTTGATTCATTCCAAAATATAGTTTCTCTGTACTTTGCTTGTGATTGATTTTCTTTTTTTTAATCTTTGGAAATTGGCTTTGTTTCCTTCCCCCATTTAATTTCTCCATCTTATGTAACAACTAATTATTGACTTCTAAATTATCTCTGAATGTGACAAATTAACGTGAGGCTGTAGAAATCAATAAGTATAGAGATATTTGCAATGTTTGTTTTCTGCTTTTTAGCCAGATCATATATATTAGAAATGACCTGGATGACAGAAAAATCAACTTCTAGACTCCTTGATACTTTTTTTTTTTTCCACACCAGAAATTTAGAAATCTAAGCTGTGGCAGTGGTTGCTGTAAACTCCAAGCAATTTCCCTTTGAAGGGAACAATTTTCAGCTCAAGTGAAATGGCAGCAGAGGGATTAGGAAAAAGAAAAAGAAACAAAGTTGGTCATTGTTGAGTAAAAAATATTTTAGAAAATATATTTCCCACAGTTTTTTAAAGTTATAGTGAGTGACCTGTAGGCATATCAGGATTTGTTTTTTATTATAAATTGATAATGACATTTACACACTGCTATGTTTAAATGTTGTTTAGTCATTTAGTTGTGTCCAACTCTTTTGTGACTCCATGGACTGTAGGCCACCAGGCTTCTCACTCCATGGGATTGTCCAGGCCGAAATACTGGAGTGGGTTGCCGTTTCCTTCTCCAGGGGGTCTTCTTGGAACCCGCGTCTCGTGCATTGTAGGCAGATTCTTTACCTCTGAATTATTTGGACCTCCCATATTTATGATAAATAACCAACAAGGACCTTCTCTGTAGAGCAGAGAAGTCTGTTCAATATTCTGTAATAACCTAAATGGGAAAAGAATTTGAAAAACAGTAGATATGTGTATAAAACTGAATCACTTTGCTGTACACATGAAGTTAATACATTATTAATCAACTATACTTCAATATAAAATTTAAAAAAATTCATAATGATAACTATAATTTGAACCCACTCCTGCATGGATCTTCTCTGCCTCCTCTGTTAAGTGTTTGTATCTTCTTTATCCCATAGTAAGAACCTTTTCGTTCAACAGTATCAATGTATTTGATATCATTTTGTCCATCCTGCAATATATCATAATGACAACCTTATTAAGTACAAGTCAAGGTTTCTTTATGGTTCTATGTCAAGAAGTTTGGTGTCTGGATATTACATTTTGAGTCTGAATACATTGGCAGACATTTAACAGATTTCATCAGAAACAGATCCAAAGAAAGCATACAGTTCTTTTTAATTCCTGATTCATTTGCTTATTCAAAGACTAAAAACAGAAATATTTAATGAAACTTTATTTTTCCTTCCTAGTAGTTTTAGCTTACCTTTTATCTTTCTGTTAATATTAATTTAATAAAGAAAATAGAATAACTGGGGAAATACAGGCTTGTCCCCTACATCTAGTATTCTGTGAAATGCTAATAGACAAATTATTCCACAGACAAATACATTCAAGTAGATGTTCTTGTAGTCACTGTAGAGATTCTTGGTATTCTTAATGTGTTCACATATTAATAAGGAGGAGCAGAACGGTGAGCATATAATGTACAAGGTCTCCCAGACTTATCTGATCATAGAACCGTTTCCTCATATGATTTTCTTTAAAATACAAAGCAGTTGTTACAGTGTGTGGTTTCACATTTATATAGTTATTTAATTAATGTCTCTCCTCTACTGGGTGAATGCTTCAGGAGGACAGGAACTAAATCTGTTATTCCTGGTCATTTTCTTTCCAGTGCTAGGCACATGTATTTTAAATCTGTGTGTATGTGTGTATATATATATATGTATGTATTAATTGGAGGATAATTGCTTTACAATGTTGCATTGGTTTCTGGCATATATCAACATGAATCAACCATAGGTACATATGTTCCCTCCCTCTTGATCCTCCGACCCATCACATCCCACCCCTCTAGGATGTCACAGAGCACAAGGTTGAGCTTCCTGTGTCATATAGCAAATTCCCACTGTCTGTCTATTTCATATGGTACTGTATATGTTTCGATGCTACTCTGTCAATTTGTCCTACCCTCTCCTTCCCCCTTTGCATCCACAGTGTGTTCTCTGTGTCTGTGTCTCTGTTGCTGCCCTGCAAATAGGTCCATCAGTCCCATTTTTCTAGATTTCATATATTTGTTGTTGCTCTTCAGTCACTCAGTCATGTCCAACTCTTTGAGACCCCATGGACTGCAGCACGCCAGGCGTCCCTGTCCTTCACCATCTCCTGGAGTTTGCTTCAACTCATGTCCATTGAGTCAGTGATGCCATCCAACCATCTCGTCCTCTGTCTCACTCTCCTCCTGCCTTCAGCCTTTCCCAGGCTCTTTTCCAGTGAGTCAGCTCTTTGCATCGGGTGGCCAGAGACTTGGAGCTTCAGCTTCAGCATCCTTCCAAGAAGTATTCAGGACTGATCTCCTTTAGGATGGACTGGTTTGATCTCCTTCCTGTCCAAGGGACTCTCAAGAGTCTTCTCCAACACCACAGTTTGAAAGCATTAATTCTTCAGCACTCAGCCTTTTTACAGTCCAACTCTCACATCCATAGATGTGTTTTTCTCTTTCTGACCTACTTCACTCTGTATAACAGTCTCTGGGTTCATCCACCTCACTAGAACTGACTCAGATTTGTTCCTTTTTATGGCTGAGTAATATTCCATTGTATATATGTGAAAGTGAAAGTCACTCAGTTGTGTCACAACTCTTTGTGACCCCATGAACTATACAGTCCATGGAATTCTTAAGGCCAGAATACTGGAGTGGGTAGCCTTTCCTTTCTCCAAGGGGTCTTCCCAACCCAGGGGCTGAACCCAGGTCCTCCCGCATTGCAGGTGGATTCTTAACCAGCTGAGCCACGCGGGAAGCCCAAGAATACTGGAGTGGGTAGCCTATCCCTTCTCCAGGGGATCTTCCTGACCCAGGAATTGAATTAGGGTCTCCTGCATTGCAGGTGGATTCTTTAGCAACTGAGCTATCAGGGAATCCCTGTATGTATGGAACACAACCTTTTTATCCATTCATCTGTCAGTGGACATCTAGGTTGCTTCCCTGTTCTCACCATTGTAAATAGTGCTGTAGTGAACATTGGGGTACATGTGTCTTTTAGAACTGTGGGTTTTCTCAGTGTATATGCGCAGTAGTGGGATTTCTGGATCATATGGTAGTTTTATTCTTGTTTCTTAAGAACTCTCCATAGTTCTCCATAGTGGTTGTATGAGTTTACATTCCCACCAACTGTAGGCACGTAGACTTTTGATGGCTTCTTGATACAGCTTTGCAATACCCACCTGCCTTCATCCTGCTGACTCTCCCTACCCTTCTTCTCTGCTTTATGTGTGTCTTCCATAGTAGTTGGACCGTAAAGGCTGAGTGCCAAAGAATTGATGCTTTCTAATTGTGGTGTTGGAGAAGACTCTTGAGAGTCCCTTGAATAGCAAGGAGATCAAAATAGTCAGTCATTAAGGAAATCAACCCTGAATATTCATTGGAAGGACTGAAGTTGAAGCTTCAATACTTTAGCCACCTGATGCAAAGAGCAGACTCACTGGAAAAGACCCCTTTGTGACCCCATGGACTGTAGCCTGCCAGATTCCTCTGTCCATGGAATTCTCCAGGCAAGAATACTGGAGTGGGTAGCCATTGCCTTCTCCAGGGTATCTTCCTGACCCAGGAATCGAACTGGGCTCTTCTGAATTGCAGGCGGGTTCTTTACCAGCTGAGCTACCCAAGAAGCCCAAGTCATACTTGACCTGAAATTATTAAACTGAAGAGTTATTTAAATAACTTTCCTTGTTTTTATTTTGAGGTCTGCCTATAGGCAGATAATTTGCATGTCACATAGATAAGAGAGTTATTGTGCATAGAACTATTTTCTCATCATAAGTGAATAAATGTGCACTCTGGTTTTGTACATGAATTAGGTTAGTATGAGCTCACCCCAGAAGACAGAACCCCTCTATGATTCATGGAGTCATTCCCCTCCATCATCATGATTCTTTTTTTTTTTTTTTGGTCTAACTATATACCCTCTGCCCCATTATTTTCTTAACATTTTTTTAAGTTAACTTTAAAATAACTCATCTTTGTTTTTAATTGAACCTTTGGCTAAAGAAAAATACCTGGGATTAGTTATATTATTTCCCTAAGATGAATTAAAATAAATAGCTACAAAAAAAATGGTTTGTTCAGTGACCTAAAATGACCTTGCACATCACACTTTGTAAACGGTATTCTGTACCTTGGCAGATTTACACATGAGTACAACCCTGTGAGAAGCCAGCTGACCTTCCCCAGTGACACTAGCTCATTAAGTGCTTTTTACATTTGAAAATTATGTACTAAATAATTACAAAAGTACAAAAGCTATTATAAACCTAGATAGCATATTAAGAAGCAAAGACATCACTTTGCCAACAAAGATCTGTATAGTCAAAGCTATGGTTTTTGCTATAGTCATGTATAGATGTGAGAGTTGGACCATAAAGGCTGAGTGTCAAAGAATTGATGCTTTCAAATTGTGATGCTGGAGAAGACCCTTGAGAGTCCCTTGAACAGCAAGGAGATCAAACTAGTCAGTCATTAAGGAAATCAACCCTGAATATTCATTGGAAGGACTGAAGCTGAAGCTGCAATACTTTAGCCACCTGATGCAAAGAGCAGACTCACTGGAAAAGACCCTGATGCTGGGAAAGATTGAGGGCAGGAGAAGAAGGGGGCAACAGAGGATGAGATGGTTGGATGGTATCACTGACTCAGTGGACATGAATTTGAGCAGACTCTGGGAAATGGTGGAGGATTGGGAAACCTGGTGTGCTGCAGTCAATGGGGACACAAAGAGTCAGACACAACTTAGCAACGGAACAACAGCAGCTAGGCATATCACTCTACTGGTCTCTCTGGACCTCTTTTTTTTTCTATGTAAAAGTAAGACTTTTCCAACCCTAAATGTTATAGTACTCGATGAAATTATGTGAGACATATATGTGATTCACATATGAAGAACAGGGAAGACAAAATGTGACCATCGAGAATTGAGTTCACCTCTTTTGACTCCATTTTCTTATCAGTAAAATAGATGTACTAGTGTTATTAATATCTCAAGACTGTTTTAAGAATCAAACAAGATTAAATGCATGGTTTTCAATTGCAGCATTTCATGGAATGCAGGCACATTGGTTAGTCATAAGAAGTTGGGTGAGAAGTGAAACAAATCGAGCAAAATTCTGAGGAAACAACCAATTTGATTTCTTCATGAAGCCAGTACAATTTGTTTTGAACAAAAGGTGGAGGGAAGCATTGTGCTAGACAGCAAGCAAGTTAAAAGACTCTACATCAAATTCAGGGTGTGATTCTTCATTAAATACAAGTCCTTCCACCAAAGAATTTATTAATTATATTCAGAAAATAATTGCAGACATTTTAGTAGTTGTAGATATTAAAATATACTTGAAAATTATTATTCATTTTGTTAAATACCAAAATGGCTGCACCAGATAATGTTCTTAAGCTGCAAGCATTCAGGAATGAAGTGTCATGACACATGCAGTTTATTTTGAAATGATTCAGTTAAAAAAAAAAAAGTGAGACAGATAATTGAAAGATGCAAAAAGTGAATTGGGCAAAATATTAGGAGTTGTAATCAATATGGCAATGTATGGGTGCTTATTGTATCAAACTTTATACTTTTCTGCATACTTGAAAATTCTCATAATAAACTTTAGAAAAAAGATCTAAATAGAGAAAGAGTTCCAATATACACTATAGAGCAAATAAAGGCAAATGCTAAGGACTGTACAGAATAATTCAATTTTATGCATCTTTTTCTCTTCCTTCTTTGCTTCCTTCTTTCTATTTTTTCTTCCTTATGCTAGAAGAATAAACAAGAAACTTTAAATTACAATGTATTTTTTCAGAAGACAACTGAAATTAGGGAAAGTAGTTTGAATTTTTCTTTCAATATTGTTTGAATTTTTATTATGTATTAACTTTTTAAAATATTGCAGAAAAATAAACTCATAGCCAAAAGTTTATATGTGTTATTATTCACTAACCAAAATTATTAGTATTGCTCTGAACTAGATCTTCTGTAAAGTATATCAGGGCACCATATTCTGAAACCAGTGCTTTTGTAGAAAGTACCATCCAAGGTATTGATTTGATCATAAAAAATATGGAGATTTAATCAGGACACAAATACCCGAAGAAAAGGAACTGTTGGTGCCAAAATACTTGTCATTTATGTGAATAGAAGAAATAGCCACATACTTGCTCTTTATTTTCTATGATTAAAAATGCAGATTGTTTGAATGATTATTTTCACTGTTAAAATGTAGTTTAAAAAATTTTCCTTGGTATATAATTCTCAATTTCCTGGTCTAATAATTCTGTTCCAACATTCTATGGCATTGATCATATTTTTTAAATTCTATCGGCCTGCCTGTGGTGAGAGCAAGGAGCTATGCTTAGTTAATATTCTCACAAGTCTAAACTTCTAAGTAAGGCATGTTTTACATGTGGTTACAAATGATTTCAGGTAAAAAGTATCTACAACAACCCAAATAAGAAGTCTACATATATTAGCTCTTTCCAAGACATACATTATCTCTGGGAGAGAGGAAGATGGGAAGTTACCCATTGTAAACCATTTTGCTCCTTTGTTTTCCCGGTGCTGTACTAGATGTCTGATACTTCGTTTATCTGTGGTTTGAGAAGTTTTAGTCTGCATTTTAGTAATCAGTTTGCACCCTTAATTTGAATTTCGAGGCTTATTGAAGTTATTTTTAAATATCAAGTAACAAATCTATAAACATTATTCAGTCAAAACAGAAACACCTTAAAGAAAGAAAGCCTATTCTTTTAGGAACTACTACTTGCTTGTTGACGATAAAGTTGTAAGCAAGTTGAAATTTTCTATTGTTTATGTTCTATTATTGACAGTTTAATCCATGACTTATATATTAAGCAGTTGCTCTAAACTTAGATAGAGGGATAAATAGACAACAGTATGTTTAATCAGCTTCTTCATAGCTTACTGTCATGAAAATGAAGTAACCTTGCAGCACCAGTACACTTTAAAAATTCAATGGTGCTGGTTTTTTTAGGATATATAATCTTTTTCTTTGGTCTTTATATAAATGATATATAATTCTATGGCTCCAGATAACAAAGCACTCTACTACCTGATCAAAAAAAATTTAGCTGACATCCAAATCATTGAAAAATTAGCTGGTCCCTGCATGTAACACTTCAGTTCCACATTTCCTTGATGTCAAATGCCAAAGGCTCCATCAGGAAAACTGTATGACATGTGAAAGTGGATGAAAGAAAACTTTTTTGAGGTTACCTGGGATACATTGTAATTTAAGATGATAAAAAAATATTTTAAAATAAGTGTAGATTAGACCATTATTTGTCAGCATTGCAACAGACAATAGCGTTGTGTAAAAAGATATTCCAAATGAATCTCTCTAGATATATTCTTTTGATCTAGGCAGTGAACTATGAGATGTGCCAAGCAGTTATAAAATATTTACCTGACTGTAGAAGATTTTTTTTTATAAGAAGTTGACCTCATGCCTACCATTTCTGTGAATGGCCTAAGGCTGGGGAGGAGTGTCATACATTATACACTATACAGTGATTCTCAGCGCCATGCCCATGCATTGGGTTTTCCTTGGATCATACAACTTTTCAGGCAGATTTGTTTTAGATAGTAATTAAGACCTGTGCTTCTGTTTTTATTCTCTTTGAAGGCCTTGAAATATATTTTTTCTTCTATGGTTTTATTTTTAAACATTGAGCTGTCCTGCTATCTAAAATTATGGTAAATGTCAAAAAGTCTTTCAATTTACTTGTTTTACTGCAAATTTGACTGATTTTTCCCCTGAAAACAACTCTCTTCATTAGCTGGTTGACGTTGTACAGACCAGAAATGATAAATGAGTGCCCTCTGGGCCAGTATACTCCACAGGTGTGTTCTGTTTACACTGAACAGTTATCAAAAAGTGAAATTAGATGCTAGCATTTAAAGTTAAGAGAGATTTTATAGGAAAAAAAAAGCCTGATTTTTGGCTTCTCTCCAACATGCCCCCATCATCTTATTCTGAAGCTTACAACTGGCTCATTTCTATCATTTCCATTGGAGCCTGGTCTCTGTTGGCCTTTGAGCTTTGGACCTCTGAACTAGACAGATAGACCTATCATCCCATAAATGAACATTTGGACAAATTACTAACTTAACATTTCATAAAATTTTGCATACTGAGCTCAGGAGTGGTCTGAACATCTTTGGTGATATTATACTTAACCTTCCTATCTCTTCAAACTCTACCTATCTATAAAGCCATCCCCAAATTAATTTCCTCCGTTAACCTCTTCCTTATCCTAACCCTGGTTAACGCTAATTGAACACTGAACAGATGAGAGAAATCATGGTAAAGCCTGAAGTAACAAAGATAAAAAATATAGAGTGTGCCCTCACAGTGCTTAGTTCAACAGGAAAGACAGTTATCTGAAAGAATAATTGCAAAAAAAATATTATCAGCACTGTTTTAATAATAGCCATCAGTTGTTGAATATTCTGGGTGCCAAGCATAGTAATTGCATGGCTGTACAGACAGTCTCTACTATCTCGTTTCCCATTTGTTCTGCAAACCATTCCAGATTCTGTGCTGCTTTTCTGAAACAGCTCTAAGGTCATCAACTGTCTCCATCTTCCTAAATCCATTAGTGAAACTGCAGGATCAGGGGCAAGTTATTAATAATCTATTCCATAGTCTCCTCATCTGTAAAATTATGACAGTAACTACCTACTACACACGAGTATTGTGAGGATTATACAGGATAATCTATATAAACCCTCAAAGCAATGTTTGACAGATAATAAGGGTATAATATATGTTAACTATTATTATGTTGCCATCATTTCAGTTCAGTTCAGTTTAGTTGCTCAGTCGTGTCTGACTCTTTGCGACCCCATGAATCGCAGCACGCCAGGCCTCCCTGCCCATCACCAACTCCCGGAGTTCACTCAAACTTATGTCCATCGAGTTGGTGATGCCATCCAGCCATCTCATCCTCTGTCGTCCCCTTCTCCTCCTGCCCCCAATCCCTCCCAGCATCAGAGTCTTTTCCAGTGAGTCAACTCTTGGCATGAGGTGGCCAAAGACTGGAGTTTCAGCCTCAGCATCATTGCCATCATTAGTATACTGCTATTATAACTACTCATTTTTGCAGCAACTTGACACAAATGGACATTTCTTTCTTCTTGTCACATCTTCTTCCCTTGGTTTGCCTTTCCTGGTGTCACACTCTCCTGGTTTCCCTGGAATGTGACTGGCCTTGGTTTTCATTGCTGACTCCTCCTTCTTGTCAAATCTGCAGATATCAGAGTAATCCAGAGTGTGGTGGTGGGCTTCCTTCTCTTTCCTATCTATTCTCTATTCATGGTAATCATATCTGAGCTGTGGTTTTAGATGCCATTTATGTTCTCATGGTTATAATATTTGTATCTCCAAACTGACATTTTCCATAAACTTTAGCCTTGCATGGATATCCGAGTGCTTTCTCAACATATTTATCAAGCATCTGCAACTTGAACTCCTGATTCCCTTCACACATCTGATCCTGCCATTTTAACTCTTTTTCCAGAGGGTCCATTCTCCATAAGGCAGCATCTGAACCACCAGGGAAGCCCAGCAGAATGATTTATTAAGTTTCAAATCACTCAATGCTTCTCTGTGAGCTGGCGATTGCTGAGCCCCACCTAGTCTGCTGACATCTTTCCTGGTGTGAGACAGCTACTTACTCTCACTGCAGACTTGGGGAGACAGAATCCAAGAGCAGTCACTGTTTCCAGTTACCCCCTGGGCTTATCACTTGCTGCTGGAATTCTAGAATAAAAAAGAATGATCATCATTAAAGATGATTTACCATTAGTAGCTCCAGCCAAGGATTTTATTTTGCACTCAAAGCCAGTGAATCTAAAGCTGTATCTTACTTTGTATTTATGTACCACAAAAATAACTGAAGAGTGAAATAAGCAGACTACAGACCACTTGTTTTGTCCATATTTACTAGACCATGGGCTTTTTGTCCATGTTTATTAGGGCTTCCCAGGTGACACAGTGGTAAAGAATCCACCTGCCAACCAGGAGACACAAGAGATGCGGGTTCAATCCCCTGGAGAAGGAAATGGCAGTGCACTCCAGGATTCTTGCCTGGGAAATCCCATCGACAGAGGGGCCTGGGAGACTGTGAGGTCACAAAGAGTTGGACACAACTGAGCAAGTAAACAGCAGCAGTATTAGACGGAATAGTTGATTTAATCCTAACATGTGATTGCTTTGTTGTTGAGTTCAGTTCAGTCACTCAGTCGTGTCTGACTCTGCGATCCCATGAATCGCAGCATGCCAAGCCTCCCTGTCCATCACCAACTCCCAGAGTTCACTCAGACTCACGTCCATTGAGTCCGTGATGCCATCCAGCCATCTCATCCTCTGTCGTCCCCTTCTCCTCCTGTCCCCAATCCCTCCCAGCATCAGGGTCTTTTCCAATGAGTCAGCTCTTCACATGAGGTGGCCAAAGTACTGGAGTTTCAGCTTTAGCATCATTCCTTCCAAAGAAATCCCAGGGTTGATCTCCTTCACAATGGATTGGTTGGATCTCCATGTATTCCAAGGGACTCTCAAGAGTCTTCTCCAACACCACAGTTCAAAAGCATCAATTCTTCGGTGCTCAGCTTTCTTCACAGTCCAACTCTCACATCCATACATGACCACAGGAAAAACCATAGCCTTGACTAGATGGACCTTAGTCAGCAAAGTAATGTCTCTGCTTTTGAATATGCTATCTAGGTTGGTCATAACTTTTCTTCCAAGGAGTAAGCGTCTTTTAATTTCATGGCTGCAGTCACCATCTGCAGTGATTTTGGAGCCCCCAAAAATGAAGTCTAACACTGTTTCTACTTTTTCCCCATCTATTTCCCATGAAGTGATGGGACCAGATGCCATGATCTTCGTTTTCTGAATGTTGAGCTTTAAGCCAACTTTTTCACTCCCCACTTTCACTTTAATCAGGAGGCTTTTTAGTTCCTCTTTCTGCCATAAGGGTGGTGTCATCTGCATATCTGAGGTTATTGATATTTCTCCCGGCAATCTTGATTCCAGCTTGTGCTTCTTCCAGTCCAGTGTTTCTCATGATGTACTCTGCATATAAGTTAAATAAGCAGGGTGACAATATACAGCCTTGACATACTCCTTTCGCTATCTGGAACCAGTATGTTGTTCCATGTCCAATTCTAGCTTTTGCTTTCTGACCTGCATATAGGCTTCTCAAGAGGCAGGTCAGATGGTCTGGTATTCCCATCTCTTTCAGAATTTTCCACAGTTTATTGTGATCCACACAGTCAAAGGCTTTGGCATAGTCAATAAAGCAGAAATAGATGTTTTTCTGGAACTCTCTTGCCTTTTCCATGATCCAGTGGATGTTGGCAATTTGATCTCTGGTTCAGCTTGAACATCTGGAAGTTCATGGTTCACGTATTGCTGAAGCCTGGCTTGGAGAATTTTGAACATTATTTCTCAAGAGGCAGGTCAGGTGGTCTGGTATTCCCATCTCTTTCAGAATTTTCCACAGTTTATTGTGATCCACACAGTCAAAGGCTTTGGCATAGTCAATAAAGCAGAAGTAGATGTTTTTCTGGAACTCTTTTTTCCATGATCTAGCGAATATTGGTGATTTGATCTCTGGTTCCTCTGTCTTTTCTAAAACCAGTTTGAACATCTGGAAGTTCACGGTTCACATATTGCTGAAGCCTGGCTTGGAGAATTTTGAGCATCACTTTACTAGCCTGTGAGATGAGTGCAATTGTGTATAGTTTGAGCATTCTTTGGCATTGCCTTTCTTTGGGATTGGAATGAAAACTGACCTTTTCCAGTCCTGTGGCCACTGCTGAGTTTTCCAAATTTGCTGGCAGATTGAGTGCAGCACTTTCACAGCATCATCTTTCAGGATTTGAAATGGCTCAACTGGAATTCCATCACCTCCACTAACATTGTTCATTGTGATGTTTTCTAAGGCCCACTTCACTTCACTTTCCAGGATGTCTGGCTCTAGGTGAGTGATCACACAATCGTGATTATCTGGGTCATGAAGATCTTTTTTGTACAGTTCTTCTGTGCATTCTTGCCACCTCTTTTTAATATCTTCTGCTTCTGTTGGGTCCATACCATTTCTGTCCTTTCTTGAGCCCATCTTTGCACGAAATGTTCCCTTGGTATCTCTAATTTTCTTGAAGTGATCTCTAGTCTTTCCCATTCTATTGTTTGCCTCTATTTCTTTGCATTGATCGCTGAGGAAGGCTTTCTTATCTCTCCTTCCTATTCTTTGGAACTCTGTATTCAGATGCTTATATCTTTCCTTTTCTCCTTTGCTTTTCGCTTCTCTTCTTTTCACAGCTACAAATACTTTTAGAGCTAGCTAAATCTCTGATTTAAACTGGTCCCATAGCTTCATGGCAGGCCAAAAAAGACCTTAAAATATATCTACAACTGGGGAGTAGACCAAGATGTGAACTCCTGAGCCAAAATCATTATGAGTAATTAAGAAGTCTGCTAGAAATAATTAACCTCATTCAGCAACGAGGCTGGACTGTTAGGGTGAAGGACTGGGCGTCTGGTTCAGATCTGGACCATGCTTGTCAACTTCTCTTGGGCAATGCTCCCTGCTACCCCTCCCCAACTCCCTTTGCCCTATCATGCAATACATCAGTGAAATTACTGAATCCCTGGGAACCATGTCATTCTGCTATGAGACACCACTGTAAATGCTGGATCCAAGAGGGAAAAAAGGGTTTTCCTCTGGCAAAGAGGATGTTGCAGCAGTGTTACCTGAAGCCTTGAGCAACCCAGAGTTGGGGAGGTCAAATGAGAACAGAAGCCAAGTGGATGTGGACCACAATCAGCTGACTATCAACTAACAATTCAATAGAAAAAAGGCGGCAGCAGCAATTTTCACAGCAAGCATCATGTCACCAGCTGTAGAATACACTGGTTAGGAAGTCAGATGCAGCTCCCACAATGTCCGGGTTTGAATTGATTCAGCCTCTCATAAAAGATACACAATTTAGCCAAGTTACTTCACCTTCCTGTGCTGTAAAATAAAATAGCTGTAACTACTTCATAGGGCTTTGTGAGACCAAAATGCATACATTTCAAGAAAGTGTATATAATAGGGCCTGGTCCACTGTAAGAATTCAACAAATGTTAGCTATTAGGGGTAGCAATTGCTCTGAATATATATACAGGACAACTGTGCTCTCCAACATATCGTGGAACTCTTTGAATGCGTAAACTGCTGTTGGCACCAGGAGCACAGACAGGCTACCAATGTGAGACCCTTTGGGATCCTCAGGGATTTTGGAAGGATGTATTTCCTGGAAATGATTTGACTCCTTTGAAATATCAAAATCGAAGTTACTATCAGAAAGGTGAAAACCTGAGACACAGCAATTAATCCTTCATAATGATTCTGCTATTGTTGTAATTATGTGTACAAGAGGAACAGTTAACAAGTTCCTGAATTACCTTTGATTTTAAAGGCTAAATTTTAGTATCCTAAGTCATGTGTTATGTCTCAGTCACTTAAACCTACAAGACAGCACTTAGTCCGAGGTCTGATCCATTTTAAGAATGCAGCAAATGCCTTTGAATAAATGAAAAACAAGCTCACTAGCCCTCTGCTGTGCAAGGTAAGGCTCACAAAATTCACAACACCTGTGAAATCTAGGTATTTCATTTTTAATGTTATTCATGTCCTGGTATAATACACCAATATGTTGAAATATGTGCATTTGTTCAAGGTGTAAATTAAAGTGCTATTTATTAAGTTACTACTTCTTCCTCGCTGTTTTTATTGATGGCACAGTGACAGGGACTTGGATTTTTATTCTAACCTGGCACCATCACAAATTCATAATATTTTATGAATCAGTTTCTCTAGAAATAATAGCCCACTTATTGTATGCAAGAAGGGCATTCACTTACCCCTTTCCCCCTCACCCAATTCCCAGGGTAACTTCCATTTCTTGTCCACGCAAGAGTGACAACAGCAAGTCTAAACCAATTTGTTATTCAATTCTTGATTAGATATCCAGGGACACTAGTGTTTACAAATGTCCAGGCTTGTAAATGGGATGCTTAATCTCCTGTGCTGCTGGGATGCCTGATTGACTGGAAGATTAGTGGCTTTTATTCCTAAAGTGTGTGTGTGGTCCAGGCAAAGCTTCGCTAGGAGAGTCATCATCTCTATAATGAGCAGTCTGGAGTGGTGCCCCGGTCTGTGCCCTGGCTCTGTGTTGACCCACAGCTGCCTCCTCCCAGTTGAGGGGGTCAGTGATCCTATATTTTCATTGGCTCAGCCCAAACTAGATGCAGCTGAAGCTCCAAGTTCCTAAAGCACAACTCAAGAAAATATCTTATTGTTTAGGCTCCATGCTGCTTGGAGAACATGCAAGTCTTCACAACCTTGATTAGTGATGGCAGGTGGAATGGGTTTAACCCTTAGCTTCAGGGTTCCACCCCCACCCATCTTTTGATTATTCCTCAATCTGGAGGGAGAGGGGGTGAGGATGGCCCTGGCTACTTTCTGCTGATAAAGGGTATAGACCCAACAAGGGCTTAAAAAAATGAAACTAGCTAGCATTTGTTTGAGAGTATTTTCTTGTTTCTGGTTTCAAATTCACACTTTGATCTCAATAAATAAATACTGCCCCTGAGACAGCTGTCGAGGTGCTCACAGACCCAAGATTGGTAACAAACCCCAAAGATATACCTTTGGGGCCAAAAGAATGCCAGACGTAGTTAATTTTTAGTTTTAATTTTTAGCAGTTTTATCAAGGACACAGTTAAGAAGGGGTTTTTGGTGTCTCAGCTTTTTATGTGTTTTCATATCTCAATCATTATCCATTTGGCTGAAACACTTAGGTATTAAATATGGAAGAGACATAGGCTGGGAAAATTATGGTTTCTTCAATATCCTAACCAAGTAGAATCTTGACAGGGATAGATGCCAGAGTTGTTTTGTTTGTTTTAAATATGAAGATTCAATATCAGAGAGAACAAAGTTCCAGCTCAGTTGAGAGAAAGACAGAGGACAGGCTATAAGCCTAATTGGTAGGTTACATCTTAAGGCAGCAAAGTTAGGGATGGTTGAAAAACTGGCCAGCACAACCAAGGGGTGAGCATGATCAAGTACAGGAAGTGATTTTGGACGATGGATCTATCGCTAGAGATACACCTACTTTTGCCAAAGTAGGAAAAATTTACTCACCAAGTTGTCCCTGCAAGCCTGGAGGGTTAGAAACAAAGGCCTAACAAAAGAAAAGCTCACTCTTATAACTTAGGAAGTTACTTCAGTTGCCTTCTGAAGAGTTTGACTTTACCAAAAGCCTCCACTGCAGCAAGCCCACTCACCTTGTTTCTCGCAGTTTCTGAGAAGCAACTTGAGATCTGTTTTGGTTCACCTGCCCCAAGAGAAGTCAGCATCAGGGTCTGGAACAGTGCAAGTTGGGGCGACCTTGTTCCAGGTTTTTGTGCAGCATGGCTTCCATTTCCCATCTATATCTCATAAGGACCAGTCCAGCCAGGACGGAACCAGTCTTCTGGATGTTTATCCTCCAAGATTTCAGTCTAGAGTGGGTCACGATCTCTTCCTTTAAAGGCTTCATTCAAAAGGTTTTGCTATGAGTCTGAAATTAGGGATCCAGACACAGCAGAAGCCAGCCATTCCCAGGAACCACCGAAGTTGTCTAGGTGGGAACTGTCACTCGCTAGAACTTCTGTGGCTTCAAAAAGCAAGTCTCTATCCTTAAGTTCAAGAACGCCAAAATACTTAAAATGGAGGACCAAAAATTTAAAAAAAAGAAACTGCCTTTTTCTGCAGGAGCTCCAGAGCGGAAGTGCCTGTGAAAAAGAGTGAAAAGCAGGCACAAACCTCAACCTGGTCTCCTGAAGGCCACAGGCTCTGGGTATTTATGGAATCAGGAATGAAGAGGCCCAGCATTCTCAGGGTGCACAGCAGGGAGGCGTGGGCGGTGTGGCGAAAGGTGATGGGGAACAGGTGCCGGGGAATCACTGTTCTGCACAGGCATAACTGGCTACAGGCCTCCGGACCTTCACAAAGTTATGGGCAGACATGCGCCGGTCCAGTTGAGGGGTTGGTGGTCCTATCCCATTCCATAGGCTCATCCTAAAATAGACACAGCTGATTTCAAGTTCCTGGAGAACAACTCCAGCAAACATCTCAATGCTTAGGCTTGCTACAACTTGGAGGAAGCCTAAGTCTTAAAATCACCTTGAGCAGTGACAGCAGGTGAGATAGATGTGACTCATTACCCATGGATTCAATTTGAGAATCAAATCAGAAACAAGGCTGTTATCCTTGACTTATAAGGTCAAGGGGCATTTGATTCTTCATGACTTTTTTTCTTTAAAGTATTTTTTTATTGAAGTATAATTGACTTATAATGTTGTTTTAGTTCCAGGTATACAGGAAAGTGATTCTGATATGTGTGTGTGGAGAAAAGGAAATATATACCCATCTGAATGCAGAGTTCCAAAAAATAGCAAGGAAAGATAAAAAAGACTCAATGAAAGACCAGAGATCTCTTCAAGAAAATTAGAGACACCAAGGAAATATTTCATGCAAAGATGGTCTCAATAAAGGATAGAAATTATATGGACCTAACAGTAAGCAAAAGATATTAGAAAGAGGTGGCAAAAATACACAGAAGAACTGTACAAAAAAAAAATCTTAATGACCTGGATAACCACGATGGTGATAACCACCTAGAGCCAGACATCCTGGAACGAGAAGTCAAGTGGGCCTTAGAAAGCATCACTACCAACAAAGGTGGGGAGATGATGGAATTCCAGCTGACCTATTTCAAATCCTAAAGATGATACTGCTGAAGTGTTGCATTCAATATGCCGGTATGTGAACCAAGAACTTCCAGATAGTCAAGCTGGATTTAGAAAAGGCAGAGGAACCAGAGATCAAATGCCAATATCCCTTGAATCATAGAAAAAGCAAGAGAGTTCCAGAAAAACATCTACTTCTGCTTCATTGACTACGCTAAAGCCTTTGACTGTGTGAGTGAAGTGAAAGTCGTTCAGTCACATACTACTCTTTGTGATCCCACACAGGCCAGAATACTGGAGTGGGTAGCTGGTCCCTTCTCCAGGGAATCTTCCCAACACAGGGATCAAACCCAGGTCTCCCACATTACAGGTGGATTGTTTACTAGCTGAGTCACAACTGTATGGATCACAACAAACTGCGGAAAATGCCTAAACAGTTGGGAATACCAGACCAAATTACTGTCTCCTGAGAAATCTGTATGCAGGTCAAGAAGCAACAGTTAGAACTGGAAATAGAACAATGGACTGGTTCCAAATTGAGAAAGGAATACATCAAGGCCGTATACTGTCACCGTGCTTATTTAACTTATATGCACAAGGGTGGTGTCATCTGCATATCTGAGGTTATTGATATTTCTCCTAGCAATCTTTATTCCAGCTTGTGATTCATCCAGCCCAGCATTTAGCATTAACCTCAGATATGCAGATGACACCACCCTTGTGACAGAAAGTGAAGAGGCACTAAAGAGTCTCTTGATAAAGGTGAAAGAGGAGAGTGAAAAAGCTGGCTTAAAACAACATTCAAAAAACTATTATCATGGCATCTGGTCACATCACTTCATGGCAAATAGATGAATAAACAATGGAAACAGTGACAGACTGTTTTTCTTGGGTTCCAAAATCACTGCAGATGGTGACTGAAGCCATGAAATTAAAAGATGCTTGCTTCTTGGAAGAAAAGCTATGACCAACTTAGACAGCATATTAAAAAGGAGAGACCACTTTGCCAATAAATATCTGTATTGTCAAAGCTATGGTTTTTCCAGTAGTCATGTACAGACCATAAAGAAGTTTGAGTGCCCAAGAATTGATGCTTTTGAACTGTGGTGTTGGAGAAGACTCTTCAGAGACCCTTGGACAGCAAGGAGATCAAACCAGTCAGTCCTAAAGGAAATAAGTCCTAAATATTCATTTGAAGGCTGATGCTAAAGCTGAAGCTCCAATACTTTGGCCACCTGATGTGAAAGGCTGTCTCTTTGTAAAATACCCTGATGCTGGGAAAGATTGAGGGCAGGAGGAGAAGGGGCCAACAAGAGGACAAGATGGCTGGATGGTATCACCAACTCAATGGACATGAGTTTGAGAAAACTCCAAAAGATAGTGAAGGACAGGGGAGCCTGGTGTGCTACAGTCCAAAGGGATGGAAAAGAGTCAGACACCACTGAGAGACTGAACAACAATAAATATACCATATCCTCTGGTGAGCAGATCTGTGCCAAGGGGAGTATCTAGAGGTGGTTGTGTCCTCAGGAAGACTTTAGGCAGCCTGTCTGCTAGTGAGTGGGACTGTGGTCCCACCTTGTTGGTTGTTTGGCCCTAGGTGTCCCAGCATGAGAACTTACTGGCTATTGAGTAGCTCTTGGGTGAGGCCAAGTCTTGGTAATGATTACCCAAGCAATAGGTCTGCCTCCAGCAAGAGTTCAAGAAGATGAGCACTCCCTGATATTTCTTCCACAAACTTTTATGACCCCAGAGAGACCCACAGTCATTCCCTGTCTCCCCAGGAGACCCTCCAAAACCAGCAGGGAGGGCTGCTCCAGGCTGCTATGGAGTCACTGCTTTGGTCCTGGGTCCTAGCGGGCATGAGACCTTGTAGGCACCCTCTGAGAGTGGAGTGTCTGTTTCCCCTAGTCCTGTGGCGCTCCTGTAGTCAGGCACTTCTGGCCTTCAAAGCCAAATGCTCTGGGAATTCCTCCTCCTGAGGCCAGACCACAAGACTGGGAAGCCTGACATGGGGCTGAGAACTCTCACTCCTGCAAGATGGAGCAGATATTTATGTAATATTATATATATAACATATATAATATATAATAATTATATCTGTGATCTAATTACTCCCCAGTTTGGGGGTCACTCTTCTGGAGGGGTGGTGTGGGATTTGATTGTAACATGAGTGCATCCCTCGTACTGTCTCATTTTGTTTCATCTTTATGCCTTTGGATTTCCTTGGTGGCTCAGACTATAAAGCATCTGCCTACAATGCAGGAGACCCAGGTTCAATCCCTGAGTCGAGAAGATCCCTCTGGAGAAGGAAATTGCAACCCACTCCAGTACTCTTGCCTGGAAAATCCGATGGATGGAGGAGCCTAATGGGCTACAGTCCATGGGGTCACAAAGAGTCTGACACGATTGAGCGATTTCATTTTCTTTTTTTATGTCTTCAGATGTAGAATATCTTTTTTGTAGATTCCATTCCTTTTATTGACAGTGGTCTAGTAATTAATTGTAATTTTATGGTTCTTGTGAGAGGAGGTGAGCTCAAGGTCCTTCTACTCCACCATCTTGTCTATGCACATACAGATATCTTCATGTTCTTTCTGTGAGCAAGTTATCATAGGTGCAAGCTGAGGCATCCTCAGTTCAGTTCAGCCACTCAGTCATGTCTGACTCTTTGTGACCCCATGGACTGCAGCACACCAGGCTTCCCTGTCCATCACCAACTTCCAGAGCCTGCTCAAAGTCATGCCTCTTATTTATCTTGATATTCTATTGGCCTTATTATTTTCCTGCATTGCTTAACTCTATTGAATTCCTAAGTTCTTCCATTTCTCTGAGGTAATATCAAACCTCTTAAATACCTACTTGGAGTTTTTTGTTTTCTTACTCTACTTGGACTTTTATAAATTTACTGCACGATTCAGTAGTTCAGTTCAGTCGCTCAGTCATGGCTGACTCTCTGTGACCCCATGAGTGCAGCACGCCAGGCTCCCCTGTCCATCACCAACTCCCGGAGCTTGCTCACACTCATGTCCATTGAGCCATCCAACCATCTCATCCTTTGTTGTCCCCTTCTCCTCCTGCCTTCAATCCTCCCAGCCTTAGGTTCTTTTCCAAAGAGTCAGTGCTTCACATAGGTGGCCAAAGTATTGGAGCTTCAGATGCTAATGTTGAAGCATGGGCTGAGCTTTGTGGCCAGTGGGAAGCTGTTTATGATCAAAGATACTTAGGCAAAGCTATCGCTAATGTTGTGAGCTTCCTTGACCTCTCTGACCTGACAACCATTCGCCAACCTGAAAGCTCTGTCAATCATTGCTATACAACCATCTCTCTTTTTCCTGGTGAGCTATCATGCTGTCACTGAACCAGGTTCATCTTGCCCCAACACACAGCAAACCAAAATGCCCAGCTGATCTCTCAGGGCATATTCAGATGTCATGATGACTCCTCCGTGGATGACTTCAGCCCTGACCACATTGCCAGAGTTCCAGCGTCAAAGGTTATTGTCCAGTTTGTTGCCAAATACTTCCAGGCTCTTCTCCAGGGAGAAGGCTTGTGAAGTGACTCACTGGTGGTGAGTCATTGGTCTATGTTTCTCTGATGAGTGAATCTGATCTATTAAATGGCTTAAGAATGGGGCGCTTAGTCTCTTTCTCCTCTCCACCTGGACTGGAGAGAGACAATTAGCTATGTCTCCCGAAAATTCAAATTTGCTTCAGGTGGGCAAGTTCAGAAATGCAGGGTAAGTCTCAGCAAACTAACTTTAGCTCAAACTAAGACAAATCCTCCAACCTAACCACTATTGAAAATCAGAAAATAGCTGGGTTTCCATTCTCTTGACTCCTTTGTCTGATTTCCTATTGAGTGAGAAATCAGTCTAGGAAATAACATACTACTTTGTAATCTATTGCTGTATAACAAATTATCTAGAATTTGATAGCTTAAAATAAAAACAATCATATTTTTGGCTTGTAAATTTACAATTTGGGCAGAGTTTGGCAGAATAGGCTCATCATGATCCCATGAAGCATCAGCAGCCCAACTGGTATGGAGGATATGATTCCAATGTGGCTATCAAGTTGCTGGGGGTGTCAGCTGGGAGTTCATCTGGGGCTGTTGGCCGAAGGCCATCCCCTAGGGCTGGCTGGGCTTCCTCACAGCATGATCAGTTTCAAAAGCAAGTATTCAAAGAGGCCCAAATGGAAGCTGCATGAATTCTTACCAGTCAGCCTGAGAAGGCTCAGAATTTTACTCTACAGTATTTTATGATCAACCAAATCTCTAAGGCAAGCCCAGATTCAAGAGGAGAAATGCCATCTTTCAATAACAGGCAAAGTAAAATAATGTGCACCCACTGTTAATCTATCACAGATGCTATTGATTGAACTTCCTCTAGAAGTCTGATGCCCTGAAAGGTACAACTATACAAAAACAAACATATAAGAAAACAGAAATCATAGTCCAGCTTGCTAGTTTTTCTGGAAAGTTTAAGAGACCAAAAAATATATAAAGTCTGTTTCTAAATCCCAGTGAGGTGAGGTGAAGTCGCTCAGTCGTGTCCGACTCTTTGCGACCCCGTGGACCGTAACCTACTAGGCTTCTCCGCCCATGGGATTCTCCAGGCAAGAATACTGGAGTGGATTGCCATTTCCTTCTCCAGGGGATCTTCCCGACCCAGGGATCGAACCCGGGTCTCCCGCATCAGAGGCAGACGCTTTAACCTCTGAGCCCAAATCCCAGTAGTGTTCAGCTTTATGGATACTGACTAATTCATTAATAAATTCTGGAACCAAAAAGAATTAAATGTTCCAGGGTCTCATCAGACATCAATATAAAACTGATTTCTGTCCTAAACGCTTTATCACCTGATTTCCCACGTCTAAATTGTTCCTAAGCAGAACTGTAACCAGAATGATTTAAAAGTTGTGTCTCAAGTGCTTAGTATTTTTCCATTCATTTACTGTCCTTTCCAAAATCCATTAGGGGGAAGAAAAAATGACACCCTAAACTTGAGGATGCCAGTTCAATTACCTAAATTGAAGAGGCTGAACCAGGTCACCAAAAGATTCTCTGAACTCCTATTTTCTTATAACTTCAGCTAATTCCAGCATTATTATTAAAAAAAAAAAAATTAAACAGAGTTAGAAAGAGTAGGTCATTCCCTCCCAATGTGGGATAGAGGGATGCTGAGTTAAAACTACTACTATCTGTCTATTTTGTTATTAAAAACATTCACTACCATTGGCCATAAAATTAAAGATGCATATGTGAGGTTTATAAAGGTTATAAGTAGTTGAAGATCCACTGGGTCTTCTTTTAATAGATTTTTGCGATTCAAGGTGAGTCATTATCTCAAATATCTTTTGTGGTGGGAAAGAGGAAATATGTGCATGCTTATTCTTTAAGTTCATTAAGTGCAGGAATACAAAACTTGGCCATGTGAAGTTTATATAGTCACTAGAGGAAGATTCTGTTCAATGTCAGCTTTTTAACTGTAGAAAGAAATATTTTTCCAAGGGGAAATCATAAGATCTGTTTGGGAGCTCTAAAGCCATTTGGGAGACATTGCATAAGTTCTTTACTACCTAAAAATGTTAGGATTCAAAGGTCTCAGTCTTTTTCCCACTTTTATTAGGGATGTACTTTTTACATAAAAGAACTTTAACATTCATCAACTGCCAGCTATACCAACTAAGAACCAAGGAAAATAAAAATGTTGTGACACTTCACTGTTTATTTCATTTAAAAGCAGAATTAGCAAAATATAGAATAATGAAGGGGCTTCCCTGGTGTCTCAGACAATAAAGAATATGCCTGCAATGCAGGAGATATGGGTTCAATCCCTGCCTCAGGAAGATTGCCTGGAGAAGGGAATGGCTACCCTCTTTAGTATTCTTATCTGGAAAATCCCATGAGCAGAGGAGCCTGGCGGTCTCCAGTCCAGGGGGTAGCAAAGAGTTGAACAGGACTGAGCAACTAACCACACACACAATATAGCTGTAAATAAGTTAAAAAAAAAATTTACTTGGTCACAGTTTTATCCTTTATTCAGGAAATACAGAAAATAGAGCAACATGAATGTGCAACTGGCAAACTGCAACAGGAGCATGGGTTAGCAAAATCTTGACTGTGATAAATGACTCTTGTTCCAAAACGTAAAATGGGAGGAAAGGAAAAGGAAGAAGAGGAAGATTTACATTAAGAGAATTAAAATGTATATTAAATAAAAATAATGGGCAAGAAGTGAAATGTTGATTGGTTAAATGAAAGGAAATAGCTACTTTAAGTTTTAGGATAATGAATTCTCAGAATATTTTGGAAGGATAAAAGGTTTATGATTGGGACAGGATACATGAAGGGACTTCTGGGGTGACTGACAAGGTACCCTGAACTGAACTGGACTGTGATTTCAAGTGTGTTTGCCTTAGAGTTCTGGATTAAGCTAGGTATATGTTTGTGTGATCTTTTGAATCTTTATCTCCTTTTACTGAAAAAAAAAAAAATCTAAAACAACAACAACAAAAAAAGAATAGCTGAAGAATTATATACTTGTATTTTTAAAAAATTACACCTACAAATAGCTTACAGATTTTTCAAAAATTAGTAAGGAAATAATATGTAGAACTGAATGATAACAAAATACCTTATAAATTTTAAAAAGCAAATAATGTGGCAAGTTTAAAGGGAAATGTATAACTTTGGACAGTCATTCTAGAAAAGAGGAAAAGCAAACCACTCATAAGCTAAATTATCATATCAAAAGGGAAAAAAAGGAAAAACCTGGAGAATGGAGAAAGAGTAATAAAATGAGAAATTAACAAGAAAAATATACAGTATAGAAGAAAGTGAACTGACAAGGCAATCCAGATTAAAAAATAATGTAAAACTAAGCAATCATGTCAATTAACGGAGGCCCTAATTACACACCAGGTGGGCTGCCATCTATGGGGTCTCACAGAGTCGGACATGACTGAAGCAACTTAGCAGCAGCTGCAGTAGATATTAAGAGATGATAAAATAATATTATAAACATCTTAATGTAAAAATCTTGAAACCATACACAAAATGACAAATTCCTAGAAAGCAATAATCTACTAAAATTGAGTCAAGAAGAAATAAACTATTTGAATAGTCCTACACAGTGGAAGGAAACATAGTTAATAACTTTTTTTAAATTCTTTTTTTTTTCCCACAAAGGTAATACCAAGGGTAGAGATCTTTATAAAGGAGTTCTACAAAATATTCAGAGTTTTACCTGACTTCCAGAAAAGAAAAAGAGTAACAGTGCTTGAATTATTCCATAAAGTATATATGATCTTACATTAAAGCCAATAATACATTAGGAGAAATTAAAAATTTATGTCAATCTCACTCATAAATATGGATGTGAAAATATTAAAATATTAGCAAGCTAAATATATTGATGTAAGAAAAACATAAAACATTATGACAACATGATTTTATCCCAAAAATGTAAGGTTCATACAATACTGGAAATACTTTCAGGTACTTTACCAGAGTAAACGGTTGATGGGGAAACTCATGTAACCTGCTAAATACACGTATTGAAAATTTTCTAGATAAAAATTAAAAGCCTATTCATTCTTAAAGAAAAAACTTTCTAAGGAGCTAGAAATTAGTTCTACAAAATAAATACACATAGCGGTAAAATGTAATAAAGCATTTTCTATTATTGCAAGACAAAGATATCCAGTATTACATCTTCTATTAATAGGTACTCTTGTAATAAAGATATTCAGTTCATTTCAGTTCAGTCACTCAGTCATGTCCAACTCTATGCGACTCCATAAATTGCAGCACGCCAGGCCTCTCTGTCCGTCACCATCTCCCGGAGTTCACTCAAACTCATGTCCATCGAGTCAGTGATGCCATCCAGCCATCTCATCCTCTGTCGTCCCCTTCTCCTCCTGTCCCCAATCCCTCCCAGCATCAGAGTCTTTTCCAATGAGTCAACTCTTCACATGAGGTGGCCAAAGTACTGGAGTTTCAGCTTTAGCATCATTCTTTCCAAAGAACATCCAGGACTGATCTCCTTTAAAATGCACTGGTTGGATCTCCTTGCAGTCCAAGGGACTCTCAAGAGTCTTCTCCAACACCACAGTTCAAAAGCATCAATTCTTTGGTGCTCAGCTTTCTTCACAGTCCTTGTGCTCTGCATAGAAGTTAAATAAGCAGGGTGACAATATACAGCCTTGACGTACTCCTTTTCCTATTTGGAACCAGTCTGTTGTTCCATGTCCAGTTCTAACTGTTGCTTCCTGACCTGCATACAGGTTTCTCAAGAGGCAGGTCAGGTGGTCTGGTATTCCCATCTCTTTCAGAATTTTCCACAGTTTCTTGTGATCCACACAGTCAAAGGCTTTGGCATAGTCAATAAAGCAGAAATAGATGTTTTTCTGGAACTCTCATCCTTTTTCGATGATCCAGTGGATGTTGGCAATTTGATCTCTGGTTCCTCTGCTTTTTCTAAAACCAGCTTGAACATCTGGAAGTTCATGGTTCACATATTGCTGAAGCCTGGCTTGGAGAACTTTGAGCATTACTTTACTAGTGTGTGAGATGAATGCAATTGTATGGTAGTTGGAGCATTCTTTGGCACTGCCTTCCTTAGGGATTGGAATGAAAACTGACCTTTTCCAGTCCTGTGGCCACTGCTGAGTTTTCCAAATTTGCTGGCATATTGAGTGCAGCACTTTCACAGCATCATCTTTCAGGATTTGAAATAGCTCAATTGGAAGATATTAGCCAGTGCAATTAGAAAAAATGAAGAAATATAAGATACAAAGATCAGAAATAAAGAAACAAATCTGAATTATCTTCAGATGAAATGTGTACACACACACATAGATATAGAACCTCCATTAATCAGGAAACACCAAAAGGAGAGTGAAAAGACAAGTCACATTCTAAAATATTTGCCACATATATAAAAATTGCCATGTATATTTTAAAGACTAGTATCATGAATATCTAAAAAACTCCAAGAAGTCAAGAAAAAAATTTTAATGAGAAAACAGGCAAAAGATATAAACAATTATTTTCTAGATGACAAAATAAGCATGGCCAATAAATAGGATGAAACATGTGTAAGTTCATTAGCAACTGGGAAAATACAAATTAAAACCAAAATAAAATGCAATTTTATACTCTCTAGATGGGCAAAAATTAAGCAGTCTAACAATACCAATGCTGTGAAGAATGTGAGGCTAGTTGGGGTGTTTTCACATACCTGGTGGGACTACAAACTGATACAACCATCATGAAAATCATTTGTAATTATCTAATATTCTATACTATGGTGTTGCACAGAGTCAGACACGACTGAAGTGACGTAGCAGCAGCAAAAATATACTTAAATATGCTAATTTTTGACTTCATGCTTCATTTTTTCTAATCTGCAAAATGGGTTTAACAACATCTACCTCATAAGATGATTTTAAAGATTTAAATGAGACAATGTAAATTGCAACAACTCTTAACACATACAAGCACTCAACAAATGTTAGCTAAAGGTGCTGTTGTTAATATGACTGAACTGACATTCATCTGTGTAGTTGGTATAGTATAATCCAGATATCAGGAGCGCTAGAGTAAAAAAACACACCTTTTTGAAATATACAATTATACCTGGAAAAAGGAGAAAAGTCACTGTACTGGAGTGTAGATAAGTAGACACTACACCAAAGCCTTTATGCAAATCACAACAAATTGTGGAAAATTCTTAAAGAGACAGGAATACCAGACCACCTGACCTGCCTCCTAAAAAATCTGTATGCAGGTCAAGAAGCAACAGTTAGAACTGTACAGGGAACAACAGACTGGTTCCAAATAGGAAATGGAGTACGTCAAGGCTGTATATTGTCACCCTGCTTATTTAACTTCTATGCAGAGTACATCATGAGAAACGCTGGACTGGAAGAAACATAAGCTGGAATCAAGATTGCAGGAAAATATCAATAACCTCAGATATGCAGATGACATCACCCTTATGGCAGAAAGTGAAGAGGAACTCAAAAGCCTCTTGATGAAAGTGAAAGAGGAGAGTGAAAAAGTTGGCTTAAAACTCAATATCCAGAAATCTAAGATCATGGCACCTGGTCCCATCATTTCATGGGAAACAGATGAGGAAACAGTGGAAACAGTGTCAGACTTCATTTTGGGGGGCTGCAAAATCACTGCAAATGGTGACTACAGCCATGAAATTAAAAGACACTTACTCCTTAGAAGACAAGTTATGACCCACCTAGGCAGCATATTAAAAAGCATAGACATTACTTTGCCAATGAAGGTCCATCTAATCAAAGTTGTGGTTTTTCCAGTAGTCATGTATGGAGTGAGAGTTGGACCATAAAGAAAGCTGAGCACTGAAGAATTGATGCTTCTGAACTGTGGTGGTAGAGAAGACTCTTGAGAATCCCTTGGGCTGCAAGGAGATCCAACCAGTCTAGCCTAAAGGAAATCAGTAATAAACATTCATTGGAAGGACTGATGCTGAAGCTGAAACTCCAATACTTTGGCCACCTGATGCAAAGAACTGATTCATTTGAAAAGACCCTGATGCTGGGAAAGATTGAAGGCAGGAGGAAAAGGGAATGGCAGAGGGTTAGATGGTTGGAAGGCATCACTGATTCGATGGACATGAGTTTGAGTAAGCTCTTAGAATTAGTGATGGACAGGGAGACCTGGGGTGCTGTGGTCCATGGGGTGGCAAAGAGTTGGACAGGACCGGGCAACTGAATTGAACTGAAGTAGACCTTGCTCGTCTGAGAAGGCAATGGCACCCCACTCCAGTACTCTTGCCTGGAAAATCCCATGGATGGAGGAGCCTGGTGGGCTGCAGTCCATGGGGTCTGGAAGAGTCAGACACGACTGAGCGACTTCACTTTCACTTTTCACTTTCATGCATTGGAGAAGGAAATGGCAACCCACTCCAGTGTTCTTGCCTGGAGAATCCCAGGGACGGGGGAGCCTGGTGGGCGGCTGTCTATGGGGTCGCACACAGTCGGACATGACTGAAGCGACTTAGCAGCAACAGCAGAACTTGCTTGTAGGGAAATAGTGAAGCAGGAAGATGAGATAAGATTTTGTAGAATGGAGGAGAATCCAGTTAATGAAAAGTGAGTATAGTTTGGAAAGAGATATGTGTAATCAGGTGGGAGGAGTTCAATTTTTGAAAACTTCCTCTGAAAGGATTATATAAAATACAAGTAGCA
Organism: Cephalophus harveyi; assembly: GCA_006410635.1. Lineage (NCBI taxonomy): Eukaryota > Metazoa > Chordata > Mammalia > Artiodactyla > Bovidae > Cephalophus > Cephalophus harveyi. The sequence continues at coordinate 640,588 of SJYT01036718.1, read as the reverse complement.
AAGTAAAGCAACTTAATGAATTTGGTCTCAAGCAAAGAGGAAAAGAAAATAAGCAGTGGAGAAGAAGGAAGGAAGGAAGGGAAGGAAGGGGCAAGGAAGAAGGGAAAGAGGAGAGATAAATACAAAGGATAGTGTGGGAGGAAAGAAGGAAGTAAACCCCATCAGAGACCAAACTCAGTGAAAGCTGTGGCAAATTCAGTTCAGTTCAGTTGCTCAATCATATCCAGCTCTTTGTAACCCTATGGACTATAGCCCTCCAGACTGCCCTGTCCATGGAGACTCTCCAGGCAAGAATACTGGAGTAGGTTGTCATGCCCTCCTCCAGGGGATCTTCCTGACCCAGGGACTGAATCTGCAACTCTTGTGTCTCCTGCATTAGCAGGCAGCTTCTTTACCATTGGGGCGTCTCTGGTGGCTCAGAGGTTAAAGCGTCTGCCTGCAATGTGGGAGACCTGGGTTCGATCCCTGGGTCAAGAAGACCCCCTGGAGAAGGAAATGGCAACCCACTCCAGTATTCTTGCCTGGAGAACCCATGGATTGAGGAGCCTGGTGAGCTACAGCCCACAGGGTTGCAAAGAGTTGGACATGACTGAGCAACTTCACCTTTCACCTTTCACCTTTATTTACCACTAGCACCACTTGCGAAGCCCTGGACTGCAGGACTAAGCTTTGAAAGATCTGGCAGCCTCCTCCATTTCCCTCTAAGGCACCATGAAGGAAGTCTAGGCTAGTCTTCTGCAAACACAGGTGTTGTAGAGGGGCCCTGAGGAGCCTGAAATGTGAGTGAAGAAGCTATCTTGGTTGTCCAGTCCTATCAGTCTGCACTTGATTCCTGCCCTAGCTGTCCTTTGACCATGATCCTATCAGAGGTGATGAGAAAGAACTGTCCAGCTTAGTCTATTCAACCCACAGAACCATGAGAGATGTTATTGTCAAAACTACTAAATTTTAGAGTAGTTTGGTACACATCAGTAGATAAACAGAACAAGGCATCTTGTGGGGAGAGAAAGGACATGGTATTCAGAGAAAATAAAGACTAAAGATGAAGACTAGCCTTGCCAAAATGCAGCATCAAGGTCGTCTGGAACTCTTAACTCTGGGATCGTCCTTCTATCCTTTGCAGGATTCTAGGCTGAGATGGTTTGTGTAGATCTCTTTAACTGCAGAACACAGAGAGAGGACCCTACCTCCAACCAACTGTCCATAAGAGACTGCAAGTACCAGAAGTGAATCACGTTTTCCTGGTCTCATTTGGAGGTGTTTCCCCTCGCTCTTATATTTCCCTGTAAAAGTCTAGTGTGCTCCAGCAAATATACTCATTAAAGTCTCAGGATTCAATTTACATAATTGAGGCAGTCCAGCTAATTTTAGGAAAATTACAACTTTGCGAAAAATAACTGTTATACAGTAATTATGGCAAAGATGTTCAGCTTTGTGTCAGACACAATGAAAGTGGGTTTAAAAATTAAGAACAAGGGCCTCTAAGCTCTCAATGTCATTTTAAAAATGAGAGAGAGCTGTTAAGAAACAGCCTTGCATGTTAATCATAGAGCTCAGGAACATTCTGTGTTAAGATATATGATTTTTCAACCTTGTTAAAAGAAATATTGAAAGAGGGAAATTGATTTTTTTTCCCCACAAAATTTGCCTGCCACACTCCGAGATAAGTTACTGTTATATGTGTCCATTAAATAAGTTTATTATATTAAAAGTCACACTCTAAGAAAAAAAAGTTCAGTCAGCATTGACTTCAGCTAGGATTTATACGATCTCTTAATTCAAGGATTCAAGGTGAACAGAGTTGATTCTCATTAATGTGCAGTTGAACTAGTTATGGAATGAAGAACATATGGAATAGTAACAAGCTATAACTACATTTGGGGAATTGGGCTGGTTGCCTCAGAGAGGGATTCTTGGAAATACTGTATTCACTGAGAGTGTAAATAAATGTACTCTATTTATACTCTATGTGCTGAATGGTGAATTAACACACAATGTTTGGCAGAAGAAATCAGGGAGACAACAATGTAATTTTTAAAAGCAAAAGAAAACATTTATCCTAAAGGTTTTCCAACTTTTCCCAAGAAGCCCTGGGTTCTGCTAAGATAGTCAGGACTGGAGGAAGAGGGAAAGAAGACTAAGTGGATGCAGCTAAGCAACTCCCCATCTATCCATCTACGGAAACACAGCTCCGCCTTGATGTTTTTTCTGTACTGAGGTGATTATGAAATTGCATTTGAGAAAATAGATCAGAGCCTAAATAGGATTCTAGATGACTTTCCTCAGAAGATGACCCATAAGTGATTCCTAAAAAGCACCAGCAAAGTAGTGGCAAAGTAAAAGGATGGAGGTGAAAACTGCTTTCTCAGGAAGGTACATTTGCAAGAATTCAGCCTGATCTGATAAGCTTTCAAATGTAAAAATCTTAAGTGAAGAGGAAATCCCTGATTCAAGTTTTCTGACCATTTTCTCCTTGAATATAACAAATATACTGATTTGGGGGGGGCGGGTAGGGTTGGCATTCCCATGAACTTTCTGGGGTTTATTCAGGCGCACAGACAGTATCTATTTGGTTAATTCACTCCAAGTTGAGTTTACTACTAGCTAAAGCCAAATGTAATCTCAAATGACATATAATATATTTTCACTTGACAACAACAAATTTCAGTTCAATGATGTGCTTCTTTAGAGCCATAATTAGTTACAGAAGCCAAACTACAATAGAAACTCTTTGAAAAATACATCTATACATGTCCAACTTCTTTGAGTCTCTATTCTCATCTTTAAAACAGTACAATAGCATTTACAGAATCCTTGCAAATATGAGATAAGGTATGCAAAATGTTTAACACAATGCTTAGATATACATGTTCAGTGGGATAGCATTTATCATCTTCATTAGTAATAATCACTATTATTACAAAAGAACAGAGGAACGGGAGAAAATTTAGCATTAAATGATGGCATTATTTACCCATTATAAGCATCTCTTGAAAGGTAAAAGTTAATACTATTCTTGATAAAAATTGTTCGTAAAATACTATTTTCAGAAGTGTACACATTTTAGTTTTTGTTTCAGTTCAGTTCAGTCGCTCAGTGGTGTCCGACTCTTTGCGACCCCATGAATCACAGCACGCCAGGCCTCCATGTCCATCACCAACTCCCGGAGTCCACCCAAACCCATGTCCATTGAGTCGGTGATGCCATCCAACCATCTTATCCTCTGTCATCCCCTTCTTCTCCTGCCCCCAATCCCTCCCAATGTCCGACTCTTTGCGACCCCATGAATCACAGCACGCCAGGCCTCCATGTCCATCACCAACTCCCGGAGTCCACCCAAACCCATGTCCATTGAGTCGGTGATGCCATCCAACCATCTTATCCTCTGTCATCCCCTTCTTCTCCTGCCCCCAATCCCTCCCAGCATCAGAGTCTTCTCAAATGAGTCAGCTCCTTGCATCAGGCGGCCAAAGTATTGGAGTTTAATGGAAGAACTGATGTTGAAGCTGATACTCCAATACTTTGGCCACCTGATGCAAGAAGCTGACTCATTGGAAAATACCCTGATGCTGGGAGGGATTGGGGGCAGGAGGAGAAGGGGATGACAGAGGATGAGATGGCTGGATGGCATCACTGACTCAATGGATGTGAGTTTTAGTGAACTCCGAGTGTTGGTGATGGACAGGGAGGCCTGGTGTGCTGCAATTCATGGGGTCTCAAAGAGTCAGACACGACTGAGCAACTGAACTGAACTGAAACAAAATAACACATAAAAAGCAACCAGAACAGTGCTTGGGAAATAATAAATAGAAGCTATTATTATGGTTGTTTTACCTTGTCTTCCTTTTCTATAAATTTTCCTTTGCCCCAGCCAACTCATTTTCTCCAATTTTTTCTATTATTTCTTCCTGTGCCGTGCTGTGCTCTACTTAGTCATTCAGTTGTGCCCAACATTTTGCAATTGTAGCCCGCCAGGCATCTTTGTCCATGGGGATTCTCCAGGCAAGAATACTGGAGTGGGTTGCCATTCCTTCCTCCAGGGGATCTTCCCAACTCAGATATTGATCCCAAGTCTCCCAAATTAAAGGCAGATTCTTTACTGTCTGAGCCACCAGGGAAGCCCTTATTTCTTCCTACTAACATTTAATTTGGGGATATAATTCAATGAACACTGTCACAATGACGTTTAAAAGACCGATACCCTCTCTTGAAGATTTCCTTTTAACTCATGAACAATGTCCCAAGCCGAGGCATAAAGTCAGGGATGAAACTGCAGTTTCCACAGTCTGATGGTAGACAAATTTATTACTTTATTTTCCAATGGATGAGGGGAATTCCTCGGCTTACCTCCCAGAAATCACACTTGTCAGTGGATATCTTCTCGACTACTTGATATGACAAAGTGCCCAGTGACAAGGTTAAAAAAAAAAAAAAAAAAGTATCCCTGGCCAAATGCCTTTTTCTGAAATACTCTCAAAAAGCAGGAAGCCTGTAAGCCAGGCTGATGAAGTTCATGCCACAGCAGATGGGACTCACATACCTGAACCCTCTCCAGCCTCAATAATTCATTACCGCCCTAAAACAGTGATTGCCTCAGCCAGTGCTAAACACGATAGCTATTTGCTCATTGCAAAACATCACCACTTCAAAGAAACAGCAGGCAATTTGCTTGGTGGCTCCATATGCTTGGTGGCTCAGACTGTAAAGAATCTGCATGAAATGCAGGACACCCAGCTTTGATCCCTGGGTTAGGAAGATCCCCTGGAGAAGGGAATAGCTACCCACTCCATTATTCTTTCCTGGAGAAAGAATCCCATGGACAGAGGAGCCGGGTGGGCTACAGTTCACAGGGTCGCAAACAGTTGGACATGACTGAGCGAATTTCTTTTCATGCTCATTGCTGAAGCTGAATTTCCAATACTTTGGCCATCCGATGCAAAGAGCTGACACATCAGAAAAGACCCTGATGCTGGAAATGATTGAAGGCAAAAGAATAAGGGGGCAGTGGAGGAGATGGTTAGATAGCATCACCGACTCAATGGACATGAATTTGAGCAAACTCTGGGAGATAGTGGAGGACAGAGAAGCCTAGTGTGCTGCAGTCCATGGGGTCACAAAGAGTTGGACACAACTTACTGACTCAATGACAACAAAAGCAACACGGTTGACACCTCTGTCCAGTTTGTCTACAAACTAAGATCTTGGCTGGTTTTATAATTCTGACCATATTTATTTTCATCATTTTTAGCAAATCAACCTTATCTGCCTTTTATAATTCAAATATAACTGCTGCTATTGGGACACTGTCTTGTGGTGAAGGGGCATGGATAACTCAATGAAACTATGAGCCATGCCATATAGGGCCACCCAAGATGGATGGGGTCACAGTGGAGAGTTCTGACAAAACGTGATCCACTGGAGAAGGGAATGGCACACTACTCCTGTATACTTACCATCAGAACCTCATGAACTGTATTTAAAAAGCTGGCATGCTGCAGTCCATGGGATCACAAAGAGTCAGACACAACTGGGCAAGTGAATAACAAAAAATTGGGACAAAGGGCTTCCCTGATGGCTCACCAGTAAAGAATGTGCCTGCCAATGCAGGAGACATGGGCTCAATCCCTGGGTCGGGAAGATCTCCTAGAGAAGGAAATGGCAACCCACTCCAGTGTTCTTGCCTGAGAAATTCCATGGACAGAGGAGCCTGGTGGGCTACAGTCCATGGGGTCACAGAGAGTCAGACATAACTTAGTGACTAAACAACAAATAGGGACCAAAACTGAAAGCTTCCTTTTGTTCCCTCTCCTTGGTTTCAGTGTGTAACTGATGTACAGCTATTCTTTACACTGTAATGCAATGAATTATATGATGGTTCCTAAAAATAAGTTAGTAGCAGATTATCAGCTCCTTTTTAAAAAAAATCCTTATTATACATGCAGTATGTTCTTACTCACTAATCCTCAATTCATGGGGCACAAGTTAGTACAACATTGTAGCATAGGGTTTTAGGTCTTTATGTATAGCTTACCTCTTGCTGATGCTTTTTGAATAGAAATAGAGCCAGGAGCTAAGGGGCAGAGAGAGGAGATAGGAGTTGCTAAGAACTTTTTCTGGATAAAGTATGAACAGAACTAAAGTGCTGTAGTTGGATACAAATCCTCATGTTTACCCCTCAAGCATTAACTTGTTTGGTGCCCCGTCTATCCAAGGTTGATTAGTGTTAGGAGACTTATTTGGAGATAATTCAATTACCAGCTTCAAATGCCTGGGTTATTGAAACTAGTATTGTACTAGCCCTGTTGCCCTTATTTTTAAAAATGAGCCTTCTCCTCCTCCTCAGGGTAGGAAAGTTCAAGAAGCACTGGAAAGAAAAAGAAGTAGCAATGACGCTATTCGTTTTCTACTTTTAAAACTGAGTTTGTGGGCTGCACTGCTTAACAGCCTCCAAATGAATATTTGTTGTGATCACTTTTTTATGTACCTGATATACTAGGTACTTTAAATAACAGGCACATTCACATAATGATCCATCAGAAGCTAGTATACATGCAAACTAATTTTACTAAAGTGTAATCATGAGAAAAGGAAAACATAGTCTAATGGGCCAACCCAAATGCTCTATTGTCTAGCAATCTCTTAACCAGACGTGATAAGCGATGCTCATGGCCCACAACCCAGAATCACTACAAGATCTGACTACTTTTTAAAATGTAAAAGGTACCCAGGATTTTACCAGGTTTAAAAAGAAAATAAAGTCCTGATGGGCATTTCCTCAGCCTTTCTGTCACTGACCTCAACCTAGGGCATCTTTGGCAGCAAAAGAAGCATTCTTAATTCCCAGAGTACAAACACATCCGAGATCCGCTCATGTTATCCCAGGTCCCCACTGTTGCATCATCAACAGCTTCTTCTCTGCTCATTCCTATATCTCAGACTGCATAAGGATGCATGTTTACCATGTCCTATAACTGAAATGCTTTACCCTTCTCCCTCCCATCTCTCTTCATTGCCACACATCAGTGATTTCTCTCTACATTGGGTGTCTGTACCATTTCATGCCTCAGTGTCCCTGCCTGCGTTTCCTGAATCTCTAATGTCTTTCCCAGCAATGGGCACACATTCTCAAGCTTCAGCGGAAGCACCCGCTCACCTTCCTACTACACACTCACCCTCTGGCTTAGCAGACCCTGGCCCATCCCTCTTTTGTGTCACCACTGTGCTTGGGTAGTATCCTCATATTGGCATCATGTGGTATATCAAAGGACTGTGACAGAAACTTTTGTCTCCCAATATCAATTTCCCTCTTCTTTCCTCTCTCTATATTTTTCTCCTGCACAAATATAACTTGTGGCACTCAAAAGAAGAGAAGGAAGTTATACGTCATGAAGTAAATAAGTAAAGAGAAATATTGGAGAATACACTTTAATAAATCAAAGGTAAAAAGAACAGGTTCTGCATCTTTTTGGAACTAAAGAATGTAGATGCTTCTAGAAAGCTAAGAGAATAAGAAGAGGATGAAATAGCTCAGAGATTAAGGAAATATTTTTTCACACTTGCAATTAATTGTATTAATAAATTCCATGATAGCTAACCTTCCTAATATTCCCAGATGTAACTTACTTCACTCTTGGGTACTCTTCTTTTAGTAAATATATTTCTTTAAAATATAAGTGGATACAATTTGTGCTGAATCTTTTCTTTAGAATTTTTGTTGTAGTATCCGAAGTGAGATTACCCTTTGCTATTTTTGTTAGTTTCTAGTTTAAGTGCTAAGTGTCTTTCATAGAATATGTTGCTTGAAGTTTTCCTTGCTTTTCTGTGCTCTGGAATGGTTTAAATGTTTGACTTCAATAACAATGAATTTGTCTATGCATTTGTGTGAGATTGTCATCTTTGAGGAGGTTTTTTAGACCTCTTCTTTCTTTTAGGTCTATTGATCTATTCAGAGTTTAGACCCTTCCTTGAATCAAGTTTGAGAAATTTTATTACCCCAGAAATTCATCAAAGGTACAAAGACTTGCAAATTTATTAACATATAGTAAGTATGTGTACACATAAAATCAGTTATAAAAAATTTTAATTTTCTGGCTGTTTACATTTGTAGCCCATGATGAAGCTTAGAGGTGCTTTCTCATTATTTTATCTCCTTTCCATTCTGACCTCATGATAATCCTTCAGTCCAGGGCCTTTAGTTTTTTGTTTGTTTGTTTCAAGCCTTGTGGCTTGTGGAATCTTAGTTTCTTAATTCCTTGACCAGGGATCGAACCAGTGCTCCCTGCAGTGGAAGCACAGAGTTCTAACTGCTGGAATGCCAGGAAAGGCTCCCAGAGTTTTTGGACTTGCTATTTCAGCTTCCCCTTTACCTAGAGAGTTCCTCCTTCATTTCCAAGTTCAGCTCAATAATCCTTTCCTCACATACATTTCATGAGCTCAATAATTAGTTAATTTCTTCCTGTTTGGCACATTAATATCATATATCAGTCAAAATATTATAATACTTTTAGTTGCAATTATTTGAGTACTTATGTCTTCACTACAGAGTCTGTATTATATATTGTTCCTTTCCAGGTAACTTTTTTTTTTTTTTTCTGGTTGGCTGCTTACAGCAATATTCTTTATCATTATAGATTTAAATTTTTAGCACACGCATTTAAAGGTCAATTTCTTTTCACAATTTTGGCTGAAAGATAGTGAGACATTTTATATCCACATGCACAGTTGTATTTTCTTCAAATTAAAAAGATGGTGATTACTATATTAAGTATCTTTCTATTCATTTGTTCTTTTCTGTATATGTGGAACACCAATTAGTTATTAAAGCATCTTTGTCTTCTATCTACCACAGCTATTATATTGTCTTTCATTGATTTCCACAGTGTAGGAGCACATTTCAATTTTACAAACTGAGTCAATAACCCAGTTTTTCACAGCATCACTTCTGCTGTTTGCTGCCTTGGGCTGAATTCTAACTCTGCCATTTTATTATTACTTATTTTTACAATCCTTACTTATAGAATATATCTCCTTTTATCAGCTCACATTATTACCATTTATCTTTTTATAGATTGTTCTCTTTTTCAAGGTAACCATCTGTCTTAAGTTGCCTGGTTATAAGCATTTTTCTGGATGTTAGAGAATATACAGAGGTATGAAGCTTCTGAAACATATACTTTTTCTTATTTCTCAATGGCTATGCAACAGACCTGTCTTTGCAATAGCCTCATAATATTCTATAGTATGGATGTGCCATATTGTAATCTCTCTTGTAAAATCTTACTTATACATTTTGGGTCATCTATAGGGCTAGTCTGGCGTTCGTTTGGTTTGGCTTTCCTGCCCCTTCAAATAACACTATAATAAAAACCTTTGTAGATTTAATCTTGTTGTTTAGTCACTAATCTGACTCCTTTGCAACCCCATGAACTGTATCCCACCAGGCTCCCTCTGTCTGTGGGATTTCCCAGGCAGGAATACTGGAGTGGGTTGCCATATCCTTCTCTAGGGAATTTTCCTAACCCAGGGGTTGAACTTACATCTCCTGCCTTGGCAGGAGAATTCTTGACCCCTGAGCTACCAGGGAAGCCCTAGTTATATTCTTAACCTTACTGTTTTTCCTAGCAAAATATCTCCCATAATGTGAAACACCACTAGCCATGTATAATACTCTGTTGCCCTATTCCATTGCCAGTCCTCTATCCTATATATCCTTTTCATTTACCTATTTTGATCATTTAAAATTATATGTGTGTTTAGTCACTAAGTTGTGTCTGACTCTTTGCGACCCCGTAGACTGCAGCATGCCAGGCTTTCCTGTCGTTCACTGTCTCCCGGAGTTTGCTCAAATTCAAGTCCATTGAGTCAGTGATGCTATCCTACCATCTCATCCTCTTCTGCCCTCTTCTCCTTTTGCTTTCAATCTTTTCCAGCATGAGGGTCTCTTCCAATGAGTCAACTCTTCTGAATCAGGTGGCCAAAATGTTGGAGCTTCAGCATCAGTCCTTCCAGTGAATATTCAGGGTTGATTTCCTTTAAGATTGCCTGGTTTGAAATCCTTGCAATCCAAGGGACTCTCAAGAGTCTTCTCCAGGGAGCAGTCTCTCAGAGCTATCTGAGGTGCTGCCTCCTAGATTGCAGGCCTCATTTTGCCCCAAATAAAATTTAACTCACCACTCTTGAGCTGTGCATCTTTTTTAGTCAACAGCTATCATGACCAATGAAGCGACCCAGAGTGGACGTCCTTCTTTTGCCTGAAATCCACAAGGAACCAGAGCTTTGGTATCAGCAGAGGCCGCTTGTGCCTATCTGCCTCCTCAAGGAAGGCAGACAAATTTGGAACACTCTAAGTTTGTTTCTGAAGCTTATCTCAGTAATCTATGTTTGGATGAAGATCAGATGTCTCACAACCTGCAGCCAAGACTGGAGAAACACATAATTTAAGAGACTGTCTCCAACCTGGATGGAAGGAGCTTTTTATCAGACTATGAAAATGATGTTAGACAAAAAGCAAATTTGAGTGATTTTCTTATCTGAGTTCAGAATGTAAACCAGTGGAGAAAACTCACAATATAAACAATACATTTGGCCCAAGAATTGCTCACAACCTACAGTGCAGCAGTTGTTCAAGAAGTTTTGCAAGGGAGACTAGAGCCTTGAAGATGAGAAGCATAGTGGCTGGCCATAGGAAGGGAACAACAACAATTGAGAGCCATCATCAAAGCTGATCCTCTTCCAACTGCATGAGACTCCAAAGAAGTCTCATGAGTTGCCAAAGAACTCAACATCAACCATCCTATGGTCGTTCGGCTCTTGAAGCTAATTGGAAGGGTGCAAAAGTTCGATAAATGGGTGCCTCATGAACTGACTTCCTGGGTCGGGAAGATCCCCTGGAGAAGGAAATGGCAATCCACTCCAGTATTCTTGCCTGGAGAATCCCACGAACGGAGAAGCCTAGTAGGTTACAGTCCATGGGGTCGCAAAGAGTCGGACACAACTGAGCGACTGAACTGAACATGAACTGACTGCAAATTAAAAAAAAAAAATCATTTTGATGTATCTTCTCTTATTCTACACAACAATGAACCATTTCTCAATCAGATTGTAATGTGTGATTAAAGTGGATTTTATATGACAACCAGCAATGGTCATCAGCTTAGTGGTTGGGAAGTAGTTTGAACTTCTTCTTTCTCCAAAGCCAAATTTGCACCAAAAAAAAAGTCATGGTCACTGTTTGATCTGCTGCTGGTCTGATCCACTATAATCTTCTGAATCCAACAAAACCATTACATCTGAGAAGTACTCTCAGCAAATTGTTGAGATGCACCAAACACGGCAAAGCTTGCAGCCAGCAGTGGTCAACAGAATGGGCTCAATTCTTCTCCATGACAATCCCTGACCACACTTCATACAACCAATGCTTCAAAAGTTGAACAAATTGGGCTACAAAGTTTTGGCTCATCTGCTATATTCACTTAACCTCTAGACAACTGACTGCCACTTCTTCAGGCATCTTAACAGCTTGCAGAATAATTCTACAACCAGCAGGATGCAGAAAATGCTTTCCAAGAGTTTGTCAAATCCCAAAGCATGGATTTTTATGCTACAGGAATAAACAAACTTATTTCTCATTGGCAAAAATGTGTTGATTGTAATGGTTCCTATCTTGATTAATAAAGGTGTATTTGAGCCTAGTTATAATTTAAAATTCATGGTCCAAAACACAATTACTTTTGCCCCAACCTGATATAAGGTTAGGTGGCTTAGAGTTTCTTTGTTTCCTGAGGTAGGACTGTACTGCTATGAACCTCTTTCTTGGAACTGGCTCTACTGTATCTTTTAGGTTTTGGATTGTTGTGGTTTCATTTTCATTTGTCTCTAGTTTTTTGGTTTTTTTCTTCTTTGATTTCTTCAGTGATCCATTGGTTGTTTGGTAGTATACTGTGTCCTCAATGTTTTTGTGGTTTTTGTAATTTACTGTGGTTTAGTCTAGCCTCATAGTGTTGTAAACAGAAAGGACGCTTGATATTTCCATTTTCCTGAATTTGCTAAGGCTTGCCTTGTGGACCAGCATGTCATCAGTCGTGGAGAGCCTTTCATGTGCACTTGAAGGATGAGCAGTCTACTGCTTTTGAATGGAATGCTCTATAAGTATCAGTGAAGTCCAAAAAGAAAAAAAAAATTTCAGCACCACAGTTAGAAAGCATCAGTTCTTCAGTGCTCAGACTTCTTTGTGGTCCAACTCTCACATCCACACATGACTACTGGAAAAACCATAGCTTTGACTATACGGACCTTTGTTGACAAAGTGATGTCTTTGCTTTTTAATATGCTATCTAGGTTTTCCATAGTTTTCCTTCCAAGGAGAAAGTGTCTTTTAATTTCATCTTTCATCTTTTAATTTCTTTTCCATCTGATCCACCAAGGAAGCCCCAGTTTAAAAGTAGCTTCTCATTGTATGGTTCTGGTGTACAACATATCTAATCATCTTTTCATACTTTCACTTACCAGTTTTCATTTTCTTTTCCATGAATTGTTTGTTCATATTATTTTCTTTACTTTTTTCTTAGATATTTGTAGGCTTCCCTGGTGGCTCAGAGGTTAAAGCGTCTGCCTGCAATGCAAGAGACCTGGGTTCAATGCCTGGGTTGGGAAGATCCCCTGGAGAAGGAAATGGCAACCCCCTCCAGTATTCTTGCCTGGAGAATCCCATGGACAGAGGAGCCTGGTGGGCTACAGTCCACGGGGTCGCAAAGAGTCAGACACGACTTCACTTTCACTCAGACATTAGAAATATTAACTCCTTGTCTGTTGCTAATGTAAATATTGCAAATATTTTCTCCTGTATATAAATGGTCTCAATTCTTTACTATGTCATTTTCCAATATGAAAATTTTTATTATTAATGAGTGTAGCCAAATCTGCCAATTCTTTTCTGTATAATTCTGAGTTTCCCAACTTATTCAGAATATCTCTTGGATCCTAAGTTATAAAAACATTTTCCTAAAGTGTTGTATGTTTTTATTGTTTTACTTTTTACACTTGGTTCTTTAATCAACTTGGATTGTATTTAAAATAAGCTATAAGGTAGAAATCCAAGACTGTTCTGCCAGATAAATAGCCAGTTATGCCAGTATCACTTATTATGTCAACTATCATTTTGGACTGATTTTAAAAGGTATTCTTGTTATATATTAAGACCTCATCCTATTTAGAACTATTCCCAGATTCCCTTCTCTGTTCAAATGATCTGTTCTTTTCTTACCCAGACATTAGACTATTTTTATTGTATTTACAATTTTATGAAATTTTATTTTCTTATCTGGGAATGGTTTCCCCAAATTTATTTTTTTGTAGAGTCAAATATATTTTCTAAATATTGATTACACCAAACATGTTGTTTTGTAACTTGCTTTTTTTCATTAAACAACATAAATACTTCTCATATCAGTGAATATTTTTAAACAATTACACAGGTTTCATGATATTAAAATATCAGAATACATTCTCACTGATATAAAAGACTTTGTTGAATCTTCAGGCTTTTTTATTATAACTAATGTTATTTTTTATTATTATAGCTAACATTGCACATTGAACTGCCCTGCAGATAAATTTCTGCTTACAGCTATGATTTATTTTCCTAACATAAAGCAATTCATGTTCAACATAGAAGCCATGAGAAGCACAGAAAATCCCAATGGAAGAAGAAAATCCCCAAAGTATCATTGTGACCCCATCTTCTAAAGATAATCGTATAATGAGGATTTGTTGTATATCTTTGTAGCATCCTCTCTTCTTTCTCTCTCCATACATGCATGTGTAGAGTTATAAAAACCATATTGAATTGCATATACGATAGCTTCTCTTTTTTAACCATTATATTTTGAATGTGCTCATCTGTTTTCCATTTGGTTTTGGTCTGTTTAAATGCTCATGTCTCACGTGCCCCCGAATCCTCTCAGCCCCAACTCTCCCCTTAACACTATGCCCTGCTCAGTTTCAGCCACTGCACAGGTACATGACTCTGTGGGACCCAGCAGCCACATGCCTGGAGCCTCTGGCTCCCCCCACCATTGCCTAATTTGGATAAAGCAACCAATGCAGGGAGTCTGGCTTCCCTACTGGCTGGAGAAAGAGCCAATTACACACTCTTAAGTTGGGAAGTGTTAACTCCCTGAGCAATGAACTTTGACCAGCAGTAAAAAACAGATTGGGATCAAGAGAGAAATTCTTGCTCAAGTCTAAAGGCAAGCCATGTGAAGTAATGTCACTTTGCATTTGTACCTTTTTTTTTTAAGATTTCTTTTTTGATGTAGATCATTTTTATTTCTTTTTTTAATTTTATTTTTAAATTGGAAAATAATTGCTTTACAATGTTGTGTTGCTTTTGCCATAAAACAACTCATATCAGTCATAATGATACATATAACCCTCCCTTTTGAGCCAAACATCTTTAAAGACTTTATTGAATTTGTTACAATATTGCTTCTGTTTTTATGTTTTGGTTTTTTGGCTGCAAAGTATGTGGGATCTTGGCTCCCCAAACAGGCATCAAACCCATACCTCCTGCATCGCAAAGGAGGTCTTAACTACTAGTTTGCCAGGGAAGTCCTTGCATTTGCCTTTTATCCTTTGCCTTGCTTTTTTTGCCCCAGCCTTGTTGCCCTGGGGAGTACACCTTCTAATTAGGATTAGCACTTGAACCTGTTCTCATGGTCTCTCTTCTATGGACCCCAGGCAAAGCACTAGGATAATATTGTATCATAAGGATATTATGACTTAGTAATTAATCTTCCACTGATAAGCATTCAGGTCTTTCTAAATATTGTATATTATAAATGATGCTGTTTTCAAATACTTACACAAGTATGTTTACACATAACTCTGATTATTTTCTAAAGATAAAGTCAAAAACGTAGGGTTTTGGAAAGTTGTATAAACATTTTTCAGGGTAAATAAACAAAAAGTCATATTTAAGTTCATTAATTCTAGTCTGTATGAGAGCAAAGAAATTAGCTGTGAATTGTTGAATACACAATTTGAAATGGGAGTCTTTTTCAGTAGAATATGTTAAAATTTAGAAACCACACGGCCAGTTCCCAGATCAGTCGGTAGTTCCTGCCTCATTAAAAAAAACAGGAGACAAGTTGTAATATCTAAGATTCTCCAGTATGTTTGGTGGGCTTTCTTCATTTTCCAGATAGCTCATATCCTTTTTGAACAGGTATCTTCTTTCAGAAGTCTTGTTTTCTTTAAGCATGTAGTTTTTGCTTATGTATTTGTTTCATTTACCTTCCAGAAACTTTTTGGAGTACATCAGAAAGCAACAACAACAGCAAGTAGGCTTTGCTCCTTTCCCGTATACTCTGAAGAATCCTTGATGCCACCCTACCTAATCCAAGGGAATGTCTCTGTGACACTGCAGCTCATTATTTCTCTGTAACTCCATTCTGCGAGGGCACAGAGTGACTAAGGGTCCAAGAATTTACATGTGCTTCCTGCACAGCCGTGACAGGCTGAATCAATAATACACAGGTGCTATACTGATACGTACTTGGTGCCATTCTGATACCTATCTTCTCAGAGCATCATTTACTAACAGTATCATTATGTGAGGAAGCTAGATGAAGTTTAAGTGAATATCTTCATATTTGAAAACAAGCAACTCCTGTTCTAACTCAGCCCTGTGTTCCGTGCTTGCAAGATGTCACATCTCACCTGTCACCAGCATCTTGCATGTTGTGGCAGTGGGGGAGAAATTTTTAAAACTTGCTTGATCTCAATATTTTTCTCCTTGAATTCAAAACTAAAAAGCACATGCCCCAAAACACTCTACTAGTACACATCCATCCTATGTACCCCAAGCACCACTTAGTGGTTATAAGTTGAGCTCCAATGTCAAAAATCTTTGTGTTCAAATTCTGGTTCCATCACTATGTAGCTTTGGCAAATTGCCTAGCATTGCTAGTTTTTCATCATTTCTTCCATAAAATTGGGATAATAGCCATATCTATTTCATTGAATTAGTATGAGAATTGAATGTGTTAATATATGTGACTCAGAAGAGCATTTGGCACACCATATGCATAGAGTAAAATAGAAACTACAGTAAAAATAAAAATAAATTATTATGTAATAACTTCATGCCCAATATCATATTGACTACCTGGATAATGCTTGACTTAAATTATGTAACCTCTCACCTCCTCCCATATTTCAAAAGACTTCCAAGTAAAAATATAAGAGAGGAAAAACATCCATACTATTTCAATACCTAACATGTTCCAGGGCTTCCCTGGTGGCTCAGTGGTAAAGAATTTGCCTAACTATGCAGGAAACCCAGGTTTGATCCCTGGGTCAAGAAGATCTTCCAGAGAAGGAAATGGCAACCCACTCCAGGAATCTTGCCTGGGAAATCCCATGGACAGAGGAGCCTGGCGGGTTACAGTCCATGGGATCACAAGAGTCGAACACGACTGAGCAGCTAAACAACAACAACAACAACATGTCCCAAACACCCCGTTATTACACAGGGTGCTTCCTAAGTCTATTAGCATCAAATATGCCACATGGTATCACATTATTATATATTTATAAAAATGCACCCCATATTCCAAGTTATCTCATTTCATGGCATTTAAAAGATTGACAGTTTTATAACTGTGTCCTTAAAATCATTCTCAATTTCAATTCATTTTTCAATGTGTAATTTAAAGGGAAAGAATATTTTATATCTCAGTCACCTTATAGCTCCATCTTGGACAGAGGAGCCTGGTGGGCCACAGTCCATAGGGTGGCAAGAGTTGGATAGAAGTGAGCAACTAAACCAACACAGTCATCTTAAAAGGCCCTTATAAATTGTGTAGGTTGTAGACTCTCTACCTGTAATATCTAATAGATACTTTGTCTCTCTTTTACATATCTCATCTTTATTATCAGAATTAACATGTCTATTCTGTTGATGAGGAAACTGAGGCTTAAAGAGCTTAGGAATCTTTACCAATATCACTGTGGAAAAGCATTAAAGTGAGAGCTGGCTAAGATCAGAAGCACTTTCTCCATCTCAGATGGCCTTCAGCATTCCCATCTTTCTCAGCTCTCTGTTTTGGTCCCTAGAAGTAAACACAAAGGCCTCAGGGTTCCTCCTCCCCAGGAATGTGGCACTGAACAGAAAACTTCAGCTCTAAATCTCTTCAGCAGAAAGACTAGGTTTCTAGAGTTTCATTTATTCCCTTGTCAGGTTGCCCGTCAAGGATTAAAACTCCGTAACTTCACGGGTCTGAAGCCCGAAACTCTTAACATTTCATTCTATCTTTAAACACTCCTTTGTTTCTGTTCTTATCAGTCAGATGTGTGTCTTACACCCTGTCTTTTAAGTTTTAAATCCCTTTTCCTTCTTGATTTCTTTTCCAGCTTTTGGTCAGCCTGGTAATGAGAAATAGCCACACCTCTGAGTTGCTTGAAACAAATTCTGAAATCTGAGTCCATGGATTGGAAATTACACAGATAAAAGTCAAGTGTTATCAGTATCAAAATACATCCTGGTGAAATGTTTAACACCTACATTTTGGTCATCTGGCAACTTTTTCTAATGTACTAAAACTATGTCTCTTAGCCCTGTAAAACGTTTAACCTGGGAAAAAATATTTATACACATAGAAGCTATGTTAATACATAAATTCATAGATGCAACCTGAGCCAAGCCATCAAAGATGCTGGATTGGTCTAGATGTATAATAACAACTAATACTTGTCAAGGACTTTACAATGCCAAGAGTTTCCCTGGTGACTCAGATAGTAAAGAATCTGCTTGTAACTCAGGAGACCCAGGTTCGATACCTGGGTTGGGAAGATCCCCTGGAGAAGGGAATGACTACCCATTCCCATATTCTTGCCTAAAGAATCCCATGGACAGAGGAGCCTGGTGGGCTATAGTTCATGGGGTCACAAAGAATCGGATACAAACTCAGCGACCAACACTTACAATCCCAAGCCTAATTCAAAATACTTTGAATGACTAATGCATTTGGTCCTCTCAACAAAACTAGGAAGTCTAATCCCTGTGTTAGAGGGGAAATTGAAGTATAGAGGGATCTAGGAAGTTGCCTAAAGTCACAAAACCAGTAGGTGATAAAGAAGAAATGTGAACCCAGTAAGTCCAGCAGCAACACTCACAGCCCTAACCACTAGGAATAGTCCCTTCCCATCCAGGAGGGGGTTTTAAGGGAAGAAAGACCCATGTGAAAGAGGTGTTTCTGTAATGATAGAGGGGGAAACAGGAGAAAGCATTTCTTCTGCTGCCACTCAAGTCTCTAGACTCATTTCTGAGCCTTTAGCAAAAACTGAAGGCACATCCTCTTGAGGGATTCTGTGTGACTTCAGAGATAAATTATTCTTTTCAAAGGCAAAAGAAGAAATAGCAGAGAAGATATTTCTCCAGTTAGAGGCAGAAAATAAACAATGACATTTGATGGCATATGTAGCACCAGCACAGAGAATCCTTTTGAGAGACATTGGTATTTTCATAAATATACCATGTGCAAGGGCAGGCGTGGTCATGATCAAGTGACTTCCAGAGAGAATGTATCAAATTTGGGTATCAGAGCAAGAGAATAAAGAAGTATCTTATGTCCCCTGGAGACTAGAGTTGCCAGACTGGTGTGAGCATCATGTAAACCATGACTTGAGTCGGAAGTGCCCTGTGAACAGTTGTGGACTTGAGTCAGTGAATTTCAGACTATTATTCCTATATAATCCATATATATACAAAGGCTGGGGAAAACTCAAAATACTAGTAAATAAATTGGCTTATATCACAAAGGTAGCGATAATTTTATCAGGGCAAAAAAATAAATTTATAATTATGAGTATACTATATTAAAAAATAGCCAAAATCAAGATTTAGAAATAAGGATAATAGGTTGTTCGCAGATGTTTCCATGTTTTTCATTGTTGTTTTGCCTCTTAAAAAGCATTTTGTCATTGACTAGGTATGACTAGTCAACAAAAACAAGACTGGAAGCTGACTGTGGCTCAGATCATGAACTCCTTATTGCCAAATTCAGACTTAAATTGAAGAAAGTAGGGAAAATCACTAGACCATTCAGGTATGACCTAAATCAACTCCCTTATGATTATACAGTGGAAGTGAGAACTAGATTGAAGGGACTAGATCTGATAGACAGAGTGCCTGATGAACTATGGACTGAGGTTTGTGACACTGTACAGGACACAGGGATCAAGACCATCCCCATGGAAAAGAAATGCAAAAAAGCAAAATGGATGTCTGGGGAGGCCTTATAAATAGCTGTGAAAAGAAGAGAAATGAAAAGCAAAGAAAAGGAAAGATATAAGCATCTGAATGCAGAGTTCCAAAGAATAGCAAGAAGAGATAAGAAAGCCTTCCTCAGCAATCAATGCAAAGAAATAGAGGAAAACAACAGAATGGGAAAGACTAAAGATCTCTTCAAGAAAATTAGAGATACCAAGGGAACATTTCATGCAAAGATGGGCTCGATAAAGGACAGAAATGGTATGGGCCTAACAGAAGCAGAAGATATTAAGAAGAGGTGGCAAGAATACACAGAAGATGGAGAAGGAAATGGCAACCCACTCCAGTATTCTTGTCTGGCAAATTTCTCGGACAGAGGCCTTCGTGGGCTACAGACTGTGGGGTCACAAAAGAGTTGGCCATGACCGAACAACTAAGTAACAACATATAAAGATTTACATAAGAATACACAGAAGAACTGTACAAAAAAGATCTTCATGACCCAGATAATCACAATGGTGTGATCACTAATCTAGAGCCAGACATCCTGGAATGTGAAGTCAAGTGGGCCTTAGAAAGCATCACTACGAACAAAGCTAGTGGAAGTGATGGAATTCCAGTTGAGCTGTTTCAAATCCTGAAAGATGATGCTGTGAAAGTGCTACAGTCAATCTGCCAGCAAATTTGGAAAACTCAGCAGTGGCCACAGGACTGGAAAAGGTCAGTTTTCATTCCAATCCCAAAGAAAGGCAATGCCAAAGAATGCTCCAACTACCGTACAATTGCACTCATCTCACATGCTAGTAAAGTAATGCTCAAAATTCTCCAAGCCAGGTTTCAGCAATACGTGAATTGTGAACTTCCAGATGTTCAAGCTGGTTTTAGAAAAGGCAGAGGAACCAGAGATCAAATTGCCAACATCCGCTGGATCATGGAAAAAGCAAGAGAGTTCCAGAAAAACATCTATTTCTGCTTTATTGACTATGCCAAAGCCTTTGACTGTGTGGATCACAATAAACTGTGGAAAATTCTGAAAGAGATGGGAATACCAGAACACCTAACCTGCCTTTGAGAAATCTGTATGCAGGTCAGGAAACAACAGTTAGATCTGGACATGGAACAGCAGACTGGTTCCAAATAGGAAAAGGAGTATGTCAACACTGTACATTGTCACCCTGCTTATTTAACTTATATGCAGAGTATGAGAAACACTGGGCTGGAAGAAACACAAGGTGGAATCAAGATTGCTGGGAGAATTATCAATAACCTCAGATATGCAGATGACACCACCCTTATGGCAGAAAGTGAAGAGGAACTCAAAAGCCTCTTGATGAAAGTGAAAGAGGAGAGTGAAAAAGTTGGCTTAAAGCTCAACATTCAGAAAACGAAAATCATGGCATCTAGTCCCATCACTTCATGGGAAATAGATGAGGAAACAGTGGAAACAGTGTCAGACTTTATTTTGAGGGGCTCCAAAATCACTGCAGATGGTGATTGCAGCCATGAAATTAAGATGCTTACTCCTTGGAAGAACAGTTATGACCAACCTAGATAGCATATTCAAAAGCAGAGACATTAATTTGCGACTAAGGTCCATCTAGTCAAGGCTATGGTTTTTCCAGTAGTCATGTATGGATGTGAGATTCGGACCGTGAAGAAAGCTGAGAGCCGAAGAATTGATGCTTTTGAAGTGTGGTGTTGGAGAAGACTCTTGAGAGTCCCTTGGACTGCAAGGAGATCCAACCAGTCCATTCTGAAGGAGATCAGCCCTGGGATTTCTTTGGAAGGAATGATGCTAAAGCTGAAACTCCAGTACTTTGGCCACCTCAT
>SJYT01036718.1:559925-619404 GCA_006410635.1 Cephalophus harveyi | reverse complement strand
ATGATGCTAAAGCTGAAACTCCAGTACTTTGGCCACCTCATGCGAAGAGTTGACTCATTGGAAAAGACTCTGATGCTGGGAGGGATTGGGGGCAGGAGGAGAAGGGGACGACCGAGGATGAGATGGCTGGATGGCATCATGGACTCAATGGACATGAGTCTGAGTGAACTCTGGGAGTTTTGATGGACAGGGAGGCCTGGCGTGCTGTGATTCATGGGGTCGCAAAGAGTCGGACATGACTGAGAGACTGAACTGAACTGAACTGAGGTATGACTAGCATTTTGTCATTGACTTTGGTATATTAGAAGATACCAAAGGCTTAAGAAAATTATGAGTATAAAAACACTGAAGGACAAAGGATAGACCAATGCATAGAATGCCAGGATAACCCACTCTGTCAACTGAGAACCACTACTTTGGAGCATCAAAACTTGGGGAGGGAAGAAACTTTTGTTAGTTTTCTTGTTCAGAACTTAGAATGATTTCTATACCAACTTCTCCAGTTTGCACAAGTTATACATTAAAGAACAGGTAAGAAATGGTTGGAAAATTGTGACCCATGGTACAAATGCTAAACATTAAGTTATAGTATGACAGAAAAACCAGAAAGGAAAGAAAAAGAACATCCATGTATCCCATTAATTGAGTATATTTGAAAGGCATGGGTAGGAGAAACAAGGCCAGTAACTAGAGTTCAAATTTTCCTGACATATAACTTAATTGACTCGTTGTCTTATAGACAGACCCCAAAACAAAATGAATCTGTTAGTTTCACCATAAAAAATCATAGTAGGCCCATCAGTGAAATCAAAGGAAGATCAAAAGAATCAGTAACTATAACATGATAATTTATCCTTTGTTTTGTAAAATCCTTTGTAATTTAGTCCAAGTGATTACAGGTGTCTCAAGATATATTTTGCATCTTGCAGGATATTTTATCTGGGAGTCCCAGTGATAAAAGCAAAAAGTTCTTCCCTCATCCCTCCCACCATAAGCATAATCCAAAAACAGCAGTCCAATTTTGTCATATGACATACCAGATTTTCTTGGAAAGAATGATGGAACAATTGGATGTATTAAAGAGGACCTGAGCAGATATCTCTTAAGGAAGACATACAAATGGCCAATAAGATAGAAAAGATACTGAACATAACTTACCATATGGAAAGTACAAATCAACATGACAAGATACCTGTTTACACTATACAGATGGCTGTTATTAAAAAAGAGAGAGAGATACTAGTGAAGATGTGGAGAAATTGGGATCCTTGTACACGGTTGGTGAGAATGCAATATTGTGTAACTGATATGGAAAGCAGTATAAAGATTCCTCAAAATTTATAATAGAACTAACATGATCCAGCAATGTGATGGTGAAGTTCAAACTTTTGGGTTTAAGATTGGCTCAAGGATGTATTGTGCAACATGGGGAATATAGTCAATATTTTGTTATAACTATAAATGTAGTGTAACTTTTAAAACTTATAAAAATATTTTAATAACCATTAAAAATCAAATCAGTATTTAAAAATACTGTATACTGATGGCTTTACAGAGCAATTCTATTATTCATAAAACATGTAATACTGATTTTTCTTTTTTTCTTTTTATTTTTCTTTTATTTATTTAACATTTATTGCTCAGCAAGTTCAAGGTACTCTTCAGAGTGCTTCTCATATCACATTTTCATATAGTCTTTATTAAATTTTCAAAACAATCCTGTAAGGTAGATATTGTAATTATCCACAATTTATAGGTGAGACTACTTAGAGGCTGAGACATTTAGGAATTTTCTAAAGGTCATACAGTTGTTAAGTGATATAGATGGACAAAAAGATAATTTAGCTCTAAAGACTGACCTCTTCACCATCACACCACTGTTTCCTTGCTAAGAAAATCATCAAATTGTATATAAAGACATACACCAAATAGTTCAGTACAGAATTTTTATACTAATAAAACATTGGATACAAGTTAAATTGGCAATCACAGGAGAACATTTAAACAAGTTACAAATCATATGATAAATTACTATTAAACTATTTTAAATCTCTTTTAAGAGTGCTCAAAAAAAAAAAGCCCCACACATTATGTTAAGAAAAATAAAAACCACCAACTTAGTATTTATTCTACTGGAAATATAAGGTTGTTTTATTAACTATAGTCTAGAACCAATAAGTTATTTATTTTGTTCATTCTAGTTTTAAACAATAAATAGATTCAAGATAACATAAAAATAAATTAACTATATATTTTTAAAATGTCATTCCTTCTTAAGCAACTCCAATTCCAAAGAATAGAAAATTGAATGCATGTAGTGTTAAGTCAGCAGACACTACTCCTCATTAAAGCATCTCTTGGTTTTGTCAATAAAATAAATACATGAGACTAGCTGATTGAACCAATATGAATAGATAACTTTTAAACAGTATCATTCTAAATGATCGATATAAATTACAGATATAGACAATCACCATTAGAACACCACAATGATAACTGCTGCACACAAAATTTTTGAGTGGATGAGAAGCTTTAAAGATAAATAGGATATTTCCGTGGCTTAAAAGTACCCCTCCCTAAAGCTTATTTATTATCAGTGGTTTACCATACGTCCACAATTTGATAATCTTCCTTCCATAATGTAGAGCTTAATTCCCCATTCCCTGAGTGTGAAATTACTGTGCGCTTAGTGATTCCTTGAAATGAATGGAGTATGCGAAGGGAAAAAATGGTAACTTTAAAATAGAGAAACCTGGCATACACCACTTTAACCAAGTGACTGCATGAGCCATGTTGATATCGTGTATCCTCTGATGTCATGGGTTGAAAAGGGTGCCTGGTCTCTGTGATACTGTTGCCAGATCCCATAACCCCAGTCTAATCATGAAGAAAATATCAGACAAATCCACACTGAGGGTGAGAGAGTCAATTTCTAGGCAGGTTGACAAGAAGCCCAGCGTCCCAGGGGAGGAGAGAGGTCTGCAGCTCTCAAGGAGGAAGAAAGGACAAATGTCTTTTTTTTTTTTTTTTCCTCTACATTCCTTAGTCTAAGTCACATAAAACATTTTTTTTTCTTTAAGCCCAGAACTGAGGATTATACAACAACTCAGTTTAAACTCTACACTAAGGATTATATAATAGTGTATCCTGCTTGAGGACAGTTTCTCCTTGAAAACATTCTGACCAATCCTGCCATCTTAAAATGTATATTGTGGGAGTGGGTCTGGGAAGAATTATACAACAACTCAGTTTAAACTCTACACTAAGGATTATATAATAGTGTATCCTGCTTGAGGACAGTTTCTCCTTGAAAACATTCTGACCAATCCTGCCATCTTAAAATGTATATTGTGGGAGTGGGTCTGGGAAGATCTTTACAACCTTGAGACATTCTTTTGATTTGTTGTAATAACCAATTTAAAAAGTATATAATTCCCTTGCTGAGACTAGTGAGGGGGCGCCCTCCACCCCCACTTCTGATGTCTATGTCAGAAGCTTCCTCTGTCCATTTTCATACTTGGATAAAACACTGCTACACAAAAGCTCTTGAGTGATCAAGCCTGGTCCCTGGTCCCGAAGCTAAATCTTTTTTTTTTCGGAGATCATGAATTTGACACCATTCACTCACTGTAAGCTGTCAAGGGTATGTTCTACAAGATACCTGAACAGTATTCTTCAATAGACTCCAGCTCATGAAATACAAGGAAGGACGAGCAAGTATCACAGACTGCAAGAAACCAAGGAGACAGAACTAAATATCCTAGAAAGGATCTTGGGTTAGAAGTAGCACATCTGTAGGAAAACTGATGACATCAGAATAAAATCTGTAGCTTAGCTGATGGATTATTCCAATGTTCATTTCTACATTTTGATAAATGCGCCATGGTTATGTACATGTTTAACATCAGAGCAAGCTGGTATAGGGTATATGGGAACTACCTGTACTACCTTTGAAATTCAGAGCTAAACTTGAGAGGCTCATAGAAATGGGGGCTAGATTTCCTTGAGGAACTAGGTATCATCTCATGTCCACTGTTTCACGCTGACCACAGCAAGTGGATCAGTGAGTGAATCATTCAACATTATTTTTAAGTATTGCATCACACCTTATCCCATCTGATTTTGTGGCCAGCTTGACTGATTGATGCTCTACCAGGAAGTGGCAGAACTGCTTCCTCTGTGGCTTAATCCTTTAAACTGCCAGAAGTTAGTGCCAAAGATCCGTCCTTTCTCTCAGCTCTGATCTAAGCATTTACCTAATCCTCCTTTAGAAGTCTTTTCCTTCCCTCATTGTGTCCTCTCTTTCCAAGTAGACATTTGGAGTCCACCTCTCCATCCCCACTTTGACATTTTTTTAAGATCTTCCTTGCGTTATTCTATCCCATCTGGTCTCCTCTCTCTGTTAATTTCTCTTGATAAAACTTGACATGGGACAGTCTGTGCGCAACAAAAATCTATTTGTTCCCCTACATTTACCAGCCTCCCTGACAGTTAGGCTGTGGCAATATGATTAGTTCTGGTCCATGAACTATAAGGAGAAGGGACATGTGTCACTTCTGGGCTAAGCCAGTTAAGAGTCCACGTGTTTCTCTCACTCTCAGCTCTCTCTTCCCATCCTGTTCTCCTGATCTTGTTTTACCTCTAACTCCAGCTCCAGTGCTCTGCCCCAGCCCCAGAAATCTTAGGGCCAAGTACTCCAGACTGCATACCTACAAGACAGATAAGGACCACAAAAACCATATACAGCTTTGAGTAAAAAAAAAAAATCTACATTTTGTTAAGTTGATGACATTTTTGTATTTTTCTGTTACACTAAGAACTATTAATTACACTGTCTAGAACAATCTTCCCCCTCCCTACCCCCCTAGAAAAACTGTGATAAAGTTCTGTTCCTGTAAATCTACCCTACCCCATTTTTCTCAAAAGGAACTACCTTCCCCCATTCACTTTGTGGAATCCTTCCTATTGACCCTAAACTACCCTCTTTAATTTCCTGTATCTTTAGTATTTACCACCATTATAACTGATAAGCTGAGAAGAGTCCGTCTTACTATCCTTATCTGGGCCAAATTCTCGACAAAATAAGAAAACAATAGACTAAAGCTACATGTGAATGCCTTACCAGAAGGATCAATCTAAGAGCAGCAAGTGTGAGGGAAATGGCAAGTGAGGCAGAAACATAGGAAATCAACGGCCAACGACGAGGAGGCACATGGCTAAGCTGGTTTCACCAGGAAACCCCAGCCAGCTTCTCAGCCATGTGGGGCATCTCTGGAGAGGCTGGGTGGAATCACTGTGCATGGAAACAGCCTGAAGTGGGGTGCAGGGCCCAAACTCTGTCTGCCGGCTTTTTCCTGTCAAAGCTTGCCCCACATTGTCAGGTTGTGTGAACGGACGGCTCTAGGCTGGTTCTCATGCCCCAACATCTGGGGTTTTATCTGAGACCAGAAGTGGTGGAAGGCACTGCTATCTGCTGGGGCCCAGTCAATTTGTTCAAGGTGTCAAAGTGGACGTGATCCCGGCCACGGCAGAGATTATGCTGGGGCCTGGCTAAGATATCCAGTGCTGCTAGAAGATGAGGAAGCTACAGCAGTGATGGCCAGGGCCCTCTATTTGACAAACAGCCAAGACCCAGGCAAGAGGTGGGGCTGAGTAAATACAGACAGGAAAATAAACTGGGACCAACCATAACTGCTTGTTCCCAAATGATGTGCCATCTACTTTCTCAAATAATTAGTCTCTACATCTGTGCCCAGTTGTGTCAGACTCTGGAACCCCATGGACTATACCTAAGGGTTACTAAATCCTCAGCTACAGAGGGCTTCACTATATATGAAAAGCCTAGTACCAAATGACAGGAAGGCCAAGTTGAAAAATTATAACTGAGCAGTGCAAAAAAGTATCACAATGCAACTGAAGTCCTTTAGTAAAACATATGTATTCCAGATGTTCACTCATCCTCTCCTTGAAATTAAACACAAGAGCCACAAAGCCAGGTGGAATAGCTCTTTACAAAATTTAGCTGTGCTGTCTCTGAGCCATTCCTTTTTAATATCTTCTTGGTTATTTTCCATATCTGAGTCTGGAGCGAGCCAATGAGATAATGTTTGTGTAGGGTA
Organism: Cephalophus harveyi; assembly: GCA_006410635.1. NCBI lineage: Eukaryota > Metazoa > Chordata > Mammalia > Artiodactyla > Bovidae > Cephalophus > Cephalophus harveyi. Next base: position 613,285 of record SJYT01036718.1, on the reverse strand, counting down.
TGCAAAGTGCAGCAAGGTCTGCAGACCTAGTGAGTTTAGGAGCGTAAGAGGCATGTGGTGTGATTTGAGCTGTGAAAAGCACCTCAGTGACATGACAGACAGCAGAAGCTGTTAACGCTTTGGATTTGGTAGCATTTCCACTTCAGCTATGGGACCTCTGACAACACAAGGTGCCCATGTTCTCAGGACATATTCTGATGCCACAGAGGGAAAAAGGTGCTAATTGGTCCAGGCTGGGCTTGGGCAGCAGAAGCAGATGCTTAGGTCCATGAAGGCTTCTCTGCCTTGGGAATGCTGATTAAAAAATCAATTGTCCACATGAAGCTAGAATATGGTCACACATGCGTGCATGTGTGTTATTACTCCAATCGTGTCTGACTCTTTGCGACCCTATGGACTGTAGCCTGCCAGGCTCCCCTGTCCATGGGACTCTCCAGGCAAGAATACTGGAGTGGGTTGTCTTGCCCTCCTCCAGGGGATCTTCCTGACCCAGGGATGGAACCTGCATCTCTTACATCTCCTGCATTGGGAGGTGGGTTGTTTACCACTAGCACCAACTGGGAAGCCCAGAATGTGGTCATCAGGTACTATTTCAGTGTAAGTTTGATCAAGGGAAAAAAGTATTTGTGACTCGTATGTCCTTGGACAAGTTATTCAGTGTCATTGGGGCTCAGTTTTCTTACTTGTAAAATAGGTATAATAGTAATTCTTGCCTCACAAGATTATTATTAAGACAAGTGAGTTATTATTTATAAAATGCTTGTATATAGTAAGTCCACACAATCTTTTAGACTGTGGAGGCAGTTAAAAGACCAGTGATTGCCAGAAGTCAGGGAGGAGGATGTATGCACAGAGCTCAGAGGGTTTTTAGAGCAGCAGAACTATTCTGTATGATATCACAATGGTAGATACATACCATAGAACATTTGTCCAAGCCCATAGCATGTACAATCAAATGCTTTGGCCACTGTGAAGAGCCAACTCATTGGAAAAGATCCTAATTCTGGGAAAGATTGAAGGCAAAAGGAGAAGGGGGCAGCAGAGGATGAGATGGTTAGATAGCATCACCAACTCAATGGACATGAGTTTGAGCAAACTCCAAAAGATAGTGGAGGACAGAGGAACATGGCGTGCTGTAGTCCATGGAGTTGCAAAGAGTCAGACACGATTTAGTTACTGAACAACAACAAGAGAATGTATTAATACAAGGCCAAGAGCGAATTCTAAAGTATACTACGGACTTTGGGTCATAAGGACAGGTCAGTGTAGGTTCATGGATTGCAACAAATGCGCCGCTGCTCTGAGGAATGTCAAAAATGTGGAAAGTTGTTAGTGTTTGGGGGTATAGAGGGTGTGTGGGAACTGTCTGTAATTTCTGCTCAGTTTTGCTGTGAACCTAAAACTACTCCTAAAAATAGTTTATTAATTAAAATAAAAACAGGCAACACAGGTAAAACACAGGTAGCTCAAGACTATTAGGGATATGGGAGGCAATAAATAGTATCTGCTCCTACTTTATTTATTAATAATATTATTTCTAAAAAGTCTCAAAATTACTAAGAATTTTTAGAGCTGAAGATGCCACTTCACAGTGATATAACCAAAGTCCACAACTAAACTGCTTCAAACAACTCCTAGACTTCTGTTGGCTTTTAAGTCACTTGTGCCTGCCTCCTCAGCATCGCTCAGTGTGATCAATCCTTTAGGCTACAGATTAAATTGCCTCTTCTGTTTAAAATGTGCATATGGCAAAAAAAGTGAAACAGAGCTAACTGGAAAGTATAAAAACAAAAGTTCGCCCTGTACATCCTTAGTCCAATTCTCCAGAGTCATACACTAACACTTTCTTTTGACCTCTATTTAAAAAGAGAAAAAGGAAATAGAAAAATGATAAAACAGCATGTATTTTGTATATTTATTTTACTTACAGGTGGGACTACTAAATACAGTATTTTCACCTTTTTCTAGCTTAATAATATACCTTGACACTTTTCCAAATTGGCACATAGACATCTTCACAAGACTGCAAACTATTTCTCTCACTGATTTGTAACTAAATTCACCAGCTACCAATATTTTCTTGAAGTATTTTCTTTGCATGCTTGACAAAGGAAGAAAGAACTCCTCAGAGTGCAATATTCCTTGTCATTACTATTATTCTTTCAAAGTTATTAGAATGATTACAGTTAGAAATTAGATTTCCCAACTACATAGGGTTCTCAGCAAAGATAGTATTCACATATATTTTGAATTAATAGACATGAAATATCTATATGCTAAGGGAAATAAGTCAAAGACAAATATTGTGTGATTCACTTAAAATGTGGAACCTAAAAATTACAACAAACTAGTGAATATAACAAAAAGGAAGCAGGCTCCCAGATACAGAGAACAAACCAGGTCCCAGTGGGAGCAGAGGGGTAACAGAGAGGCAGGAGATGAAGAGGCACAAAGCATAAGGTCTAAAATAAGCTATAAGCACATTTTGTACAACACAGAGAATATAGCCAATATTTTATAATAATTATAAATGGAGTTTGTTGTTGTTGTTGTTGTTGTTGTTGTTGTTGTTGTTGTTGTTACTGTTCAGTGACCAAGTGGTGTCCAGCTGTTCGTGACCCCATGGATGGCAGCACGCCAGTCTACCCTGTCCTTCACCATCTCCTGGAGTTTGCCCAAGTTCATGTCCATTGACTTGGTGATGCCATCCAACCATCTCTTCATATGTCACCCTCTTCTTCTGCCTTCAATCTTTCCTTCTGCATCAGGGTCTTTTCCAGCTGTTCACATCAGGTGGCCAAAGTATTGGAGCTTCAGCATCAGATCTTCCAAAGAGGATTCAGGGTTGATTTTCTTAAAGATTGACTGGTCTGATCTCCTTGCTTTCCATGGGACTCTCAAGAGTCTTTATAAATGGAGTATAAAAATTTTGAATCACTATATTATACATCTGCAATATATAGTATTATATGTACATGCAGACTGCCAGACTCCTCCATCAATGCGATTTTTCCAAGCAAGAATACTGGAGTGGTTGCCATTTTCTTCTCCAGGGGATCTTTCCAACCCAGGGATCAAACCCATGTCTCCCACATTGCAGACAGAATCTTTACTATCTGAACCACCAGAAAATCCCTGGTAACATATAGCATTATATGTACACACTGTTATATTTAAAATGAATTACTAACAAAGACTTACTGTATAACACAGGGAACTCTGCTCAATGTTATGTGGCAGTCTGGATAGGAGTGGAGTTTGGGGAAGAATGGACATATGTATACCTATGGCTGAGTCCCTTTGCTGCCCATTGTTAATCAGCTATCCTATAGTATAAAATTTTTAAAAATTAACAAAATTGTGAATCACTATATTATATGCCTGTAACATATAGTTTTATAGCAACTATACTTCAATTTAAAAATGAAAATCTAAAAAAAAAATAATTAGAATTTTTAAATATTTATTTTAAAATAAGTATTGGGCACTGCAAAGACGAGAATTTTGGAAGCCATTACACCCATATATACCCACTACTGCCTTGTTAGTATTAAAGTGGTGTTGAACAACTGAATCTTAATGTTGTAGATCTGGCACCAAAATGTAACTGACATGCAAAAGCCACTGGTAGAATTAATAATTATGATAAAAAACCATGAACAACTGATTTTAATGACCAGATAAGGAACTTATTTCCAGTCACCCACTGAGAGAAACTAATCTTCCTTCACATCCTAATCTACTGACACACACAGTCTGGGCTGTAATAAGCTCTTAATAATAAATAATCTCGCTATGAATAAAATTCTGCTGAGTAGAAAATGGAGGATTATAGAACATTTCAGAAAGAATTCATTTTCATTTTCCCCTCACTTCGTCACCCTTTAGTTAATTTTCTATAAATACTATTCAATTGTTGCCGCCGCCTTAAGGTTTAAGAGGATGTGCACACAAGTGTGAAAGAGTACTCGATACTGTCCCAAATCAAATGCACGCGGGAGGGGCCTTAGAGTACAAACACAAAAGCACACAGACTGACAGATATCTATGTTAATAATCCTTACATAAAACCATCTGTTAATAATGGATCCATCCATTCTGGAGCCACAGGATAAAGTGATAACTATAGACCATGCATTCATAATTTACACAAATGAACCTGTGCACACTTATACACATACACACTGCACTTTTGCTCAGCCATGAATATTCTATTAATAATAACTGAGTATTCCATGCCACCGTGCAGAGAATAGGAACATGTGTTTTTCTTGTATTGTTAAGGGTATCTCAGGTAGATTAAGCAATGTGATGAGAAACTTTAAGACCAAGTCTTAGAAATCACAGTTGTGGGCCATTATGCTGCCCTTGAGTCAACTGACCCACCACTGAAGAAGGAAAGAAGGAAAGAGAAGAAAAAAGAGGAGGGGAAAAAGAGAAAAGGACTGACACAAAGTAATTCATTCATTTGTTCCCCCATTAATATCACTGAACACCTACAAAGTGTTCAGGCACTGCGCCAGCAACCAGAGACTCAAGGTGACCATCTCTGCCGTCGAGAAGCTCAAAGCCTCATGAGAGTGACAGCCGAGAAATGAGCGAATCCTTCCCAGCCAGACTCAGACGAAGCCATGGCATCTCTCTCGTTCCTACTGCAGTAGGGACAGCGCCCATGGTGATGTGAATATGGAAAGAACTCAGGCTGGGACTTTGCACAGACCGGGGTTTAAAATGTTCTCTCCAACCTTACTGGCTCATCTTGGCTATGTCTTTTAGCTTGTCTGAGCTGTAGCTTCAGCCTCTTTAAAATGGGAATAAAAATCTTCTTAGGAGGATAAACAACCATAAGGAAGCACATGGAAGTTTCTAGGACAAAGCTGTTTGGTTTTGCTGCCCTTACTTGTCTGTGTCCCCAGCGGACAGCCCCTTGTCAGTAGCTGTAGCTTTACAAGCCGCATCGTGGCACCCACCACAATTGGAGAAAGAATCCTGGATCTCAGAGCCAGGTCCCAGCAGCAAACCTCCCCAAGGAGAGCATCCAGATCAATCCATGAGGCTCGCACTCCTACTGTCGTCTCTCCTAGAAGCACAATCCTGGTTGATCATCCACTGTCACCAGACTCTCCTCCCCTTTACTGCTCTGTATTTTCCCTAACTAGGCTCAACCTCCCACTCTTTTCCTCTCTCTCACTTCCACCGTGCCCTGGGGGATAGTCCACCTGTGATCAACAAAGATCCTTACACTACTAGTTCTGTTTGCTCCCTTCACCCTCTTGTTGGACTGAGCTGTCCCCAGGAACACTGCTTTCCAAGCATCCTTCTCAGTTTTTCTTTAATCCTCCTGTTCCTGAGGGTTAGAAGAGAGACAGTGTGTCTTCCTGGTCCCTACTGCTGCTTCCAGATAATTACACCTGGTGCTCTTTCCATCCTGTAAGAACCCCTGCTCCTCTTAGGCATCCTGTCTGCTTATCTGACCCCTTTCTACCTCAGTCCTGCCTCAGTGATCTGATGACATCCTTCTGCCACTGATGCCATCTCCCTACTTACACTTGCCTTCTCCACAAACCACTTCAATGACTTCAACACTGGGCTTTTGATTTCTTCCCTTCCTTATCTACAAGGAGCATTTCTTCTGCACTTGCAGCTACCCCATCCCACTGTCATCTCCAGAAACTGCATCATCCTTCACATCTAGCTGTTTCTTCGCCACTATTTGTTGTTGCCTTTTAATATGCCTCCTTTTAAATTTAACTTATCTGAGTGGGTTTCTGTTTCTTGCTATTTAAAAAATCCCACTAATGCCTCAACTGAAAATTTTAAAATTAGAGGTAACTTCATTTCAGTTCAGTTCAGTTCAGTGGCTCAGTCGTGTCCGACTCTTTGTGACCCCATGAATCACAGCACACCAGGCCTCCCTGTTCATCACCATCTCTCGGAGATCACTCAGACTCACATCCATCGAGTCAGTGATGCCATCCAGCCATCTCATCCTCTGTCGTCCCCTTCTCCTCCTGCCCCCAATCCCTCCCAGCATCAGAGTCTTTTCCAATGAGTCAACTCTTCGCATGAGGTGGCCAAAGTACTGGNTGCCATAAGGGTGGTGTCATCTGCATATCTGAGGTTATTGATATTTCTCCCGGCAATCTTGATTCCCACTTGTGTTTCTTCCAGTCCAGCATTTCTCATGATGTACTCTGCATATAAGTTAAATAAGCAGGGTGACAATATACAGCCTTGACGTACTCCTTTTCCTATTTGGAACCGGTCTGTTGTTCCATGTCCAGTTCTAACTGTTGCTTCCTGACCTGCATACAGATTTCTCAAGAGGCAGGTTAGGTGGTCTGGTATTCCCATCTCTCTCATAAACTTCATTTAATCTGTGCTAAAAACCTCTTATTTTGAGATAATGTAGATACTGCCTTTGTCCTTTGAAAACAAATCCTTCTCTGCTTCTGCTGAGAGGGTTTCCCTGATAGCTCAGTGGTAAAGAATCCACCTGCAATGCAAGAGACCCTGGTTCGATTCCTGGGTCGGGAAGATCCTCTGGAGAAGGGATACGCTACCCACTCCAGTATTCTTGGGCTTCCCTTGTGGCTCAGCTGGTAAAGAATCTGCCTGCAATGCAGGAGATCCCGGTTCTATCCCTGGGTTGGGAAGATCCCCTGGAGAAGGGAAAGGTTACCCACTCCCGTATTCTGGCCTGGAGAATTCCATGGGCTATACAGTCCACGGGGTTGCAAAGAGTCGGACATGACTGGGCAACTTTCACTTTCACTTTTCCGCCGAGAGCCACTAGGACCCAGAGACCATGGCCAAGTTTGCAAAATATCCCAAGATCTATGAATTTCAAAAATGCAATGGACTGAATGTTTGTGTCACCTGAAATGTATATGCAGAAATCCTAACATTCAATGTGATGATATTTAGAAGTAAGGCCTTTGGGAGGTAACTGGGTAATAGGGGTGGAGCCCTTGTGAATGGGGTTAGCCCTTTAATAAGAGACCAGAGAGTTGGCCGGCTCTCTTTCCACCATATGAGGATAGAGGTGGAAATGAGGAGTCAGCAGCCTGTAGGCCCAAAGAGAGCCCTCCCCAGAACCCAACCATGCTGACACATGATCTCAGACTTCCAACCTCCAGAACTTTGAGAAATACATTTCTGTAGCTTATAAGCCACCCAGTCTATGGTACTTTGTTGCATCAGCCTTAAAAGACTAAGGCAGGGAGGGATCAGTGGTGGCAAAGGAGACCAGCTTCTGCTCCAATTTCCCCAGCTGCTGGACATGGCTTTCCTGACCACTCCTAGCAGAATCAAAGGGCTGGATTTACCCCAGAAAGTGCGAGAGAGCAAGTTCCATGTGAGAATGAGATGCAGACATTTTATATTAGCAAGAACGAATTGTGAAACTAAAAAAGAACTTCTAAAATATCAATAAATACATATTTTTCAAATTTAACCAACATGCTGTAAGAAAGATGTGATCTTTTTCTAACTTTGGAAAACATTATAAAATTATTGTCATATAAAAAAATGATTAAAATATGCAGCTAAAATATATGCAAAAATACTTATTACAGAGATATACCTAGGCAGATGCATATTATTAATAGTAATAAGATTGCATATTTTTTAATTTCATGGTGGCATTTGTCAGCTTTTTAAATTTTTTTAAATGTATAAGTTAAGATTTCTCATTTTAAATAAACGTTCACCCTCACACCTCATTTTATATTCATAATTTGGTATTATTTTTCTTAATTATGATTTCCAAAGCTGCTCAGCTTGCAGACTCCATAACATTTGAGTCCACTGACATCCAAATGTTACATATTTGGAAACTCAGGCTCAGAGAAGTTACAGAAGCAGCCTCAGGCAGGAGAGCTGAACTGAGGATGTCTGGACTACTGTGTGTTATGTGTTCTTTTGATCGGCCACAAAATTTGACTCCAACTATAATTACTGATATACATTTGAAATGAGTTTAAGGTTTTTACACCCATTTCCCTGACCAGAATCTCAGCTCCCTAGCAGTAGGGACTATACCATATCCTATTTATACCCCCAGCATTTATTTCAATAACATGCAGTAAATTACTTGTTAAACATTTGATCAAAGGATGAATGCCTAGGTGAATAAATGAACTTTTTTACCCCTGCTTTTCATGTGTCACACTGATGCAGGGGAAGGCCAGACAGGAACTGGCCATCTGAAGAAAGAAACACATGGGTCTTTGCACCTATGACTCCCAATCCTTAGTTCAGGGCCCCCAAGGGGTCAGGACACGATTGCAGAAGCTTCATATGTGCCACACCATTTGTAAATAAGTCAGTGCATTATTTTCAGAAAAATGTGCCCCTTCTGTGAAAGTGAGCAAATTTTTCTGAAAATATAGAATTCCTTATATATGGACCAAGCTGGGAGCTACTAATTCTCACTAAAATCCAACACTTTTTCCTGTCACTTGAAACAGGAGTGTCACAGTGAGATTCAATAGTTTCAAAGTCCGGGGAGAGAAGACTGACACAAAAGGTCAAGGATGAAACACAATGTCAAGAAAAGCAGACAGTCTGAGACTGAGAGTAGAAGCTGGTTCCTCAGAGAAAAGAGAAAATTGGTCTCAAAATGGGAGGAAGCTTAGGCACAGCAGAAACCAGTGGACAAACAGACAAAAGTACAGAATATGAGGTGATATCTAGAAACAGGTTTTAAAGTGGTTGAAAGTGCTATCAAATATTATATACCATGCCTGACCCTTCCAAGCCCTATTTCTTAGCAGCCTTTGCTGTGTCCAGAACTACCTGTCATGTGAACAGGGAGCCAATAATACCACTTCCTTTCCGAGTATAGTTGATATCTTGATTCCAGGGTCTCCATATCTGGGAAGTCAATCAACCGTGGTTGGATCCTAGGTGAGGATTTCGTGGATATGCAGGCTCTACTGTTCTCCACCCCTTTAGGTAAGGGACTTGAGTCTCCGCACATTTTGGAATCTGTGGGAGCTCCTGGAACCAATTCCCCAAGGATGACAAGGGATGACTGTGGTCACAGCTCCCCAGGACCCTTCTTTCCTATTCAGAGAAGGGCACTTGAAATCAGGCTTCCCTGGTGGTTCAGATGACAAAGAATCTGCCCACAATGCGGGAGACACGGATTTGATCCCTAGGTCAGGAAGATCCCCTGGAGAAGGAAACAGCAATCCACTCCAGTCTTCTTACCTGGAGAATTCTATGGACAAAGGAGCCCGCAGGGCTACTCTCCATGGGCTGAAAAGAATCGGACAGGACTGAGCAACTAACACACACACATTTGATACCAGATGCTTGAATCAGCCAAACTCAGGGCAGGAAGACCAAATTCAGCAGCACAGCAAGAAGGAACCAGAGGAGATGAAACCAGCGCCCAGTCTGACTATCTTCCAGCATCAGTGAGCATCGAAATCAATCAGTGCGGAAAACTGTCAGTCCAACATGACATTTCAGCTTTATTCCCTAACACTTCTTTGTGTGTGTGCTTATGTGGAAAAAAATAGATAGAAATACGGTTAACTTGTGGTTCTTTTTGATTTGGAGTTTGAGGGATTTTCCAAGTAATGAAAAAGCCTGGCCACCTGGGGCAAAGATATTCACTCAGTGAGCAGGAAAAAATATTGCTCAGAGAAAAATGAATTGAGAGCTCCCTGAGAAAGTACCTACTACTGAAGACAATTTCTTTCCTGGAATTACACAAAGCTCAGAGGATAAAGCCCCAGAGGAGCTGTGGGCCTGGAGGCCCTAGAAGATTTAGGCATGGCCATCTTAGAACTATGTGAGCAGAATCCCCAAGCCTGTCAGTTCTCCTCCTGTATCTTGGCCCAGGCTGGGTGTTATGGGTTGAATTGTGACCTTCCTCCTCCCAGAAAATATCTGTGTTGGAGTCCTAACCCCCTCTACCTAAGAATATGACCATACTTGGAAAGAAGATCATTGCAGATGTAATTAGTTAACATGATGTCTTACTGGATCCCAGGAGTCCCTAAGCCAGCACGTGCGTGTGTGTGTGTGTGTGTGTGTGTGTGTGTGTGTGACTCAGTCATGTCCAACTTTTTGTGATCCAATGGAATGTAGCCACCCAGGCTCTTCTGTCCTTGGGGATTCTCCAGGCAGGAATACTGGAGTGGGTAGTAGCCATTCCCTTCTCCAGTGGATTTTCCCAACCAAGGGATCAAACTTGGGTCTCTTGAAATACCAGAAGATTCTTTACTCTCTGAGCCATCAGGGAAGTTCTTATAAGAAGAAGGCAATGTGAAGACACAGAGACACACAGGGTGAACATCATGTAAGACTGAAGTTACACAGCTGCAAGCCAGGGAACACCAAAGCCTGCCAGCAAACCACCAGAAACTAGAGGGAGGGGAGGAAGGATTTTTCCTTATATGGCCGCGCCTACACCTTCATTTTGACTTTCAGCTTCCTGAATTGTGAGACAGTAATTTCTGTTGTTTTAAGTCACTTGGTTTGTGGTACTTTGCTCTGACAGCCCTAGGAAAATAATATACTTGACTAAGATGTTGTTTAGTCATTAAATAGTGTCTAGCTCTGTGACCACAAATACTGTAGCCATCCTCTGCCCATGAGATTTCCCAGGCAAGAATACTGGAGTGGGTTGCCATTTCCTTCCCCAGGGGATCTTTGCAACCCAGGGATTGAACCCATGTCTCCTGCATTGGCAGGCAGATTCTTTACTAATGAGCTACCTGGGAAGCCCTGGGGTAAGATGAAGCGACCCTAAATGTCCTGGTCCAGATGAAAGGTATAGGAGGAGAATATCCCACTGGAGGAATACTGTATGCTCACCCTAGACTGGGAGGAAGTCAGAAAATATCATATATACCTGTGTCTGTGAGCATGTATGTTTGTGGGTATGTGGCTATGTATGTACATGTATAATATATGTGTGTATCATTTAATAAGGAAGATCAAAACCCATCATAATGAGTCCAAAGTATTTTCAAACAATCAAAGTTGTCTACATAACCATATATAACTATTCAAAACCATAAAAGATGATGCTGTTAAAGTGCTGCACTCAATGTATGAGCAAGTTTGGAAAACTCAGCAGTGGCCACAGGACTGGAAAAGGTCAGTTTTCATTCAAATCCTAAAGAAAGATAATACCAAAGAATGCTCAAACTACCATACAATTGCACTCATTTCAAATGCTAACAAGGTAATGCTCAAAATCCTTCAAGCTAGATTTCAATAGTATGTGTACCAAGAACTTCCAGATGTAAAAGTTGGATTTAGAAAAGGCAGAGGAACCAGAGATCAAATTGGCAACATCTGTGGGATCATAGAAAAAGTAAGAGAATTCCAGAAAAACATCTACTTCTGCTTCATTGACTACACTAAAGACTGTGGCTATGTGGATCACAAAAAAAACTGTGGAAAAATCTTAAAGAGATGGGAATACCAGACCACCTTACCTGTCTCCTGAGAAACCTGTATGCAAGACAAGAAGCAACAGTTAGAACCAGACATGGAACAGACAAGTTCCAAATTGGGAAGGAGTATGTCAAGACTGTATATGTCATCCTGCTTACTTAAGTTATATGCAGAGTACATCATGTGAAATGCTGGGCTGAATGAATCATAAGCTGGAATCAAGATTGCCAGGAGAAATATCAACAACCTCAGATATGCAGATGTTAGCACTTTAATGGCAGAAAGTGAAGAGGAACTAAACAGCCTCTTGATGAAGGTGAAAGAGGAGAGTGAAAAAGCATTCAAAAAAACTAAGATCATGGCATCCAGTCACATCACTTCATGGCAAACAGATGGGGAAAAAGTGGGAAAAGTGACAGATTTTATTTTCTTGGGCTGCAAGTCACCTCAGACAGTGACTACAGCCACAAAACTAAAAGACACTTGCTCCTTGGAAGAAAAGCAATGACCAACTGGGCAGCATATTAAAAAGCAGAGACAGTACTTTGCTGACCAAGATCCATCTTGTCAAAGCTATGGTTTTTCCAGTAGTCATGTATGGATGTGAGAGCTGGACCATCAAGAGGGTTGAGTGCCAAAGAATTGATGCTTTTGAATTGTGGTGTTGGAGAAGACTCTTGAGAGTCCCTTGGACAGCAAGAAGATCAAACCAGTCAATCCTAAAGGAAATCAACCCTGGGTATTCACTGAAAGGACTGATGCTGAAGCTGAAGCTCCAATACTTTGGCCACCTGATGAGAAGAGCTGACTCATTGGAAAAGATCCTGATGCTGGGAAAGATTAAAGTCAGGAGGAGAAGGGGACAGTAGAGGATGAGATGGTTGAATAGCATCATCGACACAATGGACATGAGTTTGAACAAACTTCGAGAGATGGTGAAGGACAGGGAAGCCTGGCATGCTTCAGTTCATGGGGTTGCGAATAGTGGGACATGACTTAGTGGCTCAACAACAACATAACCATATGGTAATCACCAGTTTCAAAGTATCCAAAGCAAAATAAAAGGGGAGAACAGTGAAATGTTCCCAAGGACAAATTCATTTCAAGGCAATTCATTATCTTAAGACCGTGAACCTGAACAAGCATTGTTAAATATCATCAGCAAGATAAGGTATCAATAAATGAAGAATGCCAGTAACTATGTGCCTTAGGTTTGCCAGACCCAGGTTCAAATCCTTACTAAATCAATGATTGTTTTGTAAGCTTAGGCAAGTTATAAACTCCCTATATCGGTTACCTGTAGTCAATATGCTAATGTGTAAACAACTGCCATTTATTCTTGCTCATGTCTATACCAGTTACTTAGGTACTAGGTGATCTGGACCCGGTGGGTCCAGTCTCAGCATCAACTGCAAGTGGGAATCACATTGTCTCCATGTGACTCTCGTGTTCTGTATACCAGCAGCTAGTAGGAGCTTGCTCTTATAGTAATGGCAGAAGTATACATACGCCAGACATTCCTTCGGCCTTGGCTCACAACAGGCATGTAATCACTTTTGCTAATATTCTTGGGCCACAGCAAATCAAATGGCCAAGACCAACATCAGTGGGTCAGGGAAATGTATGCTGTCTCTAATTGGAAAGTGGAAATTAAATATTTGCTGTATAATTTAAATTATTGCACTCCCTGAATATGTTTCCATACCTGAAAACTTAAGATAATAATGGTGCCTAATTTAGACAGTTGTTGAATTGTTTTGATTTTAACCACTAAAAGATTTCACATAGCAATCCAGATTGTCTCTTTAAAGTTAAAAAATAAAAATCCAGCATTCTGAGTCCTTAGTTCCAGCCAGCAATAACTGGCTGGAGGTTAAGTGGGTTTTTGCCCAAATTTGGAAGAATTTGGCAGATTCCCCATCTGACTTACCAATTCATACATTTGAGTTGGCTACTTAGCACCTATAAGCCTGTAAATTTGTGGTCTCTGCTGTATACTTATCTGGAAGTGTATGCGGTGTGGCTCTCTTGCATGTTTCCCTAAACAACCTCCTAAATGAACTTAGCCCTGTGAGGCCAGAGCAAAAGACAGAAATGAAGTTCAACAGCTAATTCTCCATGGACGTCTTCTTCCCATTGGGCTCTTAACTTAATGGATGGGGAGGATACTTTGTAACATGGATAAAAGAGGGTCTTTGGATCCCATTAACCTTCTGTGTCCAATTGTCAAAATTACATCAGAAAATGTTAATGCATTGCTTCTAGCAATGTACAGTTAATTACTGTGTGGTGTTTGTTGTTGCTTAGTCACTACGCTGTGTCTGACTCTTTGCAACCCCATGGAAAGTAGCCCTCCAGGTTCCTCTGTCCATGGGATTTCCCAGGCGAGAATACTGGAGTGGGTTGCTTTTCCTTCTCCAGGGAATATTCTCAATCCAGGGATCAAACTTGCATCTCCTGCATTGGCAGGCAGATTCTTTACCACTGAGCCACCTAGAAAGCTTTCTCCTCCCAAACAGGATTTCTGATGCTATGACCTAAAAGGTCAATACAATCTGAAAGTCAAACTCTAGTCACAAAATTTAACTCCAGGTGAGAAAAAATAAACAAACAAAGGAATTTTCAGGATTCTAGCCCTGCTGGATCTCCTAGGATGATACACTGAAAATCTGCCTTTTATTTTTCCTGGTGATTGTGATATGCAAGTAAATTTAATAACTACAGATGAAGGTCATCCAGGGAAATTTATGATGCAGGAAAGGGCTCAGAGGAAAAATCAAAGGGTCTCAGGCTTTCTGTAAGTATCACAGATACACACTGCTTGGTCTGCTTTTACAGTGGAGGTCACCTTATCAAATGTTTTATCTTGAAAAGAGTAGGCAAACAGCATGTTTTCTCATTTGCACAGGACTCTGGGTCAAGTGTACTCCTTTGTGATAACCTGGGTGCAATTTCTTAAAGAGTAAATGAAAGCCAAGTAATTAATTTTCAAACTATTTTTCTCTGCTAGGTGCATTATCCAAAGGCAGGTATGTTCTGAGATCTTCTGTCACCCAGAGTGGTGAATTACGCATGATAAGATCATAGGCCTGGCAACGTATGCTCCCTGTATATTCACTATAGCATTCTGCCTGGATATTCATCATTTGACAGTAACGAGTCCATGAAACCACGATTGCCTGGGTGTTTGAAGGGCCTGAGATTTGCATTTCTTACTGGGAAGCCAGCATTCGAATTTTATTTTCATAATCTAGTGCCTATGACCAAGTTATATGGCAAAGACTTCAACTCTGAAAAGTCAATATTACTTCATAAAAATAATATTAGAAGTTATTTTAATAACACAGATCCTCAGTCCCTTATCTGCAATTCTAAAACTTTTGCAGAAAAGTTTCAAAAAAATCAAACTTTATTTTTTATAACTCATTTGGCAGCAAAACCTAACCTACAGAACTTTTTGTGACAAAACCTGACCTGAACTATTTACCATCTCTGTACATCCTGCTTAATATAAATATTCACATACTTCACTATGGAATTATTAATGTGTTTGATTCTGGGGTGTTTCTCCAAATCCCACTGGGGGGTGGCACATGCAGTATCTGTTCTGAATTATCTTTGTAACAACGGAAACTTCCCAAGTCCCTAAATGCATCTGGCTCCAAAGGCTTCAGATAAGATTGAGAAGCTGGGTTATTGAAATAACTTTTACTTACTTTTATAATCTTACCTTTTCATAATTGAAGTCCAGCATGTTGATTTGGGCTCATATATTCATGAAATATATCTGCCACTTGCACTTCAGTGATGAAGAGGTAAACAGGTTCATTTTCAAAGTCATAAACCTTAATTGAGTTCCTGCCATGTGTAATGAACTTTGACCCTTAAACTACATTATTAGAAATGAGAAAACTGAGTCTTGGTGAGGTTTGTGACTTGCTCATGGTCATGCACCTGAAAAGGAATAGAGGCTAGATCTCAAAGCTAGGTCAGTTAATGGTAATTTTTTAGATTATCAAGGCAGGGGCTCATAACTGGATAATCTTCACAGTACCCAGAAATGCTAGACATAGGGGAATGTGGATTTCCATGTTCTGTGGCCATTTTCTATCTAGTCATGTAACTGTATCTTAAGATATTCTATGTAGTTATCCTCCATCTAGATATTATTTCATTTCCAACCCTCTTATCTCCATAGTCCTGGTCAAATATTGTGCAAGAGAATAATAATGCAATGAACTTGATGAAAGCCAAAGAATTTCACTGAGCTTGTGCACCCTGCCATCAACCACTCTTGCCTTCTCATTTTAACAGAAGGAGATTTAAAATTCAAGTAACATAGCTAGAACATGGAAGTAACCTAGATGTCCATCGACAGATGAATAGATAAAGATGTTGTGGTACATATACACCATGGAGTATTACTCAGCCATAAAAAGGAATGTATTTGAGTCAGTTCTGATGAGGTGGATGAACCTAAAACCTATTATACAGAGTGAAGTGAATCAGAAAGAGAAAGATAAACATCATATTCTAATGCACATATACAGAATCTGGAAAAATGGTACTGAAGAATTTATTTACAGGGCAGCAATGGAGAAACAGACATAGAGAATAAACTTATGGACATGGGGAGAGGGGAGGAGAGGGTGAGATATATGGAGAGAATAACTTGGAAACTTACATTACCATATGTAAAATAGATAGCCAACAGGTTGCTGTATGGCTCAGAAAACTCAAGCAGGGGCTCTGTATCAATCTAGAGGGGTGGGTTGGGCTGGGAGATGAGTTCAGTTCAGTTCAGTCGCTCAGTCGTGTCCGACTCTTTGCGACCCCATGAATCGCAGCACACCAGGCCTCCCTGTCAATCACCAACTCCCGGAGTTCACTCAGATTCATGTCCATTGAGTCAGTGATGCCATCCAGCCATCTCATCCTCGGTCGTCCCCTTCTCCTTCTGCCCCCAATCCCTCCCAGCATCAAAACCTTTTCCAATGAGTCAACTCTTCGCATCAGGTGGCCAAGGTACTGGAGTTTCAGCTTTAGCATCATTCCTTCCAAAGAAATCCAAGGGCTGATCTCCTTCAGAATGGACCGGTTGGATCTCCTTGCAGTCCAAGGCACTCTCAAGAGTCTTCTCCAACACCACAGTTCAAAAGCATCAATTCTTCAGCACTCAGCCTTCTTCACAGTCCAACTCTCACATCCATACATGACCACAGGAGAAACCATAGCCTTGACTAAATGGACCTTAGTCAGCAAAGTAATGTCTCTGCTTTTCAACATGCTATCTAGGTTGGTCATAACTTTCCTTCCAAGGAGTAAGCGTCTTTTAATTTCATGGCTGCAGTCACCATCTGCAGTGATTTTAGAGCCCAAAAAAATAAAGTGTGACACTGTTTCCACTGTTTCCCCATCTATTTCCCATGAAGTGATGGGACCAGATGCCATGATCTTCGTTTTCTGAATGTTGAGCTTTAAGCCAACTTTTTCGCTCTCCTCTTTCACTTTCATCAAGAGGCTTTTTAGCTCCTCTTCACTTTCTGCCATAAGGGTGGTATCATCTCCATATCTGAGGTTATTGATATTTCTCCCGGAAATCTTGATTCCAGCTTGTGTTTCTTCCAGTCCAGCGTTTCTCATGATGTACTCTGCATATAAGTTAAATAAGCAGGGTGACAATATACAGCCTTGATGTACTCCTTTTCCTATTTGGAACCAGTCTGATGTTCCATGTCCAGTTCTAACTGTTGCTTCCTGACCTGCATACAGATTTCTCAAGAGGCAGGTTAGGTGCTCTGGTATTCCCATCTCTTTCAGAATTTTCCACAGTTTGTTGTGATCCACACAGTCAAAGGCTTTGGCATAGTCAATAAAGCAGAAATAGATGTTTTCCTGGAACTCTCTTGCTTTTCCGATGATCCAGCGGATGTTGGCAATTTGATCTCTGGTTCCTCTGCCTTTTCTAAAACCAGCTTGAACATCAAGAAGTTCACGGTTCATGTATTGCTGAAGCAGAGAGGATATATGTATGCCCTCATGTTGAGATTTGACAGAAAACAACAAAATTCTGTAAAGCAATTATCCTTCAACAAAGAAATAAATTAAAAAATAAATAAACAAAATTCAAATAAACCTACAAATGATTTGGAGGTGGCGATCAAACCAGATCATAGCCTAGTGAGCCTCAAAACCCTTTCCCCAAACCCACTGCTCCCAATTCAATTAACCCATTGCTAAAAAGAAAAACTTCCATGTCAACTAATTTTGTGATAGGATCTTTGGGGGTGTACTAAGGAGTTAACTTGGAGAAGGCAATGGCACCCCACTCCAGTACTCTTGCCTGGAAAATCCCATGGACGGAGGAGCCTGGTGGGCTGCAGTCCATGGGGTCGCTAAGGGTCGGACAGGACTGAGTGACTTCACTTTCCCTTTTCACCTTCATGCATTGGAGAAGGAAATGGCAACCCACTCCAGTGTTCTTGCCTGGAGAATCCCAGGGAAGGAGGAACCTGGTGGGCTGCGGTCTATGGGGTCGCACAGAGTCGGACACGACTGAAGCAACTTAGCAGTAGCAGCAAACGGTTAACTGTATCTCCCAAAATTCATATGTTAAAGCCTTAAATATTCAAATGTAATGGCATTTGGAAATTTGGGCCTTCGAGAGATAAAGTTAGAGAGGTCATGAGAGTGCGGCCCTTATGATAATATTAGCGTCCTTGTGAGACAGCAACGCGCTCACTACCTCTCTCTCTCTATCCCTCTCTCTCTCTCTCTCTCTACCACGTAAGAATACATGAGAAGGTGCTCATCTCCAAGCCAGGAAGAGAGCTCTCACCAGGACCTGACCATGCTGTCACGCTAATCTCAGGCTTCCAGCCTTCAGTGAGAAAATAAACTTCTACTGTTTAAGCCACCTACTCTGTGGTATTTTGTTATGGCAGCCCAAGCAGGCTAGATGTTTGGCATGTCAAAACACGTAAAAAAGTTGGTCTCATTAGAACCTTTTAAAGTGAAAGAAAGTGAAGTCGCTCAGTCGTGTCCGACCCTTTGTGACCCCACGGACTGTAGCCTACAGGCTCCTCCGTCCACAGATACCCGCAAACATTAAGAAGTATTGCAGGAGCACATGGCTCTCTAAAATGAAAACAATTGTTGAAATAGCAATAGCCATGGAGTGAGTACAATATCCCATGTAAGTCACATTATCTCTAATCTGCACTAGAACCATATGCTTCACTCTTGTAACGCACTGACTCTAGATGCTTAAAAAGGCTGCCCAGTAGTGAGAAACAAGCCACTGGGAGTGGAGATTAAACCCAGGTGTTTGATTTAAACACTCACACTCTCTACTCCTACACAAAGTGTGCCTTTCAATAAAAGAAGAAACACACACAGTAGGCTTTAACAGAAATCAGAGGCATCCTTTACTGTAAGCACAAAAAAATCTTGCTTCACTAGCATGATAAAGGATTCCACTCAGCCTGAAACCTCTCCATTACTCATGCCTGAAATTCCACTATCATTAATTCACTTGACACGCTGAATATGTCAGTTCTTAACATCTCTTTTAACTTGCAAAACCTCACCTTGAAATAATAGATGAAGCTCCAAACACTCTGGGTTTCCTGTCTTTATCTGTTCTGTTCAACTAACAAATATTAAACACCTATTATATACAAGTGATTGTGCTCAACTTGCCAAAACTGAAAAATACATGAAACTTTCTACTACAATACCCCCCAATGTCGAGCTGTCAGCCAGTGAGTGGAGGGAAGCAGTATTTATAATGTTTAAACCTATATACAAACCATGTTTAAGTAAATTACACTTTAAAAAGCAGTACTTGGGGCTGGTGCATGGGGATGATCCAGATAGATGATATGGGGTGGGAGGTGGGAGGGGGGTTCAGGATTGGAAACTCATGTACACCCGCGGCCAATTCATGTCAATGTATGGCAAAACCAATACAGTATTGTAAAGCAAAGTAAAGTAAAAATAAAAATAAATAAATAAATAAACAACAACAACAAAAAAGCAGCACTGAAAGTGGTTTGTGAGACTACCCCCATGAATTAAGACCCCAAACACATGTGAGCATGAAACGTGTTTACTCTCATTATTTGAATGATTGTTACATGCAAAGTCTACTTTTGAAAAAAAAATTAAAAGAGTGAAAAAACTAGTTAACTGAATCTGAATCTGAATTTCATCTGAACTTCTCTAAATTGATATTACCGATCTCAACACAAAATCTTTCTGATTTACCTTGTCTGGTACTTGCGAAGAAGACAAAACATCATATTTCCCCTTGTGCATTTATTCACTTAATTCTGTATTCTGAAGACCTTTCCAGGCAGCTTGTAAGTGTCAGGACCTATATTAGGCAGATAGTAATATTCAAGGTTAATTCAAATAAATAACAGATTTACAAATAGGTGCTAGGAAGGTAGAGGTCAATAGAAGGTAGGAAGCCGATCTAGTTAGAATGAGATCAGGCCATTTTCCCTGTCTACCTGTGATGGACCCTGGATCCTGCAGGAATCTCAGTGACCCCTGCCCCCTCCACACACACACACACATATCAACATACAACTACAGAGAGTCACATAGTCAGAATATTAGCAGAACACACAAAGCACAGCACTCCAGCTCTCATATCGTCATCTGGGGGGAAAACCCGCTTAGAAATGTGGTAAGTCAAGGTGACAATGGAAGAGGGGTCTTAGGTGGACAGTGAAGACAATGTTCCTTCTGCGAGCTGCAAGAGGTGGAAGTAGTGCATGCTGACGCAGGCAGAGAAGGTTTCCGTGACGAATCAGAGGAGCAGGGCTGCTGAGGTTTAGTTTTCATTTTCCTCGAAGCTAGTCTTTCTAATGCTTATTACAAGTCAAGTGCCAATCTAGTACTGTCCTCAAGGAAAAATATTCTCTCAGTTTGACTGTCCATGCCAGAAAGAAAGCAGATAAAGAAAGCTATTTGTTGTTAATGGTATAAATTTCTTCTCACTTCCTCCATGGTCAAGTCCAAAACGAGTAAGATCGTGGAATTTCCAAATGCTGGGCACAGCTGGTGAAGGCAGGCCGTGTTTTCTGGACAAGCAGTTCACTACCCAGCAATTAATTTCTAAATCTGTCATTTAATTATTAGCCCAAAAGAACACTGAAAATGAACACCATTGCTCCATTTACATATTTAATCGGATTAGACTGCTGACTTTCAGATCCTTGCAATTAACTGCTCTCTGTGTCCCTTTTTCAACACTTAAATGATTAATCCCTTATATTTGGGTGCCTGTGTTCACTCCCTGATATTTTATGTTGGAAAATTAATTGTTCTATTTCAGCATCATTATATGCACAGGCTAATGCAAACAGCTTACCTCGTGCTGTCTTAAATAATAATGACTTTACGAAGCTGTGTAAGATTCTAGGTAATGAGATATGCCCATAACTATAAACCCATTTTTCTCTTAAATATAAAGTCAATTAAGTGAAATCAAATGAACCTGTTCACAGTTATGTAAGTTCAACAAAGATGATATTCTTCCAACTGAACCTAATATTTTCTCATTTGTTAGCTAATTAAAACCAGCATTCCCCACAATCCTCAGATGAGGTTCTGTATTTCACAGTCCTGCCTAAAAAGAGGTACAGGTTTCAACTTGGGCAGGCTAAATTTAGATGTATAACAACATTGGTAACACAACAAAACAGGCCTGATGTAATCTTATTGTTAGGTAACCCCTGCTGTTAACGAAAACCTCCAAAATTTCCCCAAACCTTTCTGAAATGATCCCAAACCAATTCACCAGATGATGTGGGGTGGGAGGTGGGAAGGGGATTCGGGATTGGGAGCTAATATACACCCATGGTGGATTCACGTCAATGTATGGCAAAACCAATACGGTATTGTAAAGTAAAATAAAGTAAAAATAAAATTTAAAAAAAAAAAAAAAAGAAAGATATTACATACGGTCCCCTATAATCAATTTTGCTGACCAAGTCATTCTCATTAATTTGTACCCAGCCTAGAAGCATGGGACTTTGAGCACACATTTCATGAGATATATAAGACCTTGAACTTGGGGGAATTTTCATGATTCTCCAAAGAACCAAAGATCAAATTCCTTGACCTGGAGACAAGTAATACTTCAGCAGAGAACAAGGGACATATAAGTTTCCAAATTTAGTCATTTCATACAACAAGTATGTGTTGAGGGTCCACTTTTCATCAGAACCTGGAATTTTTCTTCTTTTCCTTCTGAAGCTACAAAAAGCTCAACCTTATACTAATCAAGCAGAAGAAATTATCTGGACTTTTTTCAAAATCTCTAGTGCCAAGTTTCTGCTGTCCTCAGCATCTAGAACAAATTAGAGCCAGAACACAGGCTTTGAAGGTTTTGAAAGTTAAAAAAAAAAAAAAAAAAAAAAGCTTTTTTAAAGAAAATTATCTTTACTTTTCTGATTTTTAAAGTTATTTGTGCTTCTATATCTTTCAGACAATACAAAAAGGCAAAAGTAAGAAATAAAAATCTCCCATCATCCCACCTAGAGATTATCACTGATACACGTTCTATATATTTTTAAAGTAAATATATCCCTATAACAATACATATATAAACAGAACTATAAACACATACACAGAAAAGACACAAACATATAAACTGCTCTGCAACCTGATTATTTTCACTAAATAAAAAATATATGGCTTTCCCAGTTAATAAACAAGGATTTAAATTTGCCTAATCACTTTCAACAGTTACATTGTTTTCTACTTTATAGAGGTGTTTATTAAATTTACCAAACCCTCTCACTGGACAGTTAAGTGGTTGTCTTTCTTTATTTTCCATTTATTCATTTATTTGCTCAACACCTATATTTATATTGAACACCCGCAATGAGCCTGGATAGTTTCAGAAACAAGAGCTACAGTCATGAGCAAGAGAAATGAAATTTCTGCCTCTGTCAACCTTATAGTCTGGAGGGGAGCAGGGAAGAAAATTAAGAAATGTGGGGCTAGGCGATAGAGAAGGATGGGAGGTGACTATGATAATTAGGGGATATACACATATTTTTATAATTAAATTTACTTATTATTAATTGAAGGATAATTGCTTTATGGTATTATACACCCATATTTTATATATACTTCTTTGTAAATTTGTCTAGTAATGCAAATCTGATGCACTTATTTTTTAATCAAATTATGATTGATAATCTGGATAAGATGGTCCTGATATTTATAAAATGTCTTCCAGGTGGACTCTCTTTGACCATGCCCTAGAAACCAATCTGGATTGGGTAAAAATCAGGGAAAACGAATTTCCCTGACCTCCTGGCTCCTTGCTGCCCACGTAGAATGTCAGTTTTTGAACCACCAGTCAAAGGCATCTCCATTCATTCTAGAGGATTTTTCGCTATTCTCATTTTCAGGGCCATTTTTCTCTTCAAAATAAAAGATTCCATAAGCAGCAAAACATTGCATCTCACTGAACATACACTCCTATTAACGAGTTGAGGGGGTGGGTGTTGTGGTTAATATCTGAGAGCCACCCACCTAGTGACCTTGTGAAATATTTGTTTTTCTTTTCTTCCCAGTGGAGCGTGGTGGAGGGCTGCCTCTATTCTTCATCAGCCCAGACAGGTTTCAGAAAAACCAAGCAACTCAGGATTTTGTGTGCTGTCAGAATCTACAGTGAATTCAAAGATGAGTAGTGATGCTGAAGATCAGCGAGGACGTGAAGAAGAAAAATCTTCTCTGTTAGCTTGGATCTAACGGTTTTATAACAAACTGCTTGCTGCTTCCAAGGGCCCATCAACCAGCAGAAAAGGCGCAGAGACCTCTAAACAGAACCTAAAAACCTCAGGAGCCACAATAGGACCAAACAACAGCTAATATTTATTGAGGTTCATCTCTGTGCTTGGCACTGTGCAGTAACTCACAATATCACTTGGAGATAGGCCTTCTTATTACCCTCTTTTTAGAGATAAGGAAAGGGAAAGGGAAGTCGCCCAGTCGTGTCCGACTCTTTGCGACCCCGTGGACTACTGTAGCCCACCAGGCTCCTCTGTCCATGGGATTCTCCAGGCAAGAATACTGGAGTGGGTTGCCATTTTCTTCTCCAGGGAGATAAGGAAGGGAAAGCACAAAAAAGTTTAGCAGTTTGCTCATTTAGTGGCACCAGCCATCAGCCCAGGCAATCTGGCTTTTCAGCAGCTGGGCTCCTTAATACTACAACACAGGTTCCCATGCATACATGCACACACATACATATATACCTATATACACAGACACATATATACACATGCACACACACACACACCCGCCACACACATATACCACATGTCATCCAGGTTTGCACTAGGCACAGACTGCACCCAACACATATATATCTCACTCCGCATTCACATACCACACTACATCCATCCCACTCACCATGCACACATGCCCCGCAAATCTCACACACCACACACTTAACCACATGTCACAATACACACACTCCAAATACACATGCACATACTCCACACACTCCATGCATTATGTGCAATTACAGCATGAACACACTATACAACACACACATACATCCTCCCACATATATATGTGTCACACAAGCATACCACACATCACATATACACACACACCATGCACATGCCCCGCCTTATGTGTACATGCATTCCACACACGCATACATCTCACAACATCTCACACATGCACCTACCACACACACATGTATACGTTCTCTATCTTTCCCCAAACTGAGCCCACAACTGCGTAGCAAACCCCAAAAGTGTTTGTAATTCTCTTATTGCTTGTAAGAGAATTTCAAGAGATACTGAGGTCTATTTCTTCCCCTATGTGGTGGAGGAAGGAACATCGATGCTTCATAAAGTGGCTTTGGGAAGCGTCTGGGATGTCTGGCCAAAGGCTTGGTGGCATGTCAAGGGTGCTCTACCAAGATGGTATGTGCTCATGTAGAGCTCAAATAAGCTTTGTGTTCACGAGGCCACGTTGCAGCCACACCCCTCGACTCAGGTGACCAACAGCTCACAGCGTGTCCATAGAGCCAGTTCCCCCGGACTAGAAATGTGGTCCTAATTCTTCAGCCTGCCACTCAAATCCTCAGCTATCCCATGGCCCTGGGGCTCTCCCACATAAACTACCCCAGCAGGCAGTGCTCCTTCAGTCCTCCCCGAAGGACTCTTGATCCCGTGTGCCTTCCTGCCCCTTCCTGACCTTCTGATTTCTTCCTGCTTGAACCCAAACCATCCACCCTGGTCAGTTCAGTCCTTCCAGCACCATGAAGTTGCCTCTGACCCTGCATCCCTTGCCATCCTCTAGACTTCAACAGTATGTATTATCTGTACCATCTGCTCGGCATTTTGATACATGTCCTACCACACTTTTAGCTATGTCAAAGGAAAAAAAAATGCTGTATTATATTCTAGTTGCCCGGAGACCCTCCACCCATTCATTATTCAGTAGCTGTCATTGCTTTAGAGGGATGGCAAAACAGATTTTATTGGCTTTGAGGTTTAAAATAGTGCTTTGACACTCAGAAAGAAATGGAATCTTAAAAGAAAGGTGTTTTTGATTTGCAAGAAACTGGTCTTTTGAGAGAGAAAAGGTTTGTTAAATTATAAAAGCTTGCCTTCGGCTATTAAGAACTAAGACCTAAGAAATATAAAAAGTTTATTTGATAAGTATGGCTTTAAGATGAATGTATAATGACATAAAAGCAGGTTTTCCCTTCCAAAACAAGGTAAATTGTGATGGCTGAAGGAGGAAAAACTAAAGAGAAGTGACAGCTTAAACAAGAGGGTGGGATTATCGCGCCCAGCAGCCTCCAGGCTGGGTCTTGATAGAATACCCAGAGAAGCTTGGGGATGATACCGTAGTTAAGACCCACTTCCCCGAGGCAGAAACCTTACAAATGTCCCTAAACAGCAGAAGGTGTGGAAGCATTAACATCAGCATGGTAGTGCAGCATGTCTACCATGAGAAGGATTAGGGTTTTTCCCCATAAGCCTCCCAGAGGGAGTGTATGTGCTGGTAAACAGTTAACAACTAGGTCTCTGATTTTGGGGTGTGGTAGACAGAATGACAGCCCTCCAAAAATGAAGTCCTGATCTCCAGAACCTGTGAAGGTGTTACCTTACATGATAAAAGGACCTTCACAGATAGGATTAATTCAGAGACCTGGAGATGCGAATCCTGGATTATCCAGGAGAGAGAGAGAATGTCCAAGAAAACAATAAATTTGTATTGTTTTATGTCATGGCATAGGGCTTCAGAGATGGCACAGTGGTAAAGAATCCACTCTTCCAATACAGAGGAGTATGGGTTCACTTTCTGGGTCAGGAAGATCCCCTGGAGTCGGAAATGGCAAGCCACTCCAGTATTCTTGCCTGGAAAATTCCATGGACAGAGGAGCCTGGTGGACTACAATCCTTGGAGTTGCAAAGAATTGGACCCAACACAACCAGTTGGACTGAGCAGCCATGTATACCACTGCATTGGGGGTATTTTGTTACAGAATCAATAGGAAACTAATACATAGAGTTTTGAAATGATGTAAAGACTTCCCAGGGCTAATTTCAAGCTACTCAGGTGAAGTCACTGAATGCAAGATGGGAAAAGATTCATACAACCACCCCTTTTGAGTTGGATACAGATTAGACTCCAACACCACATGCATGAGAGAACATTTGGAATTCCCCATGTCTCAGAGAACTTAGAAGGAGATGGGAGGGACTGGCAGACTGATGGAATCTTACAGTCATGATGAGAGAGAACATGAGCAAGTACAGTATGGAGCCCCAAAGATGGGGGCCAGGCACAGGATCAGAGGTCAACTCTAGAGATCAGGTTGCTAAACCCAAGCTGGCACTAATGGAGGGCAGAGGATGAACACAGGCCAGATACTTCCTGCTTCTCTCATGCCCAGAGCCTGGGCCAGCCTGCCAGACTCTGGGAGAGAAAGAAGGGGTGAGCAAAAACACTTAAATGCCTGATTTCAAGTCTTAAATTGACCAAATTTAAATCCTGATTTGACTAATATGACTAGACTACCTAGAAGTGATTCAATTACTTCCTGATGCCAAGGTGAATGGGGCTGGGGATCAAAACAGAAATTAGATTCAGTTATAACAATTAGTTGAATTACTTCTTTCAAATAATTCACAAACACCTTATGAAAATTAAGCAGGTCTATCTATTCAAACATCATTGACTTCTCAAGGGCACCACAACCCTGGTTGACAGGAAGTATTTAGGAATTGGCTGCTTGGCTTTTAGCATGGCTAACCTACTCAGATGCACACTGGAGTCACATGAAGAACTTTACAACGTAATGATGCTTACCTAGATCCTACCCCCGGAAGATTCCAATTTAAATGGTCTGGAATTGGGATTTTTAAAGTTCCCTGCAGACGTGCCAGTAATGAGCCAAAGATGAAATCCACTGCTTAAACATACTACTTCTCCTGGAGCCAGTTTTGGAATCAAATTAGTCCAGGTTTAGCTATGACTCTACATGCTTCCAGGATGACCCTAGATAAACGATTTCACTTTTCTGCACCTCGGTTTTCTCACCTGTAAGTGGACTAATGACATTTAAGTAGAGAGTATTAAAAAATAATGTGCATACAGAGCCTGGCGTAGGGTGCATATTCATTTTTGCTGCTGAATAGCTACCATGATATGATATTTCAACAAGAATACCCATGAATTCTCTTTCTCCAGACATTGGATAGTCTTGTTTATACAGAATCATTAGAGGCTTCCAATGGACCTAGAATACAAATATTAAAGCACAAATGTTTTTTCTTATATAATTGTCCCATTTGGAAAACAAAAAGTACAAATAGAACTCCACAACTCACTCATGAATCAAACAGGAAAACATCTCCTACATAGGAAACTATGTCAAAAAGCCCCTAAGCTTCACTCTCATTATGGACCAAATGAGGTTTCTCCAAGGTAGAGGTAATAATGTGTTCTCAGTTTTCTGAATATCAAATATATGATGGCACTTAGGGACCTCCCAAACATATATTTCAAGGATAAAAATCTTTTCATCTTCAAAGAATCCACTTACTATTCAACAAAGATGATTACAAAATAAGACAAATG
The DNA here is from genome assembly GCA_006410635.1 of Cephalophus harveyi. Lineage (NCBI taxonomy): Eukaryota > Metazoa > Chordata > Mammalia > Artiodactyla > Bovidae > Cephalophus > Cephalophus harveyi. The sequence goes on along the minus strand of SJYT01036718.1, from coordinate 585,730 downwards.
GAATTATTCTGCCTCAGAGGTGCTGTATAAAAAGTATACATGTATATATACAAAAGTAGTTAAGAAAGATTAAAAGCTTGTGTAACTGAAAGAAGATATGGTACAGAAGTATAAATGAAGTCACCAGAGATTATTTTTGCTACTGTTTTTCATGAATAAAAGTTTGAATAAGATGGGGGTAAAATTAAAGAAGCATGTCTACAAACAAAGAGCTCAATGATTAAAAGCAAAGGTTCTAGAATCAAATCCTCTAGGTTCTATACTAAATCTATCCTTTATGTTACCTCTCTGTGCTTTGGTTTTTCTCATGAATAAAATCAAGATGGATAAGATCAAGTGGTTATTGGGACTTCCCTGGTGGTCCTGTAATTAAGAATCCACCTTCCAATGCTGGGAGCACAGGTTCAATCCTGGTAGGGAAATAAAATCCCATCTACTACGGGACAAATAAGCCCACACCACAACTAGGGCCCAGCTAAGTCCTGAAACACCCAAAGAAATAAATAATTGAAAACATCAAGTGGCTATTGGGAAGATCTTAAAGATTCTAGAAGGAAAGCGCTTAGTGCAGTAGTTAGTACCTAGAAAATTATCAATAATCATTAGTCGCTATTGTTATTACAGTAGTAATACAGTTTTGCCAGGATTATTGTACAATAATACTGTACAGTCCAATAAAGTATGTCATGGCCATATGTGCCTATTTGAATTTAGTATACAGATTTTAAAAAACCTAAATAGAATTTGAAATTCTGTTCTTCACTTACCCTAGCCATATTTCAAGTGGTCGGTGGGCACTTGTGCCTCAGGGTCACCATAATGACAGAGGAATATTTCCATCATAATAGATATGAAAGTCTTTACTTCAAGAGACAAATAGCAAACTCTGGAGCTTTTCTTATTTGGCTGAAGGTGAAAGAAAATCTCTCCCTTTCTTCCTCCACTGAGCAGGGAAAAACATAAGGCAGTGCTATCCCTCTCCCAAGAAACCTTCTCTCTCGAAGTCTGACCCTATGCAAGTCTTAGATGCTCTCCATAAGGATACTGGACTGCTGCTGAGGGAACTTGTTTCACAATGACTAGCAAGGCCTGCTAGGCGGTCTTGCACTTGCCTTAGGATATGCAGGCACTTACCAACTGTGACATTATTGGCAGGTTGTGCAGCCTCTACCAGAATTTCTACTCCATTAACTTGTACCTTTCTGCTGATCAACAATGGTCCCCCTTCCAGGTTCCCAAAACTTCTAACTTGCTGATTTTATGTGAACAGAATACCAGATAAAAAAGTTACTATCAATACATAAGAGTAAGGCTCTAGAATGGGCTTTTAGTCCTTTTTAAGAATATCAGTTCACTAACACTTGAAGACATTGTTTTACTTCGTTTCTGGTCCCATCTGTACTCTGGACAGCTGAGAGTGCCACATTCCCAGCTTATAAAAAAGATTTCCTTTGCAATATCAAAGAGCAGCAAGGATGTATGAAGTGATTATTTGAGAAAGAGTATAAGAAATAGAAAACTAATAGAAGTGATTCAGTTCAGTTCAGTCGCTCAGTCCTGTCTGACTCTTTGTGACCCCATGGAGTCGATGATGCCATCCAACTATCTCATCCTCTGTCATCCCCTTCTCCTCCTGCCTTTGATCTTTCCCAGCATCAGGGTCTCTTCAAATGAGTCAGTTGTTTGAGTCAGTAATGGGACCCGATGCCATGATCTTAGTTTTCTAAATGTTGAGTTTTAAGCCAAATTTTTAATTCTCTTCTTTCACTTTCATCAAGAGGCTCTTTAGTTCTTCTTCGCTTACTGCCATAAGGGTGGTGTCATCTGTGTATCTGAGGTTATTGATATTTCTCCTGGCAATCTTGATTCCAGCTTGTGCTTCATCCTGTCCAGCATTTCTCATGATGTACTCTGCTGCTTCATCCTGTCCAGCATTTCTCATGATGTACTCTGCATATAAGTTAAATAAGCAGGGTGAAAATATACAGCCTTGACGTACTCCTTTTCCTATTTGGAACCAGTCTGTTGTTCCATGTCCAGTTCTAACTGTTGCTTCCTGACCTGCATACAGATTTCTCAAGAGGCAGTTCAGGTGGTCTTGTATTCCCATCTCTTTCAGAATTTTCCACAGTTTATTGTGATCCACACAGTCAAAGGCTTTGGCATAGTCAATAAAGCAGAAATAGATGTTTTTTCTGGTACTCTCTTGCTTTTTCTATGATCCAGCAGATGTTGGCAATTTGATCTCTGGTTCCTCTGCCTTTTCTAAAACCAGCTTGAACATCAGGAAGTTCACGGTTCACATATTGCTGAAGCCTGCCTTGGAAAATTTTGAGCATTACTTTACTAGTGTGTGAGATGAGTGTAATTGTGTGGTAGTTTGAACATTCTTTGGCATTGATGTTTTTCTGGAAATCTCTTGCCTTTTTGATGATCCAGTGGATGTTGGCAATTTGATCTCTGATTCCTCTGCCTTTTCTAAATCCAACTTGAATATCTGGACATTCTTGGTTCAGATACTGTTGAAGCCTGGCTTTGAGAATTTTGAACATTGCTTTAGTAAAATGTGAGATTGGTTATATTCTTTGCAGCCAAAGATGGAGAAGCTCTATACAGTCAGCAAAAATGAGACTGGGAGCTGACTCTGGCTCAGATCATGAACTCCTTATTGCCAAATTCAGATTTAAATTGAAGAAAGTAGGGAAAACCACTAGACCATTCAGGTATGACCTAAATCAAAACCCTTACAACTGTACAGTGGAAGTGACAAATAGATTCAAGGGATTAGATCTGATAGACAGAGTGCCTGAAGAACTATGGATGGAGGTTTGTGATATTGTACAGGAGGCTGTGATCAAGACCATCCCCAAGAAAAAGAAATACTAAAAGGGAAAATGGTTGTCTCCAGAGGCCTTACAAACATCTGTGAAAAGAAGAGAAGCAAACGGCAAAGGAGAAAAGGAAAGATATACCCATTTGAATACAGAGTTTCAAAGAATATCAAGGAGAGCTAAGAAAGCCTTCCTTAGTGATCAGTGCAAAGAAGTAGAGGAAAACAATAGAATGGGAAAGACTAGAGATCTCTTCAAGAAAATTAATGATACCAAGGAACTTTTCGTGTAAAGATGGGTACAATAAAGGACAGAAATGGTATGGACCTAACAGAAACAGAAGATATTAAGAAGAGGTGGCAAGAATACACAGAAGAATTATACAAAAAAGATCTTCATGACCCAGATAATCATGATGGTGTGATCACTCACCTAGAGTCAGACATCCTGGAATGTGAAGTCAAGCGGGCCTTAGAAAGCATCACTACGAACAAAGCTAGTGGAGGTGATGGAATTCCAGTTGAGCTATTTCAAATCCTGAAAGATGATGCTGTGAAAGTGCTGCACTCAACATACCAGCAAATTTGGAAAACTCAGCAGTGGCCATAGGACTGGAAAAGGTCAGTTTTCATTCCAATCTCTAAGAAAGGCAATGCCAAAGAATAGCAGTGGTACAAAAAAATATCTCCCTCTAGCTAATCTGTGTGGAGTGCAAATTTAGACAAATGGCCAATTCTATTATGTCATGAGCAAATGATATTAAATCACTTGAGGATCAGTAAAATCCATTCTTCAACTATAAAGCACAAAAAATTCACTCTATCTAGTTCTGTATACTTTATCATATAGATGTTTTTAATGTCCTAAAACACTTTTCAGGCTGTGTGTATACACATGTGCCAGCCTGAAGAAGAAATGGTATCACTTGAAAAGTTATGATTCATGTGAACTTGATGCACTTCTTCCTAAGCTGATTTAACCACAGGAGTGGAGAGGAAGCAAGTAATTTAGGCCATGTTAGATAAGTCAGTCTATTTTGCGTGGTTGAGTATCATTCACCACATGCATCAAGTGGTACAAAGAACCATGACTCCATTAAAGCAATAATATATCCCTTGTTGTTCCTGTTCAGTTGACCAGTCATGTCTGACTCTTTGCATCCTCATTGACTGCAGCATGCCAGGCCTCCCTGTCCCTCACCTTCTCCCAGAGTTTGCCCAGTTCATGTTCATTGCATCAGTGATGCTTTCCAGCCATCTCATCATCTTATGCCCCCTTCTCCTTTCGCCCACAATCCTTCCCTGCATCAGGGACTTTTCCAACCAGTCGATTGTGTGCATCAGATGACCAGAATACTGGAGCTACAGTTTCAGCATCAGTTCTTCCAATGAATATTCAGGGTTGATCTCCCTTAAGGTTGACTGGTTTGATCTCCTTGCTGCCCAAGGGACTTTCAGGAGTCTTCTTCAGCACCACAGTTTGAAAGCATCAGTGCTTTGGCACTCTGTCTTCTTTATGGTCCAGTTCTCACAACCGTACATGACCACTGGGAAGACTAGCCTAGGCTATGTGAACCTTTGTCGGCAGAGTAATATCTCTGCTTTTCAACACACTGTCTAGGTTTGTCATTGCTTTCCTGCCAAGAAGCAATCATCAGATTACATGGCAGTCACCATCAGCAGTGATTTTGGAGCCCAAGAAGAGGAAATCTACTGCTTCCATTTTTCCCCTTCTATTTGTCATACAGTAATGGGGCCAAATGCCATGATCTTAGCTTTTTTAATATTTAGTCTTAAGCAGGCTCTTTCACTCTTCCCCTTATGCCCATCAAGAGGCCCTTTAGTTATTCTTCATTTTCTGCCTTTAGAGTGATATCATTCACATATCTGAGGTTGTTTATATTTCTCCCACATATCTTGATTCTTGCTTGTAATTCATCCAGCCCAGCATTTCTCATAATGTGCTCAGTGTATAGGTTAAACAAACAGAGTGACAGCAGACAGCCCTGTAGTACTCCTTTCTCAATCTTGAACCACTCAGCTGTTCCATATAGAGTTCTAACAGTTGTTTCTTGACCTGCATACAAGTTTCTCAGGAGACAGGTAAGATGGCCTGGTATTCCCATCTCTCTAAGAGCTTTCTACAGTTTATCATGATCCACAGAGTCAAAGGCTTTAGCATAATTGATGAAACAGAAGTGGATGTTCTTCTGAAATTCCCTTGTTTTCTCTATAATCCAGCGAAAGTTGGCAATTTAATGTCTAGTTCCTCTTCCTTTTCTAAACCCAGCTTGGACACCTGAAATTTCTTAGTTCGCATAATGCTGAAGTCTAGCATGCAAGATTTTAAGCATGAGCTTACTAGTATGGGAGATGAATGCAATTGTCTGAAGGTTAGCACATGCTTTGGTACCACATTTCTTGAGAATTGGGGTGAGGATTGACCTTTTCCAGTCCTGTGGCCACTGTTGCATCTTGGGAAGCCACACTGGAGTTTCTCAAGTGGCTCAAATGGTAAAGAACATGCCTGCCAACACAGGAGGCCCTAGTTTGATCCCTGGGATGGGAAGATCCCCTGGAGGAGTTCAAGGCAACCCACTCCAGTATTCTTGCTTGGGAAATCCCATGGACAGAGCAGCCTGGCGAACTATAGTCCATGGGGTTGCAAAGAGTCAACCCAACTGAGTGACTATCAATATATCCCTTATTTGCCAGTAAAATAGGAATAAAGCCAGTTTTAAGATGAAGGACCTGCAGACAGATTACCTCAAATCTTGGCCTCACCACTCATTATCAATTTGACTTTTAGGCAAGTGCAAAAATTAGGAAAATGCCTATATTGTCTCATATAAAAAATGGAGTTACTAATATGCATGTGTATTCAATCATGTTCAACTTTTTGCGATCCTAGAGGACTGTTGATCACCAGGCTCCTCTGCCCATGGAATTTCCCAGGCAAGAATCCTGGAATACTGGTTCCATTGCCTCCTCCAGGGGATCTTTCCAACCCAGGGATCAAACAGGTGTCTCCTGCCTGGCAGCAAATTCTTTACTGCTGTGACACATGCCCTTGCCTAATAGAAGTTTCTTTTATAACACATTTATTGAGTGGTAAGTCACATACTATTAAACTCACTCTGTTAAAGTGTAAAATTCAGTGGTTTCTAGCATATTCACAGATTGTGCAATTATCACCACTATCTAATTTTAGCCCAGTTTATCATACCACAAGCAAGTCTCACACCTGTTCACAATCACTTTGCTTATTCCTCTCACCCTGTCCCTGATAACTAATCATATAATTTTTGTCTGTATGGATTTGTCTACTCTGGATATTTCATATAAGGAGTCATACAATAGTGCTTTTTGACTGATTCCCTTCACTTAGCATAATGTCCTCAAAGTCCATCTATGTTGCATCACGGAGCAATACTTCATTCCTTTTTGTTGCCAAACAATACTCCATTGTATGGATATATTGGTTGGCCAAAAAGTTCATTTGGGTTTTTCCATAACATCATGCAGGAGAACCTGAATGAACTTTTTGGCCAACCCCATGTGCCAGGAGCCAGCGTGAGGAATCCTGCCCATGGCAAAGGTCATGAGGAAGGAAGCCTGACATACGCAAAGGTGTGATCTGGCTTCAGGGGTTCCCCCTGGATTTTTCTGAGCATCTACCCCCAGAACCAGGGTCTGCCTGCCTTACTGCATTATGCTCTCACCAACTCCTCCGACATTGACAGGGGGCTGTCCCCCACCACCTTCCTATAAAAAGAATTAACTTAGAGCTCCAATTTACAGTCTCCTGCATATAAAAGGAGTGTTTCAGCTCAAACCCCTTTGATGGCTGTCTAACTTGCCTGACAGGTTTAACTACACTTGTGATTGTTTACGGCCCCCAACCGCGAAAGGCACGAAGCTTAAAGCATCTTAAAGATACAGAGCCTTTTCTAAAAGCTAAAAATTATATTGGTGATGGGTTTCATTGTTGAGTCAATGACTGCTGCCAGGCATCCATATTCTTTATCTTTTAGGCACCTGAAGGATATTAATCAATGTAATTGGGATATAGAAAAAGGAATATAGTAATTTTGATGTTAGCAACACTAGGCTTTTGAGTTAGTAAACTTTCTCTTTGTTATAAATCACTGTACTCCTCTTTCTTTGTTATAAATTGTTGTGTCATTGCTATGTAAGAATGTAACTTTATTTAGTGCTTTCTGAGAGTGGCACCAGACTTTGGAAAGAACACTATTAAGACAAATAAGTTTTCTGGTTGACAGACCCTTATCAGAAAAGGGCCATAAAATGTTAATTGGCCTTCTGGCCATAAGATGATGTAAATCACCCAAGACTTGTGTATACAGCTAGGTATGCAGAGTAAAAGCCTGGTCTCGATAAGAGTCAGGGCTGCTGATGCTGCATAACTTTGTATTGTCCATTGATCTCTATGTACAACCAAAAGTATAAAAAGCCTTTCCAGACAATAAAGGATGGACCAGTTTCTCAGACCAGCTTCTCGAACTGGTTTCTTGGAAATCTGGCTCCCCCCGTGTCAACTCTCTCTCTCTCTTTCTCCCTCTTCCTCCCTCTCCTTTTCAGGATGAATTCCCATCTGGAGCACCGAGGCTCACCACGTCTACTTACTTGCCCTGGCTTCTAAGACCCACATGAGAGGGAGCCCAAGGTGGGGCAACATCCGTTATTCAAGCAGGCGCTGGTGGCCTAACATAGATGGCGCAAACCTCTTGTCTTGAGGTTTTATTAGCTCTCTGCGTAAATCAAGTTATTCAGCCTCTTTTCTCCACTAAATTTTCCTACTATACTATTTTTTCCTAATCTTATATTTCTAATTCAATAATTCTTTTATAAGACGCCAGTTCTGTCTCCCCTTTGAATTACCCTGGATCCACCAGGGCTGGACCCCAGCACCCATGTTATATTCTATTCATCCATTCATTAGTTGGTGGACATTTAGGTTGTTTCTACATCTTAGATATTGTGAATAATGCTATGATGAACACTTGGTACAAGTGTTTGTGTAGACATACATTTTTATTTCTCTTGAGTACTCCAATACTTTGGCCACCTAATGTGAAGAACTGACTCGTTTGAAAAGACCCTGATGCTGGGAAAGATTGAAGGCAGGAGGAGAAGGAGACAACAGAGGATGAGATGGCTGGATGGCATCACCGACTTGATGGACATGAATTTGAGTAAGCTCCAGGAGTTGGTGATGAACAGGCAAGCCTGGCGTGCTGCAGTCCATGGGGTTGCAGAGTCGGAATGACTGAGCGACTAAACAGAACTGAACTGAGTGCTTATCAGTAAGTGGAATTTCTGGGGTTTATGATTTTGATTTGTATTTCTCTAATTATTAAAGATGTTGAGAATCTTTTCATGTGCTTTTTAGTTACCTGTATATAGTCTTTGGAGAAATGTCTATTTGAACTTTTTGCTCATTTTTAATTAGGTTATTTGTTTTTTAATGGTTGAGATGTAAGATACTTTATATACTCTGAATACAAGTCCCGTACCAGATATACAACTTGCAAATATTTTCTCCCACTCTGAGGACTGTATTTTTTGCTTTTCTGATGTTGAGCTTTGAAACACAATGCTTTTATTTTAATAATGTCTGTTTTATTTATCTTTTCTTTTTTTGCTTGTGAATTTGGTGTCATTTGAAAAACCATTGCTTAACCCAAGGTCACAAAGATTTACACCTATGTTTTCTTCTAAGAGTTTCATAGATTTAGTCTTATATTTAGGCCTATTACCCATTTTTAGTTAATTTTTATATATGGTGTGAGGTAAGAATCCAGATCCTTTGATTATACAGTTGTCTTAGCACAAATTGTTAGGAAGACTATTATTTCCCCACTAAGTTGTGCTTGCACTCCTGAAAATTAATTGACCATAAATATAAGAGTAAATTTCCAGATCCTTGACTCTATTCCACTAATACCTGAACCCATCCTTATGCCAGTACCATGCTGTCTTAGTTATTTAGCTTTGCAGTAAGTTTTGAAATTGAGAAGTGTGAGCCCTCTTTGTTCTTTTTCAAGACAGTTTTGGATATTTGGGTCCCTTCCATGTCCTTATCAATCTTAGGGTCAGTTTATCAGTGTCAGTAAAATAGACAAGATTTTGGTCAGTATTGTGATGAAGTTATTTTGCAAGTGCTTTGTAAGAAGCTGAATGATATAGGGAAAAGAGGAGTGGACTGGAATTTTAAAATGTAGGTTCTCACCATTTTAAAATCATTTCCATTCCTAGGACTTCAATGTCTTCATCTATTAAATATGGAAGTTAGGCTGTGTTGATTTGAAAGATCCTTTCAAATTCAAGATTCTAGGGTTCTATATCTATTTCAAGTATGAGAATAATCTTAGAAGTTTGATATAAATAACAAAACTTTTAAACAAATCAGCAGTTTTGACCTATCAACTTTACTGGACACTTGGCAAATATAGTAACTCTGGGGATAGAAAAGATCCTAGTTTGGAGGGATTCCTTTTTCTGCTGGATTAAATGTAAGCCATTTTCAACAAAACAACTTCTCAAAAACTGCAGTTATGAAATGGGCTCTTATGCTGGTGTTTGCATGAATGTAGGTGTGTTTACAACTATATTAGGTGCAGAGCCACTTAAAATAAAACTTGGCAGTCTGTTAAATACCTCTAATTTCATGAAGCAGAACACAAAAGTTGAGGGGGACATATGCCAATTACTGTTTTAATGAATATAGATTATCTCAATCATTAAATAATAAATATATAAATAATTAATATTTTATATAACCAATCCATTTTCTCCTCAGATGTAAGGTGACATGCATAATAATGAACATCTGGCAAGTACTCCTATTTTTCACTGTTTTACTCTCAAAGCAAACTCTTTAGCACTAGCTGGCTAAGGATATTGGATGTTCATGTTCAAGTTTTCGAGAGGTTTAAACATCTGTTAAGCATGTACCATGTACCATATACCAGGCACAGAAAACACAAAGATAAATGATATATAGTCCTTACTGTCAGAGTTTACCATCTACTGTACCTGAGGAGACAGATGTACAAGGAGAGAACCACAGTACAAAGTTTTTATACTTCTTTTATAATAGTGTAAAAACTGTTCCAAGGACACAGAAGAGAATATAGAGGCTGTAGCAGGATAAGGTGTATAGGGGAAACAGTGATAAATGAGGCAAAACTTCAGAGCTAATGACATATCCACACTGATGTGGAACATAGGAGAACAAAAATTGTGGGCAACTCCAAGATGTCTAGCTGGGGTAACTTGCTGGATGGTGATGAAACTTCAGACAAGTTATTATTATCTACAAAAGAATTCTCATAATGTCAATGTCATTGAACATATGATAAACCCAATAAAAAATGACAATGAATAAAAGATAATGAAAAAAGAAAATAAAAGATAATGAAAAACCCAAACTATATTGCCTCCTCCCTCAGCCCAAAACTAAAAGCAGAATTCCAAAGTACAACTCTGTGAACTTTTTGTATTTCATCTCAACAACTGATCCATCACACAGCTATCTAAATATCATATCCTCAACAAAATTCAATAAGAATCAAGAATGAAGATTAGTCCTTCTAATGATACAATGTTTATTTCTTTAAGTAGTCGTTTATGCCTCCTCCCACCATGATAAATTTTTGATATATAAGTAAAAATGACATTGCATAAAATGCCATATGAAACTAACAACTGTCACTTTCTCTGAAAAGTATTTGAGCTGGAGTGGCTACACTAATATCAGACAAGATAGATTCTAAAACAAACAAACAAAAATATTAAAGATATGGAGAAATGTTATAGTCATAAAAGAGCAATTCCATCAGGAAAACACAACACATATATGTGCCTAAGAACAGAGACACAAAATACATGAAGCAAAAACTGACAGAACTGAGGAGACAAACAGACAATTCAATAAACTTAGCTGGAGAGTTCAAAATGCCACTTTAAATAATGAGAGGACAGTAGACAAAAGATCAACAAGGAAAGGAGGGACTCAGGCAAGTAATCAAATGCACTTGTAAAATTTAGAAATATATAATATTTTAAGTTAAAATAATCTAAGATTATCATCTCTTCGCACTCTGACTTCTTTCTGTCACATTTGCTCCTATATTGGGTGACAATGGAGTAATCACATATTGGAAATCTAAGGAGGTTGTTCAATTTAGACTACATTTAGTGTGAGTGGGTCATGTGTATGTGGCTTTCAGGTATCACTAGCTTTCCCAGGTTGGAATGGCTATCAGGAATAAACCCACTGCCCACTGTAGGAATTCACCCAGTACCAAAAACCAAAAGGGACAGGGGTGATACTGAAAAGTGAGTCTGTCCTATAGCCCCTGGCACCTGAATTATGTACATAGTCAATGAGAAACCAAGTTTGGAAAGGGGAAGCCAGAAGAACCTAGTCTGCAGAAAATTCTTCAAGTCATAAAAAAATGCAAGTTGTGAGCGGAGGAAAAAGGGACGTTCTCTTCTTTCAGAGAAATATTTAATAATGTGGCATTTGCAATTATAAAAGTACCATACTTTATTTTTTTTTTCCATTTTGGTGGGAAGCATGGAAAATAGAATTTATCTGAATTCCTTCACTTTTAGAGCACAAATCTATAATTGGTGAGTGTATCTGTGAGGTAAGTCATATATTACTGTCACTACCATTAATAATAAAATACAAATTTCAATCAAACATCTTAAGACAAAGTATTGCAAAAATCATGTTTCACATGAAGAAGTGCTCAATGTATGCAGTCAAAAAGTATACATAAAAATCATACCATGTATTAGCCTGCTCACCACCACAACAAAACACCATAGGCGAAGTGGCCTAAACAACAGACATGTATTTCTCACAGTTCTGGAGCCTGGAAATTCCAAGATGAAGGTGCCGGCAGTAAGTTTCGTTCTGAATCATTTCTCTCCTGCCTTGCAGGTGTGCGCCATCACGCTGTGTGTCCACAGGACCCATTCTCCGTGCACGTGTGGGAGAGAAATCATGGACTCTCTGATGTCTGTCCACCACAAAAGGCATTAATCCCACTAGGAGGACTCCAGCCTCAACACCTCATTTAACCCTAATTACCTCCCAAAAGTTCCATCTCCAAATGCCGTCACACTGGGAGTGTCAAGGTTTCAACATGTGAATTGGGGGGAGGGAGACATAAACATATCAAATGTGTGTACAATAATTAAATTATTAGGTACTTAGTGATATTGTGATATATGACAGCTCTTTAATATTTGCAATGTATTGTGACTTAGTTTCTCTTTCCAAATGTACCTTCAATTTCACACCTAATTTTGTTTTAATGATTTTAAAACCTTTCTCTCAAAGATGATCCCAGCCCAACAAAATCTAGAACCCCTCTTGCCTTTACCATCACCTTCCCACATCCCTTATCCTAAAGTTCCTACATATCTAAATCTGCCCATCTTAAAGAAAACAACAGTCTCCCTGTGTAGACAACCATGCATTTCTATCTGTTCTCAAGATTCTAAATCACAAATCTCAAAAACAAGTCTGATGGAAGCAACTTAAATGTTCACTGACAGATAAATGAATAAGGAAGATGTAGGACAAATATATAGTGGAATATTACTCAGCCATAAAAAGGATGAAATAATGTCATTTGTAGCAACATAGGTGGATCTAGAGATTATCATACTAAGTGAAGTAAGTCAGAGAAAGACAAATATCACATGATATCACTTACATGTTGAAACTAAAAAAAAAAAAAAAGATGATACAAATGAACTTATTTCAAAAACAGAAACTGATGCATAGGCAACAAATTTATAGTTACCAAAGAATAAAAGGAGGGGTGGAACAAATTAGTAGTAGGGATTAACATATACACACTACTATATATAAAATAGATAAAGACCTACTGTAAAGCACAGAAAACTACACTCAATATTTCATAATAACCTGTAATGAAAATGAATCTGAAAAAGTTATATATATGTGTATATATAGATACACTCAAATGAAAAGTAATATATATACACACACATATAACAAATGAAAAGTTATATATATATATGGTTCAGACGGTTAAGCATCTGTCTACAATGTGGGAGACCCGGGTTCAATCCCTGGGTCGGGAAGATCCCCTGGAGAAGGAAATGGCAATCCACTCCAGTACTACTGCCTGGAAAATCCCATGGACAGAGGAGCCTGGTAGGCTACATGTAGTCCATGGGGTCACAAAGAGTCGGACCCGACTGAGCGACTTCACTTAATATATGTATATATACACACACACAAATTAATCACTTTGCTATACACCTGAAACACTGTAAGTCAACTATACTTCAATAAAAAATAAATTTAAAAAATCAAAGCAATTTCAAAAAAAGAACAAGTTTAGTAAAAGCAGAAAGAAGCTGAATAAGCAAACACTATCATTCTCAGGGAGTGATAAGAAGGATAAATTAGGAGCACTCATTTGTTAATCAACATATACAACTTACTCCACCAAAAGTTTGCAAATGGCTGTGTTATAGTCACTATGTTTTACCCAGTACCACTATCTTCCTCCAACCCTCAGGCCCTGTGGCTGATGTACAGCTTAATTTCATTCAGGGCTGATTCTTTCCCACTGGCCCAACAGTTCACTATGGAAATCAGGCTTCCTTCAGGAGTCCTTCAGTCAATGAGTCATGCCTACATGGGTCTGCATTCCAGTTGTCGACCCTGTTCGATGACTACTTTTCAAAAAGGCTCCTTAGCACCAAAGTGAATCAATCAATATAAATAAATTGAAAAAAAGGGGTAGGAACCAGCCACAAACACAGCAAACATACAGAACAAAGTTCACTGGGACTTCACCCAGGTTCATTACTATCAGTGGAGAGAACAGTCATATAAACACAGAGTGTGAAGCTTTATTCTCTCCCTGGGAGTCAGAGGCAGAATAATTCCTTAACAAATGCTCCTGCTGCCGTGTACAAATGATACCGATCTTTACGTTGGCACTGAAAACTGGAGCTGGTATACTGCATTTTTTAAACTTGTATCCCTAAATCCAAGCTGGCAGTTTGGTGTCAAATACAGCAGAAGACTTTTCCATAGATATCTCATCTAACAGATGGAGGAAAGTCCTGATTTACAGGAATTCAGGTAACCATGGTTCTCAGCACCCTGGAATATTGTGCTTGTTACTCTGCTTCACAGAAAGAATAATCACCAAAAAAATCTCAAGACAAAATGCAAATGAAAAACCCCAAAAGTCTTATGTGTGCAGCTAGCAGCCCCTCAAAAGTGTTTGGGGATCATTGATTGTCTATCTCAAGAGTCTACCCTTTTTGCAACTGCATGATGTCCCATAACATCCTGCCATCTGAGTCCACTATTTTTAACAATGTTCTATTGTTTAAGGCAGGAAAATGAATGTGATCTTTTTAAAAAGAATTTCAGCAAGAGCTGAAGTGGAAATGATTATTTAACTTAACCCTCTGTGGACCAGATAATCCAATTAGCACCTTGTTGTTTAATCATTTGAACTAATTAAGCTTCTATTGTATAAGGATCAATGGCTTAAAATAAGTTATTTACTTGGCTTAAATAACTATTTGGAAGATACAGTAATCCAAACTGTTTAAATGGAATTGTCTTCAATACCCTCAAGGAGTCCACTTCAGGGCCATCTTTTTCCTTTGCTTGTGGTTGTTGTTTAGTCACTAAGTCGTTTCCGACTCTTTGTGGACCCATGGGCTATAGCCAGCCAGGCCCTTGCTGCTGCTGCTGCTGCTAAGTCTCTTCAGTCGTGTCCGACTCTGTGTGACCCCATAGACCCCAAAGTGAAAGTGAAATCACTGAGTCGTGTCTGACTCTCAGCGACCTCATGGACTGCAAGCCCACCAGGCTCCTCCATCCATGGGATTTGCCAGGCAAGAGTACTAGAGTGGGGTGCCATTGCCAGGCCCTTAGCCCATGGGATTTCCCAGGCAAGATTACTGGAGTGGGTTTTCATTTCCTTCTCCAAGAAATCTTCCTGACCCAGGGATCGAACCTGTGTCTCCTGCATTGGCAGGCAGATTCTCGGCCACTGAGCCACCAAGGAAGCCCCTTTTCCCTTAGGAGTCAATTACTATTAATGCTATGGATAACACCAGTGACTGTCTGCAACATGCATGTCTGCATAGAGCCTCAGTCGCTCTTTCATAGTGTCTCATATTGATATTTAAACATTGTACGATTCAATTTTACTTGTTTATATCTTGTGTTTTCAACTAAAATTTAAGTTACTTGAGAAAAGATAATGAATCTTATTCATTTTGTATTCCACTCACATCTCACAAAGTGCCCTAGATACAATAGGCTTCTGATAAAATGTTAGTTTCTATCATGCACATAGGGACATATATACTATTACGTAGATAACATCAGACATGTGTGTATGTTCATCTGGTCGTGTCCGACTCTGCAACTCTGTGGATTGTAGCCCACCAGGCTCCTCTGTCCATGGAATTCACTATGCAAAAATACTGGCGTGGATTGCCATTTCCTCCTCCGGGGATCTTTCTGACTCAGGAATCAAACCCACATCTCCTGCATTGGTAGGCAGATTCTTCCCACTTGGGAAGCCCAAACATTAGTCATAGATTATCCAAAACTAGTTAAATAGCATTTTAACTTGTTAAGAACAAAACAACAAGGAATCTCTCAGATGCTATCTGATTAAACAACACAACAGCCTTGGAGAGACCATTTGTACTTCTCATTCTATAGAGAAATTTGAGAGTCATAGATTTTTTTTTTAAAGTCCAGTGTTGTGAATCTAATAAGACTTCCTTGGTGGCTCAGATGGTAAAGCATCTGCCTACAATGTGGGAGACCCAGGTTCGATCCCTGGGTTGGGAAGATCCTCTGGAGAAGGAAATGGCAACCAAATCCAGTACTCTTGCCTGGAAAATCCCATGGATGGAGGAGCCTGGTAGGCTACAAGTCCATGGGGTTGCAAAGAGTCTGACACGACTGAGTGACTCTACTTACTTTACTTATGAATCTAATATGTCCTGGAGCAATAATGGAAAACTCATTTTCATACCTTGAAATAGTGACTCCTGTCAGAATAGTAATGTTCTAAGCATTCCACCAATTCACCTGGTGCTTTGATACTTGACCAGAGAAAGGTTAAACCGTCTCACAAGGTTTCACCGAAGATGTTCAAAGTCTGGAGCAGCCACTTATGTTGAATCAATGAAAACCTGATGGAGGGGATATACATTTTAGTGCACAACAGGAAGGTGCACAAGTTATCACATTTATTTCTTCGTATCACATTTAATCAGTGTGTAGTCCCCTCCCCACCTAACTAGTGAGAAACTAATGCTTAAATATCATGGGGTCTGTCTTCCCCACACCATGGGATTATTTCAGAATCCTAAAAGTACATAACAGAGAACCAAGAGAGGATCTGTATTCTTAGCCCAAGTACATGACATCTTTGCTGTCCCTCCTTTGTAGGCTGTAGTTACTTCTGGGTGCCAATCTTAAGACCGATTGGACACACAGCTTTGGGTGGGTTCACAGTGGTTCCACATCAGAGTTCCTCTGAGTCCCACTGGTATCCTTACCACTGCTTTCCAGGCCCCTCTTTATGGTGTATAGCTTGTATGGTGTCCAAGGCAGCCCATAGCATCTGGATGCTGCATGCTGGTGGAACAGACTAATTCCTTAGGTAGAAAAAGGTCCTTCAAACTTTAATTCTACTCTTTAATTCTACTCATTCCATAAGATCTTTGGGCATCTGCACGCCAGATATGTGTATTCATCCTATTCCCTTCAGAACCACCTGGCTAAAATATCCTTAGCGGGCACAAAACAAAAGCTCTTGAGAAACAGATACAGAGCCCTCTTTCCTTTTCTTTTCCTCTCTTTTACATTGCAAAGTTACTAATATCTGAAGTCTGCTCTGAAATGAAATTGAAGTCTTGAGATTTGGACAATAATAAATGGGGTTTATATTATCATTACTGTGTAAATATTTTTCATGGCAGAGCCAAGAAGTATTCTCAGGTTATATTTTCTTTCTTGAACTGCCTCTTATTTATCTTGATATTTCTATTTGCCTTTATTATTTTCTTGCATTGTTTACCTTTATTGAATTCCTAAGTTCTTCTATTTCTCTGGGATAATATCAAATCTCTTAAATAACTACTAGGAGTTTTTTTCCTTTCTTACTCTACTTGGACTTTTATAAGTTTGCTGCATGATTCAGTTCAGATCAGTTCAGTTGCTCAGTTGTGTCCAACTCTTTCTGACCCCATGGACTGCAGCACACCAGGCTACCCTGTCCATCACCAATTCCTGGAGCTTGCTCAAACTCTTCTTAATCAAGTCGGTGAAGCCATCCAACCATCTCACCCTCTGTTGTCCCCTTCTTCTCCTGCCTTCTATCTTTCCCAGCATTAGGGTCTTTTCAAATGAGTCAGTTCTTTGCATCAGGTGGCTAAACGATTGAAGCTTCAGCTTCAGTACCAATACTTCCAATGAATATTCAGACTGATTTTCTTTAGGATTGACTGGTTTGATCTCCTTGCAGTCCAAGGGACTCTCAAGAGTCTTCTCCAACACCACAGTTCAGAAGCATCAATTCTTCGGTGCTCAGCTTTCTTTATGGTCCAACTCTCACATCCATACATGACTACTAGAAAAACCATAACTTTGACTGTATGGACCTTTGTCAACAAAATGATGTCTCTGCTTTTCAATATGCTGTCTAGGTTGGTCATAGCTTTTCTTCCAAGGAGCAAGCATCTTAATTTCATGGCTGCAGTTACCATCTGCAGTGATTTTGGAGCCCCAAAATATAAAATCTGTCAGTTTCCATTATTTCCCTACCTATTTGCATGAAGTGATGGGACCAGATGCCATGATCTTAGTTTCTCAAATTTTGAGTTTTAAGCCAATTTTTTCACTCTCCTCTTTCCCTTTCATCGGAGGCTCTTTAGTTCCTCTTCACTTTCTGCCATAAGGGTGGTATTATCTGTATATCTGAAATTATTGATATTTCTCTCAGCAAACTTGATTCCAGCCTGTGCTCCATCTGGTCCAGCATTTTGCATGATGTACTCTGCACATAAGCTAAATAAGCAGGGTGACTATACAGCCTTGACATACTACTTTCCCAGTTTGGAACCAGTCCGTTGTTCCATGTCTGATTCTAAATGTTGCTTCTTGACCTGCATGCAGATCTCTCGGGAGGCAGGTAAGGTGGTCTGGTATTCCCATCTCTTTTAGAATTTTCCACAGTTTTTTGTGATCCACATAGCCAAGACTTTGGCATAGTCAATAAAGCAGAAATAGATTTCTTTCTGAAACTCTCTTGCTTTTTCAATAATCCAACAGATGCTGGCAATTTGATCTCCGGTTCCTCTGCCTTTTATAAACCCAGCTTGAACATCTGGAATTTCTTGGTTCACATCCTGTTGAAGCCCCTCTTGGAGAATTTTGATAATTACTTTGTTAGCATGTGAGATTAGTGCAGTTTTCTGGTAGTTTCAACATTCTTTAGCATTACTTTTGTTTGTTTGTTTTGTTTTCATAACTTTTTTTTTTAATTTTATTTTTACTTTATTTTACTTTACAATACCGTATTGGTTTTGCCATACATTGACATGAATCCACCATGGGTGTATATTAGCTCCCAATCCCGAATCCCCCTCCCACCTCCCACCCCACAACATCTCTCTGGCTCATCCCTGTAACTTTTTAAAATTTTTATTTATTTTAATTGGAGACTAATTACTTTAAAATATTGTAGTGGCTTTGCCATACATTCACATGAATCAGCCACGGGTGTACATGTGTTCCCCATGCTGAATCCCTCTCCCACCTCCCTCCCCATCCCATCCCTCAGGGTCATCCCATTGCACCAGCCCTGAGCGCACTGTCTCATGCATCAAACCTGGACTGGCGATCTATTTCACACATGATAATATACATGTTTCAATGCTATTCTCTCAAATCATCTCATCCTCGCCTTGTCCCACAGAGTCCAAAAGTCTGTTCTTTATATCTGTGTCTCTTTTGCTAGCTCGCATATAGGGTCATCGTTACCATCTTTCTAAATTCCATATATGTGTGTTAATATACTGTATTGGTGTTTTTATTTCTGACTTACTTCACTCTGCATAATAGGCTCCAGTTTCATCCACCTCATTAGAACTGATTCAAATGCATTCTTTTTAATGGCTGAGTAATACTCCATTGTGTATATGTACCACAGCTTGCTTATCCATTCGTCTGTCTTTGGCATTACTTGTACATAAAGACATATTGTTGTTGCTTAGTCACCAAGTCGTGTCCACCTCTTTTGCCGCCCCATGGACTGTAGCCCACCAGGCTCCTCTGTCAAACCTGCACCTTCATTGGCAGGCAGATCCTTTAGCACTGAGCTACCTGGGAAACCCCACACATACAGTTATGCTTATAAAAGCATAAAAGTGTGAGGGCTACTGGAAGTGGAATTTTAATGTTTGAGGATTATTTGCAAAGCCCTCTACCTCTCAACTCCTCATTAAACCCCATCTACTTTCACTATAGAGTACTGTGGTATCATAGAGCAAAATCAGAGACTAATCAACTCAAAGAACCTGAGATGTTGATCCATGTGATGTCCAGTGGAATCCCATGGAGATTTACTTATATTGACTTTCAAAGTTGATTGTCACAAGTCAACACATACCTTATCATGGGCATAATTAGAAGAGCATTCTGATGTTACCTGTGTTAGAATGTATATTCTTTCAGACTCATCACTATACTATTTTAATGTAAAATTTTAAAAGTCTCTAACCATTTTTTATTTCTCATACTCACCCAATTTATATTCAAGATTGTATTTTTGAAGATCTTGGGTCAGTTAAATTTATATCCCAGAAAGTAAACAGTAAAGTACTATCAAAGAGTAATGAAACACTTGATCATATAATTCAAAGTGTGACAAAAGAATTGCAATTCGATTAGCTGAGAAAAGAGAAAGCTTTTAAAAACTATCAGATTAACATGGAGTCAACTGGGATCTTTTCTATCGATAAATATCAACTCTCTAATTGAGACAATAAATAAAAGGATAGAACAGTTTATTAAAATGTTTATTTTTTAAATATTTCATTCTGAATCTATTTTCATTTTAAGACTTCTTGTGGTTAATAGCAGACCTATAATATGAATGTTTATAGTGCATGAAAGGACCATAAATCTTAAAAGAATCACTTTACTTCTGGACAAAATGATGCGCTGCACTTGACAAGAAAGATAAAATTGAACTTTTCTTTCTAACATAATACTGATGTTTATTTCCATATTGGGTAACTACCACTCTAAAATCTAAAATTGACAAATATGCAAAACCAATAGTATGAGAATTTATCTCTATGGTCATTTTTTTTATTTTCACACTACTATGTACTACACTACTTTGTACTACAAGTGTACAAAGTATTATATAAAATTCAAAGGTTCTAAAAGGTGAAATGAAAAGCCAAAGCTCTGTATATTATAATTGTAGTAGGTGAAACTAAAGCTACATCTCTTTTCTAGAATTTAGCAATGTTGAGCATTTAGCAGTTGCTCTATTGAGCAATGTTGGAGCAATGTTGGTTTTCTATTGACAGATTAAAGTCAGTGAATATTTGGAAAGGCATTTTCCTGTGAGTATGGACATTAGTTGCTGAATTTACAAAGAGATTTTACACAATTTACAAAGTATTTGATCCAGTTCTCTCTTTCTTTTTTTTCTATATCTGTTCTCTATATTCAAGACAGAAATATAAATAAAATGACAGATGAGTAAGAAGGCAACTCCATGACAACTTTGTTTTCTCCAAGGACTAAAACTAGAACAAATAAATTTAATGGTAACCATATGGAGGTAGGGCTTCCCTGGTGGCTCAGAACGTAAAAGCGTCTGCCTGCAATGTGGGAGACCTGGGTTCAATCCCTGGGTCAGGAAGATCCCCTGGCAAAGGATGGCAACCCACTCCAGTACTCTTGCCTGGAAAAGCCCATAGACGGAGGAGCCTGGTGGGCTATACAGTCCATGGGGTCGCAAAGAGTCAGACATGACTGAGTGACTTCACTTTCACTTTCACTTTCAAATGGAGGTAAGAAGGAGAGAGAGCCATGGGTATGACTGTGACTTGAAAAATCACCTGGGGAGGAAATAAACAATGCAGCCAACCACGTGTTGGGATTAAAAGGTCAAGAAATCGCTGGAACTTTGCTTGAACTGAACTAAAGTTCTGAATGGACTAGTTTTAGATTTTAAATAAGCAGACTAGATTGAAGGTATTGGGCACTGGTTGTATAACCTGCCATCATTGAAATTCAAACTCTACAGGGAGCGGTAGATTCTTTAACACGACAGGGCAATGGACATGAAACATTTTCCTTCTCAAGTCTGCGTTATATTCCCACTGCTAGTATGTAATTTGGCACATTACTTTGTGTAACTTCTACAGGGACTAATGTCCCTTCCAACTCATCACACACACTGAATAGTTTCCCTGTGCCAAAAAGTTTCAGGAAGATAAAAAAATTATTGAAAATAATTTAATTCCCTTTATCTCCCCCTCCTCTCTCTTTCTCTCTCTCACACACACACACAGGCTTTTGCTTAATGAACACTAGTCCAGTGGAGAGAAGGTAGCCAGAGAAATGGCATATGCTAAAATATATTTATTGATATTTAATTAAATGAAAGAGAACTAGATGCAGCCTACCTGAGCATATTATTTTAAAGATGGACTTCTCTCCAAAGGTTTGTCCACATAAATTGTCAACCTTGTTGGACATAATCAACTTTCCAATTTCAATAAAAATAAGAACAGCTGATTCTGTTTTGACAACTTATCAATAAATAATGTTGCAAAATTTTCTGCAGTTGGTAAAATAGATACAAGACTTGTAACTCCTGAAAGATTTGGTCCCTTCTTAATCCTTTCATCATTTTTTCACCTCTGTGATGGCAAAGACCATACTTAACTTATTCAAAATGTAATCCCTGTGGCTGCTGCTGCTGCTAAGTCACTTCAGTCGTGTCCGACTCTGTGCGACCCCACAGACGGCAGCCCACTGGGCTCCCCCATCCCTGGGATTCTCCAGGCAAGAATACTGGAGTGGGTTGCCATTTCCTTCTCCAGTGCATGAAAGTGAAAAGTGAAAGTGAAGTCGCTCAGTCGTGTCTGACTCTCAGCGACCCCATGGACTACAGCCCACCAGGCTCCTCCGTCCATGGGATTTTCCAGGCAAGAGTACTGGGGTGGGGTGCCATTGCCTTCCCCAATCCCTGTGGCTAGTACACTGTAAATATTCAAAAGGAAGGAATAAGGACAGTGCATCCATGTTCTTAAGGGGTGCCCATATAAATATGTGAGACATATTTCAAGGATTTTTCATATCTTCTACTAGTTTTCATATCTCCCTATACAATTTATATTCAACTATAGAACCCAGTCAGTAATATATCATCTTTAGGAAGTCAACTTCTCATAAGTTTATGAAAAAAATAAATGTAACAAGCAAATTACGTAATATGACCTTTTTTTTTCCTTATTGTATAAAGGTGACTTTAGCCGTTTAATGCCGATTTCCTCAGCTCTACTTTTCCATATATCAACATATCTCTGTATCTCTACTACTATCCTTTCTCTTTCTTCAGTATCACAGGGAACAATGATATAACTTTTATCAAAGGCATATCTCTCCACTTCATGTCCTAAAGCTTCCCCTGAGACTTAATTTCATCAATTAACCCCACCTCCTTTCATCAGACTTTTGGTCTTTTATTCTTCAGCCTGGATTTTACCTTTGCATCCTCTTTCGCTGCTATTGGTTTAAATTCAGAATTAGAGCTGGATCCAAAACGACAGTCTCAGTAGTCTTTCTCTCTTTTCTCTGTGTGTGTATGTTTGCGCTCTGATTGCTTCTGAGTCTTGCCTTTTCAGACATTCTAATTGTTCTTTGTCCTATCAATACGAGAGAAAAAAATTCCTCTTTCCCAATGATTGCAGAAAAAGTCCCCCAAGGAGAGCTCTTGAGCTCCTAGACAGTCATGTGCTTCTCTCTGAACCAATGTTGCTGTTTTTGTTTAGTCACTCAGTCCTGTCTGACTCTTTGTGACCCCATGAACTGTAGCCTGCCATGATCCTCTGTCCATGGGATTCCCAGGCAAGAATACGAGAGTGGAATGCCATTTCCTTCCCAAGGGGATTTTCCTGATCCATGTCTCCTGCGTCTCCTGCCTTGGCCACCAGGGAAGCCCCTCTGAACCAATACCTTTGACCAAAACACAGACTGCTCTAAGGGACTAGGTCTGAGATACTGCTGTAGAAAAAAAGAGAGAAGAGGAAATTATCTACTGCTACACCACAAGGGCAGAGGCCAAAAGAGAGGTATTTCCATGAAACAAAATTATGAAGGCAATTCCAGAAAAGAATTAACATTGTAAAAGCCATACAGGTGCAAATGTAAATAACTCTCTCCACATAAAATGTTTCTTCTGCAGTAGTGTTTTCCTTTTAGGATAATAGTCTCTGGTTTTATGACTACAAGTTTCCAAATGAAGAATGTGGGCTTCACTTCTCATGCATCATCCACTTTCTACTTTGCCCTTGAAAACTGACTTTTAAATTTCTCCAATATTGATGTTGCCCTCTCGAAAGTCACTATTGGTGCTTTCTGTTTCTCTTCAGCTACTCTTTCTCTGCAACATTTGGCACAGCTTGTCATTACCTTTTGTAAAATTCTTCCCTCCTAAAATTTCCATGACATTCAAACAGCCTCCTCCATTTACCCCGAGTCTTCCGTTTCATCTCCTCATGGTGGACATGTCTGAGGCCGTGTCTTCATGCTTCCTCCCTTCATTCCTCTTAGTTTCATGATATTATACACTCATGCCTTCAATTAACCATTCTACTGAATGACCTTAAATAACTGTATCTCCAGCTCAAAACTCCTGCATTCTTCTTCATGGTTCCAGCTGGATAGCCTTCCAAAAGTGTAAACTTAAAAATGCTTCCATCTGATTCTTAAATGCTAACAGTACCATCATTTTCCAAGTAACATGTTTTAAATCTCAAGTGCCTCCAATTCTTTTCTCCATGTTCAGTCATGTACTACCATTTCCTCCTGATCAGTCTTCCTTTTTTTTTTTTTCATTTCATATAGTTTCTGCTCCGACTCATGCCACCAATCAGAAGTCCTTATTACCTTGCAATAATGACTTTAGTGTTTTTCCCTGCTCTCAGATCTCCCTCCATTTCAATCAATGTTTAATTTTCACATTGAGCATATCACTCCACTGCTCAAAGACTTTTCATGGCATGCACTTGCCAATGGTCTGCATTTCTCTGTTATGTAGAACCAATCTTTTAAAGGTTGCATGCCTTGGAGATCCTTTTTTTTCTTTTTTTCTTCATTGTCAGGGCTCTTCCCTGGTGGTTCAGAGGGTAAAGCATCTGCCTACAATGAAGGACACCCAGGTTCAATTCCTGGGTCAGGAAGATCCCCTGGAGAAGGAAATGGCAACCCACTCCAGTACTCTTGCCTGGAAAATCCCGTGGACGGAGAAGCCTGGTAGGCTACAGTCCATGGGGTCGCAAAGAGTCGGACACGACTGAACGACCTTCACTTCACTTCATTGTCAACCCCTGACTAATATGAAACCACACACCAGGATAATTATGTCTGCTGTGTAGACCTAAACTTTTCCTTACCTAGGATATCCCAAGTAAGGGACTGCAGAATGGGTGGAGATATAAAGCATAGCCTGTTCTAGAGATATTTTTTAGGCACAGCTATAAAGTCTTATTTTATAATTGATTCATCTCTTAATTGCCTTTCAGCTCAGAAAGCACAGAAAGGAGTATTATTTATTTTCCTCCTGAAAAATGCCAACATGGTAGACTCAGATGTTCATAAATTTTTTCACAATAGCACATGTAGATTAATGACCAAAATAAAAAATCTGAACATCTCTTGAAAAGGAATGGGGCATAAAACTTGCCTGCCTACAATTAGAAACATTCAAGCTAAAAGGGACCTAAAAACATTTAATTCCACTCCATCCTTTTATAGACAAAGTGACTTACCCAACTTCCTCCAACTGTTTAGAGACTAAATGGTATCTAGAACTCAGATTTGCCCATTTAAAATCCAGAGCTTCTTCACTTTATAGCACACAACTTTCCAAATGATTGTAACTATGCCTTAAAAATTATATTTAACATTTTGTCTAAAGGACAGAAATGGTATGGACCTAACAGAAGCAGAAAATATTAAGAAGAGGTGGCAAGAATACACGGAATAACTGTACAAAAAAGATCTTCACGACCAAGATAATCATGATGGGATGATCACTCACCTAGAGCCAGACATCCTGGAGTGTGAAGTCAAGTGGGCCTTAGAAGGCATCACTACAAACAAAGCTAGTGGAAGTGATGGAATTCCAGTTGAGCTATTTCAAATCCTGAAAGATGATGCTGTGAAAGTGCTACACTCAATCTGCCAGCAAATTTGGAAAACTCAGCATTGGCCACAGGGCTGGAAAAGGTCAGTTTTCATTACAATTCCAAAGAAAGGCAATGCCAAAGAATCCTCAAACTACCACACAATTGCATTCATCTCACATGCTAATAAAGTAATGCTCAAAATTTTCCAAGCCAGGCAGGCTTCAGCAATACATGAACCGTAAACTTCCAGATGTTCAAGCTGGTTTTAGAAAAGGCAGAGGAATCAGAGATCAAATTGCAAACATCTGCTGGATCATCAAAAAAGGAAGAGAGTTCCAAAAAAACATCTACTTCTGCTTTATTGACTATGCCAAAGCCTTTGACTGTGTGGATCACAATAAACTGTGGAAAATTCTGAAAGAGATGGGAATACCAGACCACCTGACCTGCCTCTTGAGAAACCTATATG
>SJYT01036718.1:489227-559903 GCA_006410635.1 Cephalophus harveyi | reverse complement strand
AAAAACATCTACTTCTGCTTTATTGACTATGCCAAAGCCTTTGACTGTGTGGATCACAATAAACTGTGGAAAATTCTGAAAGAGATGGGAATACCAGACCACCTGACCTGCCTCTTGAGAAACCTATATGCAGGTCAGGAAGCAACAGTTAGAACCGGACATGGAACAACAGACTGGTTCCAAATAGGAAAAGGAGTATGTCAAGGCTGTATATTGTCACCCTGCTTATTTAACTTATATGTAGAGTACATCATGAGAAACCCTGGGCTGGAAGAAACACAAGCTGGAATCAAGATGGCCGGGAGAAATATCAATAACCTCAGATATGCAGATGACACCACCCTTATGGCAGAAAGTGAAGAGGAACTAAAGAGCCTCTCGATGAAAGTGAAAGAGGAGAGTGAAAAAGTTGGCTTAAAGCTCAACATTCAGAAAACAAAGATCATGGCATCTGGTCCTATCACTACTTGAGAAATAGATGGGGAAACAGTGGAAATAGTATCAGACTTTATTTTGGGGGGCTCCAAAATCACTGCAGATGGTGATTGCAGCCATGAAATTAAAGATGCTTACTCCTTAGAAGGAAAGTTAAGACCAACCTAGATAGCATATTCAAAAGCAGAGACATTACTTCGCCAACAAAGGTCTGTCTAGTCAAGGCTATGGTTTTTCCAGTAGTCATGTATGGATGTGAGAGTTGGACTGTGAAGAAGGCTGAGTGCCAAAGAATTGATGCTTTTGAACTGTGGTGTTGGAAAAGACTCTTGAGAGTCCCTTGGACTGCAAGGAGGTCCAATCAGTCCATTCTAAAGGAGATCAACCCTGGGTGTTCTTTGGGAGGAATGATGCTAAAGCTGAAACTCCAGTACTTTGGCCACCTCATGCGAAGAGTTGACTCATTGGAAAAGACTCTGATGCTGGGAGGAATTGGGGGCAGGAGGAGAAGGGGATGACAGAGGTTGAGATGGCTGGATGGCATCACTGACTCAATGGACGTAAGTGAACTCCGGGAGATGGTGATGGACAGGAAGGCCTGGCGTGCTGCGATTCATGGGGTCACAAAGAGTCAGACATGACTGAACGACTGAACTGAACTGAATAACCTATAAGGGAAATGAATCTTAAATCTATATGTATACATATGTGAATATAAGTGAATCACTTTGCTGTACACTTGAAACTAATACAACACTGTAAATCAACTATACTTCAATAAAAAAAAGTATGTCTTCCAAGAAGCAATCAGCAATGCAGCAAGATGAATCCCCTATAAATATAGTTAGATTGCAGAATTCAAGAAATTGTAAGTGAATAGAAAATATATTACTGAATTTTTCACAAAGATTCTATTGTCAAATTATCCTTTCTTGTATAAAGAAAATTCAAGAATTGGTTTCTAAAACAAGGATTTATCATTCTGGCAACCCAAACCACTATGTAAAGAAAGTCATAATTATTAAACTTTTATGCTTAAATTTTTAATACATTATTAATTAATTAGAATTATTCAAGTGTTTTAATTTTCAAAATGATTGAAGCCTTCACAGAATGTTTTAACTCAGAACTGTATTGTATGACATACAGAGTATATGTAAATAGTCCAGCCCACACCATGTTCAAGTCTGTAATATTTAAGCAATATTTCTCTTGATATGAACTAGTATATGGTAATTGATCGGCCCACCCAAGCACAACATCTATAGTCTTTGAACAAATGAGGAAAATATAGATAAGTCTATTATGTCAGGATGAAATGCTTCTTGTAAAATGACAATTTCTTAGAAATTTAATCAAACAAAATGAGCCTAATATTGGGCTGACATTCATTCCTACAGAAATTGGCTGGGGAATGGTCCTGAAATGTTTTCCATTAAATGTGGCTCTGCTGGTGCATTCAGGTTCACTCAGGTGTGAGAAGCAGATAATGACTTGCTGAGAACAAGAGAAAGGTAATGGAATCAATAGGTATTTCCTTTGAAGGAATACACAAAGTTAGAACTTAAAAGAGGTATTATTGAATAGTTTCAGACACAACTGCAAGATGATCTGACCACAGCCAAAGCTGAGGAAATAGCACAACCTACGGATTCACCATTTGGACTTTGGAGGTAACTGGACCTGGATTCCAGTCCCAGTTGGGCAACCTATTGGTTCACATCAGTGTGCATTTCAAGCTGTCAGAGCCTTTTAATTTCCTCCTCTGTAAATTAGTGTTAATAATATTGCCTACTTCAAAGAGCTATTGAAAGGTTCACTGATGTAATGCCCATTAAACGCTCTCAATGAAGGCTAGTGGTTATTATTCCACGATATAGCAGAACATTTCTTTTTCTGTGCTTCCAAAGTGATTTTATATCCAGTGCTAATTGGTACAATATTGTCCCTTTCCAGTTCACTTTTTCTGATATTCTCTTAATAGGATCTTGAATCAAGGCCTAGGGATGGATAAGGAGAGTCACCAATGCTGTTAATACACCTAACATCTGATATACAACATAATCCTCAACCTTCCCGGAAACACCGACAGTCAATGCTATAAACTGAGCTCATTTGAGCTTACTAAAATCAGAAAATGTTCACACTGGAAAAGCATGTTGCCATCTAAGAACAACTCCTCATTTTACATGTGGGGAATGGCAGAAATGCAGAAAATAGCTGGAAAACAGAAACATACCACTGATGTTCTAGTTATTCCACCACAACTTCTAGAAAATGCATTGACTATGGCAGAGAATGATTAAAGTAATAGCAACAACCAAAACAGTACAGACAACAGTTATTTAATATTTCCTTTGTTCTAAGCACTATTCTAAGCATTTTGCACATATTAACACTTGTAATTGTCACAACCACCCAACAGTTGGTATTTCTCTTATGTCAGTATACCTTAGCTTTTAAAAATATAGAGAAGTAACTTTTCTAGTAAGGCCACATGTCTAGTAGGTGTGGAAGAAAAAGAGTATTTGTATTTGCTACCTTTTATACACCAAGCGGGCTTCCCTGGTGGTTTAGACATTAAAGAATCTGCCTGCAATGAGAGAGATCTCATTGAAATCTGGGTTCAGTCCCTGGGTTGGGAAGATCCCCTGGAGGAGCACAAGGCAACCCACTCTACTGTCCTTGCCTGGAGAATCTTCATGGACAGAGGAGCCTGGCAGGCTACAGTCCAGGGAAGTCACAAAGAACCAGACATGACTGAGCGACTAAGCACAACACAGCATACACCAAGCATGTGCTAAGTCCTTTAAGAAAGTTCAAGGGAACTAACATTATTGAGAACTTAACCAGAGAGCCAGAAATTTTCTATTTCAAGCCAGTTCAGGCCACTTCTGAAGAATAAGGATGATCTTCTTTCTAGGGGCATGTCCTCAATAAGCTCCTCAGTTTTACAAGGGACAAATCCTATCTCTTAAAACATCTGTAAGAATAGGTTGGGTTCTTCCTTGTTGTCCCTTTCTTCTATTGTACAAAATACATATCAAATTGAAAACTCATTAGATGAGTGGGATAGTGTCACTTTGATTGGGCCATTGATGCCCAGATAATTGGTCAAACATTGGTCTTGTATGTTTGTGAGGGTATATCTGAATGGGATTAACATTTGAATCAAAAGACTAAGTAAAGCACACTACCCTCCACAGTATGAGTAATTCAATCAGCTGATAGTCTGAGCAGAACAAAAAAGTTGGCCCTCAGGTAGGTAAGAGGGAACTGCCTTGAGCCAGGACATAATATATTCCCTGCCTTTGGACTCAAACCAAAATATTGGCCCTTCCTAAATATCAGGTCTGCCAGAGTTTGGACTAGAACTACACAATTAGTTTTTCTGTATCTCCAGCCTTGCCAACTGCATATCTTGGAACTTGTCAGCCTCCACAATTGGTGCCTTCACAATAAATATTTCTCTCGCCCCCTCTCTCCCTGCCTATCTCCCCATATATATTTAGAGACAGAACGGTGCCGAACCTCTTATTCACAGATTTTTTCAACAGTAAATACTATAGTACCACATAATGTCTGGTTTGTTGAATCCACAGATGAGAAGATATAGAATTGTGGATATGGAGGAACTGCAGATATGGAAAAATCACATATACGGAGAGCCAACTATAATATACATGCACATTTTTCACTGAATAGAGGGTCAGCACCCCTAACTCCCACACTGTCCAAGGGTCAACTACATATAGAAAAAGAAAATAAATTCTTTTCTCTGAAGAACTACAACTAAGGCATACAGGTTTAGCACAGGCTAGATGAAACATAGTGGAAGGCAGAATCAGTAATGCAAAAGAGTGAAAAACCCACAAATTTCAATAGAAAGAACTGTGAGACATGTAATACATGTCAAAGAACTAACACACGTAATTAGATTCCAAGAAACAAAACACCAGAATGCCAAAATATAAGCACTATTTGAAAAATTAATGATCAAGAATGTTTGAAATGTGATGAAAGACCTTAATACAGAGTTGAAGCTCAATGAATCCGAACCGGGATGAACCACACCTGGGCACCTAAGAGTCTGCTGAAAACAAACAAACAACAACAGGAAAACATGAAGAGAAATTCTTAGAATCAGCCAGAAGGGAGAAAGAAATTTACTTCAGGGAAGAACAAGTAAAATGACACCTGACTTCTCAACAGAAACTATGTTTGCCTAAAGAAATTATAATTTTTTTTAAGTGCTAGAAGACAAAATAACTGCTAACACTAGGGCTCTATTCGTGGTAAAAAATATATTTTGAAATAAAAGCAAAAGAAAGATATTCTCAGACAGGAATGAGAGAATTTACTGAAACCGACTTTTACCGTAGGAAATGCTAAAGGAATTTCTGCAACCTAAAAGAGAAAAGATTGTGGATGAAATCATAGAAATCCAAAAAGTGATAAATAGCAAGAGAAAAGGGAAACAGGGAAATATAAAAGATTACTGACTGTTTAAGGCAATAATAATGATAATGTTTTGTGGAGTTTGTCACTTATTTAGAAGTAAAATATATGACAAAAATAGCAAATAAAAGGTAAAGTACTTAAAATAAATCTAAATTATAATCATTGTAATTGAGATCAAATAAGCAAATATTTTTCTCCAAAAATCCTACTCCAAAATATCCCTATTGGTGTGATCACTCATCTAGAGCCAGACATCCTGGAATATGAAGTCAAGTGAGCCTTAGAAAGCATCACTATGAACAAAGCTAGTGGAGGTGATGTATTTCAAAATTTAGGACTAAAAATTCAGGAAAATGTAAGATAAAGGGAAGAATGTTTTCTAAAATATGGCATTAAAAGGGTTAACATTGTAAATATAGAGATAACTAAAACAAATTGAGATCCATTAATATTTCCCAAAATAGAACATGTGAGGAAAGAGTCAGCTTTGTTAGTAACTTAGACTACAGTTAAAATCAACATGGAAATGTCATTTTCAACCTATATAATTGGCAAGGATTTTTTAATGCAGTATCTATATAGGGTTGTACTGTTTTTTTGTGGTAGTAATTAGCCACTTGAAATATGGTTGCTGCAGTGTCAACAATATGTACCAAAAGCATTTATTTAATAAAAGCAAAAATAAACAAATGGGACCTAATTAAACTTAAAAGCTTTTGCACAACGAAGGAAGCTATAAGCAAGGTGAAAAGACAGCCTTCAGAAAGGGAGAAAATAATAGCAAATGAAGCAACTGACAAAGAATGAATCTCAAAAATATACAAGCCACTCCTGCAGCTCAATTCCAGAAAAATAAGCGACCCAATCAAAAAATGGGCCAAAGAACTAAACAGACATTTCTCCAAAGAAGACATACAGATGGCTAACAAACACATGAAAAGATGCTCAACATCACTCATTATCAGAGAAATGCAAATCAAAACCACAATGAGGTACTATCTCATGCCAGTCAGAATGGCTGTAATCCAAAAGTCTACAAACCATAAATGCTGGAGAGGGTGTGGAGAAAAAGGAACCCTCTTATGCTGTTGGTGGGAATGCAAACTAGTAGAGCCACTATGGAGAACAGTGTGGAGATTCCTTAAAAAACTGGAAATAGAACTGCCATACGACCCAGCAATCCCACTGCTGGGCATACACACTGAGCAAACCAGAACTGAAAGAGACACGTGTACCCAAATGTTCATCACAGCACTGTTTATAATAGCCAGGACATGGAAGCAACCTAGATGTCCATCAGCAGATGAATGGATAAGAAAGCTGTGGTACATATACACAATGGAATATTACTCAACTATTAAAAAGAATGCATTTGAATCAGTTCTAATGAAGTGGATGAAACTGGAGCCTATTATACAGAGTGAATTAAGTCAGAAAGAAAAATATCAATACAGTATATTAACTCATATATACGGAATTTAGAAAGACAGTAATGATGACCCTATATAAGACACAGCAAAAGAGGCACAGATGTACAGAACAGACTGTTGGACTCTGTGGGAGAAGGGGAGGGTGGGATAATTTCAGAGAATAGCATTGAAACATGTATATTATCATATGTGAAATAGATTGCCAGTCCAGGTTTGATGCATGAGGCAGAGTGCTCAGGGCTGGTGCACTGGGATGACCCTGAGGGATGGGATGGGGAGGGAGGTGGGAGGGAGGGTCAGGATGAGGAGCACATGTACACTCATGGCTGATTCATGTGAATGTATGGCAAAAACCACCACAATATTGTAAAGTAATTAGCCTCCAATTAAAATTTAAAAAATAAAAATAAAACATGCTGTACCCTTTGAGCCAATAATTCCATCTCTAGGGATTGATCTTAAGGAAGTAATCAGAGACAGAATAACTAGATAGATAATTAGTACATAAAATACATATTAATAATAGTGAAAGATTAGAAAGGCAGAAGTATTCAATAACAGAATAATTGTAATATGTTCATTTAGTGACACGATGAAATACATATGATACAAAGTTAAGTGAAAAAGCAANGGGGAGGGAGGGGGGAGGGAGGGTCAGGATGAGGAGCACATGTACACTCATGGCTGATTCATGTGAATGTATGGCAAAAACCACCACAATATTGTAAAGTAATTAGCCTCCAATTAAAATTTAAAAAATAAAAATAAAACATGCTGTACCCTTTGAGCCAATAATTCCATCTCTAGGGATTGATCTTAAGGAAGTAATCAGAGACAGAATAACTAGATAGATAATTAGTACATAAAATACATATTAATAATAGTGAAAGATTAGAAAGGCAGAAGTATTCAATAACAGAATAATTGTAATATGTTCATTTAGTGACACGATGAAATACATATGATACAAAGTTAAGTGAAAAAGCAAGAAATAAAAGTGCATATGCATTAGTATCCCAAACATGTAAAGGGTATGTACACACATACACAGAAATACAAGACTGAATGGAAATGCATGGGCATATTAACTGTTTCCTCTAGGTTTAAAAATTATCAGTAAAAGTTATTTTTTGTCATTTTGTATATGTATTTGCAAAGTTTTAAGAATAAGCATATATTTGTTTTAATTAAAAATTAAATTGTATTTTTGAAAAAACGTCTTGTCTTCCAGTTTGTTCAAACTGACACAAATAACAACCAGCCATTATATGGAAATCTCTAACTA
Organism: Cephalophus harveyi; assembly: GCA_006410635.1. Lineage (NCBI taxonomy): Eukaryota > Metazoa > Chordata > Mammalia > Artiodactyla > Bovidae > Cephalophus > Cephalophus harveyi. The sequence goes on along the minus strand of SJYT01036718.1, from coordinate 552,292 downwards.
GCAATGAAACCCTTAATGAGAAGCCATATGTTTGCTTGGGGAATATTTTGAAAAGTGAAAGTGTTAGTTGCTCAGTTGTGTCTAACTCTTTGCAACCCCATGGACTGTAGCCTTCCAGGCTCCTCTGTCCATAGAATTCTCCAGGCAAGAATACTTGAGTGAGTTGCCATTTCCTTCTCCAGGGGATCTTCCTGTTCCAGGGATTGTACTCAGGTCTTCTGCATTGCAGGCAGATTCTTTACCATTTGAGTCATTGGGGGAATATCTTGATTGTGTTTAAATGACCAACCAAAAGCAGATTAGAATATTCAGTGGGGTCAGCTTTCATCATGAAAGTCAAGTTGCATTAACTAACCTTTTACCCTAGTCTAGGTATTGTTTATGGAGAAGGTAGCGGCACCCCACTCCAGTACTCTTGCCTGGAAAATCCCATGGATGGAGAAGCCTGGTAGGCTGCAGTCCATGGTGTCGCTGAGGGTCGGACACGACTGAGCGACTTCACTTTCACTTTTCACTTTCACGCATTGCAGAAGGAAATGGCAACCCACTCCATTGTTCTTTCCTGGAGAATATCAGGGACAGCGGAGCCTGGTGAGCTGCCGTCTATGGGGTCGCACAGAGTCGGACACGACTGAAGCGACTTAGCAGCAGCAGCAGCAGGTATTGTTTGCCTGCTACTTGTTGGGTCAGGAACTTAACAAGCAAAGGAGATTAGGCCCAGAAAGCAGATGACCAACAGGTGCAACAGGAATGAATTTTAAAATCTTCCCACCCTATTATTCAACATAAAGTGCTTTAAATGCCCACATGGTATTTAGCTGTAGAAATAACTAGCCTCATTTTCCACTCTGATTCGTAAGTAGTTAACTAAACATTTCAATTCATAACTGCTAAAGATCTACATCTCACTAGCTACTATTTGAAACAATATCTGGAATTACTGTTTGTAGTCAAAAGCATCTTCATTTTAACATTCAAAACTGAGCATCATGTAACACTAATTTTGCACTTGTGAATAGAAAAAAGCCACTCTACAAACTCATGGTGGATTCACTGATTAACATTACAAACCTGGAGGAATCTTTCTTACCTGGAATTTTGCCCTGATACTATTTGTGAAAACAAGCAAGGCCAAGGCTAGGCAATATCTGATTTCCTACTCTCACGTCATGCAAGAAAAAGTAAATTGTATACCAAAAAGAGGATTGGGCTGGCCATCATTCTCTGAGCCTGTTTCCTCATCTCTTCAGTTCTGAAAATCCATGATTGCACTTCCATTAGAATGCACTCTTGAAAATTAGAATCATACTGCCCTGAATTTCTGTCAATAAATCACTGAGGTGATATATACTACCTAACCATACTCATAAATAATATTGCTTTTAATGAAATTATGTCTTGTTTGAAATAGTTTATACTATCTTCCCCTCTTGTTACCTCTCTCAGCTCAGTTCAGTTCAGTCACTCAGTCGTGTCTGATGCTTTGCGACCCCATAAACTGCAGCACACCAGGCCTCCCTGTCCATCACCAACTCCCGGAGTTCACTCAAACTCAGATCCATCGAGTCGGTGATGCCATCCAGCCATCTCATCCTCTTGCCTCCTTCTCCTCTTGCCCCCTTCTCCTCTTGCCTCCAATCCCTCCCAGCATCAGGGTCTTTTCCAATGAGTCAACTCTGCATGAGGTGGCCAAAGTACTGGAGTTTCAGCGTTAGCATAATTCCTTCCAAAGAACACCCAGGACTGATCTCCTTTAGAATGGACTGGTTGGATCTCCTTGTCGCCAGTTTGCTGAAAATAGTGTGTGTGTGTGTGTGTGTGTGTGTGTGTGTGTGTGTAAAACCCAATACTGGGTAGTGAATGCAGTCATCACATAATTCCAGGTCAGGTATAACCCAACACAGAGCCTTCCTCTCAGATCTGATCAGATTTCCCTTTATGAAATTAGCATTCTCTGTGCAAAGCCTTTGACTGTGTGGATCACAATAAACTGTGGAAAATTCTGAAAGAGATGGGAATACCAGACCACNGGAGAAGGGGACAACAGAGGATGAGATGGCTGGATGGCATCACAGACTCGACGAACGTGAGTCTGAGTGAACTCCAGGAGTTGGTGATGGACAGGGAGGCCTGGCATGCTGTGATTCATGGGGTTGCAAAGAGTCGGACACAACTGAGCGACTGAACTGAACTGAACTGGTGTACTAAAAAAAAATTATTTATGAATTTAATTAAGGAAATTATTAGTCACTCAACACCAAAGGGATGTTGGTAAAAATTTTATATTCAAATTTCATATTCTCAGTCCCATTAAAACACTTACATTTGCTTTTCAACAAAATTGTCTCAAACCAGGAGTTTGTTTTTCAATGCACAAATAGTGACCAAGTATAACTTAACCATGTAAAAAATAATAGCCCTGTTTGGCACACATGAATTTACCATTGGCTCATTTCTTTTCTTAATAGTTGGATTTTACCAGACTGCCACTATTTTAACTATCATTCTTTTAGATAGTTCTATAGTACATTTTTCAAAAGTGCCATGTCTATATAATTCATGCCCTACAAATATTGTCTCAGTAAAAATTGTCTTTCCTAGGAAAAGAAATTCAAAATATCATGTGAACTACATACAACTACATGACTCAACTTATTTTAAAACAGACTTCATAGTATAGTGACATGCACACCAGGTTTATTATTCAATAGGCTGGGGTTCCCAGGCCAGCTCTACTACATACAAGTTGCCTGTCCTAACTCAGTCTGGGTTCCCCTGTCTTCCAAACAAGGATAATAGAACCTACCTGGAGGTAGTAACAAAGATCAAAGGATTGCTAACATTAAATGGATATTTAGGACTTTTCCTTTACAACAGGCAAAACAAAAAATTGAGCCATCTCTACCACCGAGGATAAGAAAAATGTAAAAATATTAAGAACATCTTTTTAAAGCACTGAAAAACTAACAATATAGTGAGAAATGGCCAGCAGCCAAAATCACAGGGACAAATAGAACCTGGAGAAGAATGCAAAGCCATCTTAACTCTAAGGGTATATACCTATCTCTTAGCTTCAGGGTACATGCTGCACTGTGTGAAAGTCACTCAGTTGTTCCAAGTCTTTGCGACACCATGGACTATACAGTCCATGGAATTCTCTAGGCCAGGATACTGGAGTGGGTAGCCTTTCCCTTCTCCGGGGGATTTTCCCAACCCAGGGATCGAACCCAGGTCTCCTGCATTGCAGGGCAGATTCTTTACCAATTGAGTCACCAGAGTCTATCCCTTCTCCAGTGGATCTTCCTGACCCAGGAATCGAACCAGGGTTTCCTGCATTAGAGGCAGATTCTTGACCACCTGAGCCATCAAGGGACACCATTTCCTTCTCCAGGGATCTTCCCAACCCAAGGATAGAACCTGGGTCTCCTGCACTGCAGGCAGGCTCTTTACTGCCTGAGCCACCAGGGAAGCCCTCTAAGGGTATATACCTATCTCTGAGCTCTAAGAGTATATACCTCTCTAGGAGGAAAAGCTGAGGAATTCAGCTGCACTTTTGGTGATTTTGCAAGCCTAGAGAAATCAAAATCAAAACCCAGGGGCTACCAAAATCAGAAACTCTGATAAATCATCCCTTTAAGGCTAAAACCCCAAAAGACTTCACTTCCAAAGTTAAGGTGAAACAAAAACAAACAATCTTTAACAAGGAATTGCAACCCAGTTTTGCAACATCTGGGATGCCCAGGGAAACTCTACCTCAAGAATAGAAATAGAATGCATAATTTGAAACCAGTTGAGGGGCAAAAATGGAATGAGATGATCAGTCCAGTTGAACTCAAGAAAAATCAGTCAAAGCTATGGCTTTTCCAGTAGTCATGTATGGATGTGAGAGTTGGACTATTAAAAAACTCCTAGAGAAGAACATAGGCAAAACACTTTCTGACATAAATCACAGCAGGATCCTCTATGATCCACCTCCCAGAATACAGGAAATAAAAGCAAAAATAAACAAATGGGATCAAATTAAAATTAAAAGCTTCTGCACAACAAAGGAAACTATAAGCAAGGTAAAAAGACAGCCTTCTGAATGGGAGAAAACAATAGCAAATGAAGCAACTGACAAACAACTAATCTCAAAAATATACAAGCAACTCATGCAGCTCAATTCCAGAAAAATAAACGACCCAATGAAAAAATGGGCCAAAGAACTAAACAGACATTTCTCCAAAGAAGACATACGGATGGCTAACAAACACATGAAAAGATGCTCAACATCACTCATTATCAGAGAAACGCAAATCAAGACCACAATGAGATACCATTTCACACCAGTCAGAATGGCTGCAATCCAAAAGTCTACAAGCAATAAATGCTGGAGAGGGTGTGGAGAAAAGGGAACCCTCTTACACTGTTGGTGGGAATGCAAACTAGTACAGCCACTATGGAGAACAGTGTGGAGATTCCTTAAAAAACTGCAAATAGAACTGCCTTATGACCCAGCAATCCCACTGCTGGGCATACACACCGAGGAAACCAGAATTGAAAGAGACACATGTACCCCAATGTTCATTGCAGCACTGTTTATAATAGCCAGGACATGGAAACAACCTAGATGTCCATCAGCAGATGAATGGATAAGAAAGCTGTGGTACATATACACAATGGAGTATTACTCAGCCATTAAAAAGAATTCATTTGAATCAGTTCTAATGAGATGGATGAAACTGGAACCTATTATACAGAGTGAAGTAAGCCAGAAAGAAAAACACCAATACAGTATACTGACACATATATATGGAATTTAGAAAGATGGCAATGATGACCCTGTATGCGAGACAGCAAAAGAGACACAGGTGTATAGAACGGACTTTTGGACTTGAGGGAGAGGGAGAGGGTGGGATGATGTGGGAGAATGGCATTGAAACGTGCATACTATCATGTAAGAAACGAATCGCCAGTCTATGTTCGATACAGGATACAGGATGCTTGGGGCTGGTGCATGGGGATAATTCAGAGAGATGATATTGGGAGAGAGGTGGGAGGGGGGTTCAGGATTGGGAACTCATGTACACCTGTGGCGGATTCATGTCAATGTATGGCAAAACCAATACAGTATTGCAAAGTAAAATAAAGTAAAAATAAAAATTAAAAAAAATAAAATTAAATTAAAAAAAAAAAAAAAAGAGGAAATTGAGGTGTTGTGCACCATTCCAAAAGACCCCAAAATGTCTCAGTACTCTCCAGATGAACCTGATTTCCCTGAACTGCCTCGACTGTCACCCGAGTATTGACTCACACCACGATGGGACATGTGACATCCCTGTGTAAAAATAAAAATTAAAAAAAATAAAATTAAATTAAAAAAAAAAAAAAAGAAAGCTGAGCACTGAAGAATTGATGCTGTTGAGCTGTGGTGTTGGAGAAACTCTTGAGAGTCCCTTCGACTACAAGGAGATCCAATCAGTCAATCCTAAAGGAAATCAGTCCTGAATATTCATTGGAAGGACTGATGCTGAGGCCGAAGCTCCAATAGTTTGGCCACCTGATGCAAAGAACTGACTCGTTGGAAAAGACCCTGATGCTGGGAAAGACTGAAGGCAGGAGAAGGGGATGACAGAGGATGAGATGGTTGGATGGCATCACCGACTCAATGGACATGAGTTTGAGCAAGCTCCAGGAGTTGGTGATGGACAGGGAAGCCTGGCGTGCTGGAGTTCATGAGGCCGCAAAGAGCTGGACACGACTGAGTGACTGAACTGAACTGAAATCAAGAAAGGAAGAAAAACACAAAATATAGAACAGGCAAGACAAAAAGCTCAAAATAAAACAATGGTAGTTACCATCAGTAAAAATGGACAAACTGCTCCAGTTACAAGAATGGGATTATAAGACCAGATTTTTAAAAAAATATCAGCACAGGCTATTTACAAGAAACAAATCTAAATCATAATGATCTAAAAGTTGGAAATACAAGGATAGAGGAATATATTAAACACTAACAAAAGAAAGCTGGTATAGCTTTATTAATATCAGAAAAATTTCTCTTTAATGCAAAATCATTACAGAGATAAAGAGGATCACTACTTAATGATACAAGGTTTAAATAATCAGTAAGCATAAACAATTCCAAATTTGTATAGAACTACTAACATAAACTAAAAATTTGTTGTTTAATCACTAAGTTGTGTCTGATTCTTTTACGACCCATGGACTATATAGCCTGCCTGGCTCCTCTGTTTACAGGCTTTCCCAGGCATGAATACTGAAGTGGGTTGCCATTTCCTTCTCCAGGGGATCTTCCCAACTCAGGGATTGATCCTTTGTCTCCTACATTGGTAGACAGATTCTTTACCACTGAGCCACCAGGGAAGCCCCCAAACTAAAAATACATAAACCAAAATTGAATACAAGGAAAACTAGACAAATGTATAATCATATCAGAATATTTTAATGCATAACTGTGTTACTGACAGAATGATCCTCAACAATACATGGAAAAATATTAACAACCTCATAAATGAAACTGAGCTAGTAAAAATATTTAATTATTGTATAAAACAATTGGAAAATATATTTTCCAGTAAAATTGAAAATACATTCACTTCAAGAACATATTGAATATTTATCAAAAATATATACCATGGGCCATAAAGCAAGTGTCAGTAGATTTTAGAGCAATGAAACCTTATAGAGTATGTTCTCTGACCATAGGACAATTAAGTGAGAAATTAAAACAACAGAAAAATCCCTGAGTATTAAGAAATACTCTTCTAAATAATCCATAGTCAAAGGATAAGAAATGACAATTTTTTTTAATTTTTTGAACTAAGCTGTAAGTGAAGAGGAGCTAAAAAGCCTCTTGATGAAAGTGAAAGTGGAGAGTGAAAAAGTTGGCTTGAAGCTCAACATTCAGTTGAAAGAGATGGGAATACCAGACCACCTAACCTGTCTCTTGAGAAATCTGTATGCAGGCCAGGAAGCAACAGTTAGAACTGGACATGGAACAACAGACTGATTCCAAATAGGAAAAGGAGTACGTCAAGGCTGTATATTGTCACCCTACTTATTTAACTTATATGCAGAGTACATCATGAGAAACGCTGGACTGGAAGAAACACAAGCTGGAATCAAGATTGCCGGGAGAAATATCAATAACCTCAGGTATGCAGATGACACCACCCTTTTGGCAGAAAGTGAAGAGGAACTCAAAAGCCTCTTGATGAAAGTAAAAGAGGAGAGTGAAAAAGTTGGCTTAAAGCTCAACATTCAGAAAATGAAGATCATGGCATCTGGTCCCATCACTTCATGGGAAATAGATGGGGAAACAGTGGAAACAGTATCAGACTTTATTTTGGGGGGCTCCAAAATCACTGCAGATGGTGATTGCAGCCATGAAATTAAAAGACACTTACTCCTTAGAAGAAAAGTTATGACCAACCTAGATAGCATATTCAAAAGCAGAGACATTACTTCGCCAACAAAGTCTGTCTAGTCAAGGCTATGGTTTTTCCAGTAGTCATGTATGGATGTGAGAGTTGGACTGTGAAGAAGGCTGAGCGCCGAAGAATTGATGCTTTTGAACTGTGGTGTTGGAGAAGACTCTTGAGAGTCCCTTGGACTGCAAGGAGATCCAACCAGTCCATTCTGAAGGAGATCAGCCCTGGGATTTCTTTGGAATGAATGATGCTAAAGCTGAAGCTCCAGTACTTTGGCCACTTCATGCAAAGAGTTGACTCATTGGAAAAGACTCTGATGCTGGGAGGAATTGGGGGCAGCAGGAGAAGGAGACACCCGAGGATGAGATGGCTGGATGGCATCACTGACTCGATGGACACGAGTCTGAGTGAACTCTGGGAGTTGATGATGGACAGAGAGGCCTGGCGTGCTATGATTCATGGGGTTGTAAAGAGTCGGCCACGACTGAGCGACTGAACTGAACTGATTATAAACTCGGCAGCCGAGCTTTTCTAATTGATCATCATTTTGATCTTTTTTTTAATCTTTGACTTCTTTTTATACAGGCTTTCTAAAATGAAATAAAAGTATAAGTCAAGCTTATCCCGGGAATAAGTATTACCATCAGCAATCTTTATTTTTTTTAATGCAAATTTATTTATTTTAATTGGAGGTTAATTACTTTACAATATTGTATTGGTTTTGCCATACATCAACATGTATCTGCCACAGGTATACACGTGTTCCCCATCCTGAACCCTCCTCCCTCCTCCCTCCCCGTACCATCCCTCTGAGTCCTCTCAGTGCACCAGCTCCAGGCATCCAGTATCATGTACTGAACCTGGACTGGCGACTCGTAAGCAATCTTTATTTTAGATGGCAGAGTGTTAATGCCCTCCTTCCCCTATTAAAGTATACTTTTGCTGGACTCCACACTGACATGCACTATAAGAAATAGCCCACTGAAGTCTGTGGTTGAGAATATAGTTCACAACAAACCTCTATTTCTCTCAGAAGAGTCTTCTGAAATGTTTTGTTTTTATTTGACTGACAATGTGAATTATGTATCTTATCACGTTAACTTCTTTGCTTTATTTACTATAAAGCTCTGTGACAAACTTGCAGCTCAACAATGTAGAAATATGTATATACATTGCTATTTATACATATTTTGCATTCATCCTTAATTGTATTCCAATTGTCCCCATGTTTAATGTGACTTCACTAATAATTTCTCCTCCACTTGTATATATAATCCTAGTAACTTAGATGTTTTTGTATGTCACCTCAAATCCTTTTCAGAACAAGAAAGGAAATAAATACATTGTACTTATAGTCATACACATACACACACACACATATTTACTCATTCTGGGTTCTTTTCAAACATTTTCTCATTAAATCATCACAAGCCAAAAAGGAAATACTTATTCTCTCCATTTCACATATGAGAAAACAGAATCAATGACTAGCCCCAAATCATGCAATAAATAGTGAAGCCAGAATCCTCCCCTTTGCTCAAAAGCCTGTGATTTTTCTTTTATGCCATGCCATGCCTCTCATTTGCTGATTGTTCCATTCATTTATTCACCCATTGGATGCCTATGTATTGACTACAAACTACATGCCAGATTGGTGATAAATAAACCAATCAAGGTGTCACCTCTCAAGCAGCCTGCAGACAGTAGGTTTCTTTTACCAAAATACCTGTTTTGTAAATTAGATTATAGGTGCTTAAGAGATAAATACTATTATATACAACTCTGTATGACCCTCCACACCTATCCCACACTATCGCAAGTGCTCCATGAGCTATAGCTATAGTGCTTACCCACACTACCCCAGTCAACTTTAGAGTAAAGACACTCACAAGAACAGTGAGGAGGATCAGCATGGCAGTTAGTGGGAGGCTTTCCTAAGTAATCCAAAAAATTACTAGGTTAATTACTTCCTTTAATTACTAAAGCAACATTGAGCTTTAGTATTATACGATACAGGAGGAAAGAAAAGGAAAAAGAAAAAACAAAGACACAAAGCCTAACTGAATTATGTGGAATTACACTGAACAAAAGGTAACTTTAGAAGCAGCTAGTCAAGTATGTCAATCTGCTATGGTGTTTGGGAGCCCAGATTCCCTTCATAACTCAATGTCTTGTAACAACCACCCCACCCCCCCAGGGACTGCAAATATGCCCTGAACAATGGCTGAATATGGGTTTGGGTGCTTAATGGGATGCTGTCAGCAAAGAGAAATGGTCTCATTTCAGCCCATTACTCAAACTCTACATACTAAACCATTGTTTCTGAATGTTACCCGCAGCTAAGGGACACACAGTAATTTTACTAAACAAAGGACCTTATGAGGTTCTATAAGGACAGAAACTGGAGGTTTTTCTCAGGGATCAAGGAGCAATACCCATAACTCACAGGTCTGTACTTTGCTGTGGAGAATCGAAAGCCAATGGAGGTGAGTCTTTCAGTACTGAAGCTCTCACACACATTGTTCTCTGCAGAAACCTTTTCATCATCCCGCAAGGTATAAAGATTAATCGCTTCAGAGAGAAAACATGAGTTCTTTAAACATTGCAGGAAGTCTCTTTTCCTGAATAGAAGGGTCCCTTATGCCCACAGGCATTAAGGATGCATGGATGATGAGCTGGTGAGCCCTGAGGGAATCCAAGAAGGAAAAGAATACCTGTCAACTACCAACCATCAGACTGCAGACTACAGCCATCAGACTACACTCCCTGCGGTGAGCCCTGAGGGAACTCAGGATGTGAAAACACAGGATTCTGGCCCCGGATAACTGAGGTACATATCAAAAGAACGATTTCAGTGAGCCCAGACTCTTGCATTTTCCCATACATACAAAGGTGCTAAATCATTTAACTTGGGATATCTGGTTTTCTTTAAGTAACAATCAACTTTTGATGTTTCTGACTGGTACGATCTAAATCAAACCCTTTATGATTATACAGTGGAGGTGACAAATACATTCAAGGGATTAGATCTGGTAGACAGAGTGCCTGAAGAACTATGGATGGAAATTCGTAACACTGTACAGAAGGCAGGGGCCAAAACTATCTCAAAGAAAAAGAAATATAAGAAGACAAGGTGGTTGTCTGAAGAAGCTTTACAATAGCCAAGCAAATACGAGAAGCAAAAGGCAAGGGAGATAGGGAAAGATATACCCAACTGAGTGCAGAGTTCCAGAGAATAGCAAGGAAAGATAAAAGGACTTCTTAAATAAACAATACAAGAAAATAGAGGAAAACAATAGAATGGAAAAAAACTAGAAGTCTCTTCAAGAAAATTGGAGATATCAAGGGAACATTTCATGTAAGAATGGGCATGATAAAGGACAGAAAGAGTAAGGATCTAACAGAAGCAGAAGAGATTAAGAAGAGGTGGCAAGATTATACAGAACTATACAAAATATACTAATGACCCAGATAAAAATGATGGTGTGGTCACTCACCTAGAGCTGAACATCTGGAGTGTGAAGTCAAGTGGGTCTTAGGAAGCACTACTATTAACAAAGCTAGTGGATGTGATGGAATTCCAGCTAAGTTATTTAAAATCCCAAAAGGTGATGCCGTTAAAATGTTGCACTCAGTGTGCCAGCAAATTTGGAAAATTTAGCAGTAGCCACAAGACTGAAAAGGTCAGTTTTAATTCCAATACCAAGGAAGGGCAATGTCAACGAATGTTCAAACTACCAAACAATTGCACTCATTTCACACACTAGCAAGGTAATGTTCAAAATCCTTCAAGCCAGGCTTTAGCAGGACGTGAACTGACAACTTCCAGTTGTGCAACCAAGGTTTAGAAAAGGAAGAGGAATCAGAGATCAGATTGCCAATGTTCATCAGATCATGAAGAAAATAAGGAAACCCCAGAAAAAAAAACATTGATTTCTGCTTCATTGACTATGCTAAAACCTTTGACTTTGTGTATCATTACAAACTGTGGAAAACTCTTAAAGAAATGGGAATACCAGACCGCCTGACCTGTCTCCTGAGAAACCTGTATACAGGTTAGAACCAGACATGGAACAACAGACTGGTTGAAAATTGGGAAAGCAGTACATCAAGGCTGTGTATTGTCACCCTGCTGATTTAACTTATATGCAGAGTACATAATGTGAAATGCTGGGCTAGATGAATCACAAGCTGGAATCAAGATTGCTGGGGAAAATATCTATAACCTCAGATATGCAGATGACACCACACTTATGTCAGAAAACGAAGAGAAACTGAAGAGCCTCTTCATGAGTGTGAAAGAGCAGAGTGAAAAAGCTGCTTAAGCACTGTTTATAATAGCCAGGACATGGAAACAACCTAGATGTCCATCAGCAGATGAATGGATAAGAAAGCTGTGGTACATACACACAATGGAGTTTTACTCAGCCGTTAAAAAGAATACATTTGAATCAGTTCTAATGAGGTGGATGAAACTGGAGCCTATTATACAGAGTGAAGTAAGCCAGAAAGAAAAACACCAATACAGTATACTAATGCATATTACAAAAAGCCTCTTGATGAAAGTGAAAGAGGAGAGTGAAAAAGTTGGCTTAAAGCTCAACATTCAGAAAATGAAGATCATGGCATCTGGTCCCATCACTTCATGGGAAATAGATGGGGAAACAGTGAAAACAGTGTCAGACTTTATTTTGGGGGGCTCCAAAATCACTGCAGATGGTGACTGCAGCCATGAAATTAGAAGACGCTTACTCCTTGGTGAAAAGTTATGTCCAACCTAGACAGTATTTTCAAAAGCAGAGACATTACTTTGCCGACTAAGGTCCGTCTAGTCAAGTCTATGGTTTTTCCTGTGGTCATGTATGGATGTGAGAGTTGGACTGTGAAGAAGGCTGAGCGCCAAAGAATTGATGCTTTTGAACTGTGGTGTTGGAGAAGACTCTTGAGAGTCCCTTGTGCAAAAGAGACACAGAGGTATAGAACAGTCTTTTGGACTCTGTGGGAGAGGGAGAGGGTGGGTTGATTTGGGAGAATGGCATTGAAACATGTATAATATCATATATGAAATGAATCACCAGTCCAGGTTTGATGCATGATACAGGATGCTTGGGGCTGGTGCACCGGGATGACCCAGAGGGATGGTACGGGGAGGGAGGTGGGAGGGGGGTTCAGGATGTGGAACACATGTATACCCGTGGTGGATTCATGATGTATGGCAAAACCAATACAATACTGTAAAGTAATTAGCCTAATTAACCTCCAATTAAAATAAATTTTAAAAAAAAAAAGAAAAGAAAAAGCTGCTTAAAACTCAACATTCAAAAAGTGAAGATCATGGCATCTGGCTCCACCACTTCATGGCAAATAGAAGGGGGAAAAAATGGAACAGTGACAGATTTTATTTTCTTGGGATCCAAAATCACTTTGGACAGTGATTGCAGCCATGAAATTAAGACATTTGCTTCTTGGAAGACAAGTTATGACCAACCTAGGCAGCATATTAAAAAGCAGAGGCATTACTTTGTTGACAAATCTCTGTATAGTCAAAACTATGGTTTTTCCAGTAGTCATGTATGAATATGAGAGTTGGACCACAAAGAAGGCTGAGCACTGAAGAACTGATGCTTTTGAAATGGTGTTAGAAAAGACTCTTGAGAGTCCCTTGGGCTGAAAGGAGACCCAACTAGTCCATCCTAAAGAAAATCAACCCTGAATATTCACTGGAAGGGCTGATGCTGAAGCTCCAATATTTTGACCACTTGATACAAAGAGTTGACTCATTGGAAAAGATCCTTATACTGGGAAAGACTGAACACAAAAGAAGAGGGTGGCCGAGGATGAGATGGTTAGAGAGCATCACAGACTCAAGGGACATGAATTTAAGCAAACTCTGGGAGATAGTGTGGAGAAGGCAATGGCACCCCACTCCAGTACTCTTGCCTGGCAAATCCCATGGACGGAGGAGCCTGGTGGGCTGCAGTCCCTGGGGTCGCTAAGAGTCGGACACGACTGAGCGACTTCTCTTTCACTTTTCACTGTCACGCACTGGAGAAGGAAATGGCAACCCACTCTAGTGTTCTTGCCTGGAGAATCCCAGGGACGGGGGACCTGGTGGGCTGCTGTCTCTGGGGTCACACAGAGTCGGACACGACTGAAGCGACTTAGCAGCTGGGAGATAGTGAAGGACAGACAAACCTGGCGTACTGCAGTCCATGGAGTCACAAAGAGCTGGACATGGCTTAAATACCGAACATAACCACAAAAACCCTCACTTTGTTAAAAAACTTCTATACAAAATGGCTCCCCCTAGTAGTTCTCTCAAGGTTAATTGAGAAGCTGCCTCCCATGCTTTAGTCCTAAAAATTTCTACCAAATAAAACATAATTCTCAACTTTTAGGTTGTAAATATTTCTTAAGTCCACTGGGGAAATATGGAAACAGGGAACTGTGTGGCAGGATGCAGGTCTTATTGATGTCGAAAGTGTTTTGTGTTTTTTGTTTGTTTGTTTTGTTTTGTTTCGTTTGGTTTTTGAGGTAGAAAGTTTAAAGGACAAAACTCTAAGTTCACCAAGAAAAAAAAAAAAAATCATTGCTTCTAGCTTAAAGGACAACTCCAAGGATAAAACGATAGGTGACATGATAAAGCACAGGATTAAACTGCAGAGTCCTAAGTCAATGGAAACAGTGGTGCTCTCTTACGTACTGCCATAATCCACCAAAGACATGGTTTGGGGGATTTTCTGGCCACTCTTTTGGGGAAGGCTTTTGTATTCCAGGCATTGTGCTGATATTTCCCACTTTCTCATCTTCTTTCTTTACAACGATCCTCAAGTGAACGATATCACACCACTTTTAGTAAAAGAAACTGCAGCCTGCAACAATCAGTAATGTGCTGGTGTTCCCACAGCTAGTAAAGGGCAGAGCCCGAAGTCTACCCCCACCTTCTCTGAGTTTCTCTCTCCATGTGCACCACTCAGTCTCCCAGAGAAGTACAGAGAAGACAAGAGCAGCAGTGAAATTTGGGAAGTGTTTCAACTAAAGTCTTGACCTCAAAGAAAACTCCCTGTACTAATAAATCTACCCATTTGGACCAGACTCAGTAGTTTAGAACTATCTGCAGGCCCCCGAGGAAAGTGAGATATGTGCCTTCCACAGTGAGAGGGAAGAGTCTGTGTGGATGTTCCGATTAACGTTAGAATCCTGATGTCAGAGCTCAAAGTCAACACTGACCCAGAAGGGCACTCCTCTCCCTCTTCAGTGGCTTCAGAAAGCCCGACCCTCCCCCAAGTCTTTACCCATTCTGGTCCCCCTGCAGAAGCTCCCCAGGCTTCTCAGTTTACTGCAGTGATTCATGGTAGTGTCATCTATGTATTGGCACTTGCCATGGACACTTGCCTCCTTTCACCAAAAGTCACACATAGACTGACCTTCCCCCACTACCTCTTTGGAGTGGTTTCTCAGAGCTATCCCAGGAGCTGTCTCCCTGGCTGTAGTTCGCATTTTGCCCCAAATAAAACTTAACTCACAACTCCCATGTTGTGCGTTTTTTTTTTTTTATAAAGTCAACAGTAGTGAGAAAATCTTGTCCAAGAATCTACTCAAGGAAACTATGAGGAGGCAGGGAACTTAGGCATCTGGAGAAAACTCTGGAGGCCCACTGGCCACAACACACAGTAAGCAGAAATGAATGACTGGGGTCACAAACAATTTAATTGCTTAAATTGTGGCATTAAGTGACTACTGAAAGAACTTAGCTCTTCATGGAACCTCCTAGAAAAGTAAAATCAAAAGCATTCTTAGACTTATTTTTATTTTGCTAATCACAGTCAACTGAAGTCACTCCAGTCTCTTCTCATTTCCCTTCCCACCTCTCCCCTTTTCCTTCTGCAAATGATACACACAGCTCCCAGTCTGCAAGATGACTGTGGCTTTACTCCTCAGAGTGACTGTCAAGATGACATAGTGAATACAAAGTGAAAAGGGAGGAAAAATACTCCATTTTTGCACAAAGCAAGCTAGTGCTTAATCCAATGCAAACATAATTACTTTTACTTAAACAAAAGGGGGAAAACAAATAAAAAGAAAAAAACATAATGTTTACAGCATAGGCTGTCTGCTCGGAAATGAACAGCTATGAGGGTATCAGATAGCAATCACATTTCTCCTCTCAGCTGCTGCTTTTTGGAAACAAATCTGAAAAGCATTTACAGAAACAGAAACAGGGGCTCTGAGTCCTAGCTAGTGTTTTTTTTGTTTTTTTTTTTGTTTTCTCCTTATCTTCAGTAGTTCCCATTTTAGGTTCCTGTCCTTGTTCACTCCTTTAGTTTGAATACTAATAGCAGGTTGGCAGTTTGAGAAATGGCATTAAAGTTGAGTGTCAGGAAGAGGGACATTTAACTTTTTTTTCCATTGACCTTTACATGGAATTGATCCCTTTGATATTTCCAAACAGAGAGTGAGTCAGAAGGAATATGATTTGATTCACTCAACAGATATTGAAAGCCAGGCTACTCTGTGACAGGTGCCGTGCTGGGGTGAGCAATATAGAAATGAGGGCTGTCCTAAAGTAGAGAGTATAACGGAAAGAAAACACATGGAATAATTATGCAAATAAGTACAGAAAAGTACACGCTGCTCTGAGAGCATAAAACAGAGNGTGCCGTGCTGGGGTGAGCAATATAGAAATGAGGGCTGTCCTAAAGTAGAGAGTATAACGGAAAGAAAACACATGGAATAATTATGCAAATAAGTACAGAAAAGTACACGCTGCTCTGAGAGCATAAAACAGAGAAGCCTGAACTATTAGCAGGGTAGTAAAGGAGGGTGGAAAAGACTCTGATGCTGGGAGGGATTGGGGGCAGGAGAAGGGGACGCCCGAGGATGAGATGGCTGAATGGTATCACGGACTCAATGGACATGAGTCTGAGTGAACTCCGGGAGTTCGTGATGGACAGGGAGGCCTGGCGTGCTGCAATTCATGGGGTCGCAAAGAGTCGGACACGACTGAGCGACTGAACTGAACTGAAAGGAGGATGGTCAGGAATAACCCTCCAGGAAGTCCTGAAGGCTCCAAGGAAGATTCCAAGTTCAGGTTTTGAGTGGAATTCCAGTGCCCTGATGCATGGGTCCCTTCAGATTCAAGGCAACAATAGCACGGGGAATCCTCATATTTCACATCTCTGAATTCCCCTGCCACTACTATCCTGAGAAAGACCTCTGCTTCAGAAGTCTCGTGTGATTACATTTGACTTTCTGCATTAATCCAAGATGAATTGCTATTTGAAGGTCAGCTGACTATTAATCAGATTTACAAAGTCCCTTGTGCCATGTATTATAACATATTCACAGAAAAAACACCAGAGGGCACAGTTCATTTGGACTACAGTTCTGCCTATCACGTGGAGTATTTAGTGATGAGACCTCTAAAACACCCTGAGACCAACAGATTTCTGCAGCTACTTCCCAAGGAGAGGGGGTATGGGAACCAAAATTTTGTGTTTTTAAGTTGCCATTTCTCAGTTGTAATTTCTCTCCTCCCTGCCACTTTCCTCCTTGAACCTTGGCTCAGCAGCTTTGATACAGACAGGCCACTTGAATTCTCTGAGCTTCAGATTTCCTATCTGTAAACAGGGATGATAACAATAGCACAAACTCAAAGGGTTGCTCCAAAGACTAAATAAGTTAGGATAATACCTGACAGCTTCAAAAAGCCAACCCTGGTTATCACAAGTTCGCAGAACCATCTATGGGTCCACACTTCCAATCTCTGACTAGAATTTATCATTTTCTTAAAATATTTATCTATTTATTTTTGGCTGCGCCTGGCCTTAGTTGTGGCATGCAGGCTTAGTTGCCTCCCCCCTAGCATGTGGAAGTTTAGTTCCCCTATCAGGGATCAAACCTCTGTCCCCCTGTATTGGAAGGCAGATTCTTAGTCACTGGACCACTAAGGAAGTCCCCTCTCTTAGAGATTCGCTAAGCTTAGAATTTAGCTAGACCCCTGCCCAGCCCTGCTTTTTATCAGTCTGTTCTGTTTTCCATTTCACAAACTCTCATCCTCTTAGTGTCCACGTTCTTCAGACCCTCTTCCCAGTGACACTTTCACGACTCAACACGCTGACTCTGCTCCCTACAAACTATTTTCCAAGCTGCACAATCTCTGGATTGAAAGTAGAACCAGATCTTGTAACCTAGCAGGACCCCACAGGGCCTTCCAAGACAGGCCTTCCCACATAGCCTCTGCTTTAGCTCCTCTCTCAAATACCTATTGAATAGATAACAGTATTTGATGCAAATTTACTGAGTTGTTTTGCAGATCAGGCTTCCCTTGTGGCTCAGCTGGTAAAGAATTTGCCTATAATGTGGGAGACCTGGGTTCAATCCCTGGATTGAGAAAATCTCCTGGAGAAGGGAAAGGCTACCCACTCCAGTATTCTGGCCTGGAGAATTCCATGTACTGGGGTCGCAAAGAGTCGGACACGACTGAGTAACAGATATGATAACCCCCTACCAAATGGAAGTTATTAACCACTGACCATGAGCACATTGCCCCAGCCCTCCTGGAGCCTAAGGTGATAATCTTCACCCCTGTGATACTACCTGGTTCCATCACCATCAGCCAATCAGAGAATTGTGCACGAGCTGATCACACACCCTGTGACTCCCCTCCATCCCCTGGTTTTTAAAAATGCTTTGTGGAAAACCTTCAGGGAATTCGGGGCTTTTTAGGGCAGGAACCCCTTGTCTCCTTGCATTTTGTTGTTCAGTCGTTCAGTCATGTCTGACTCTTTGCAACTCCAAGGGCTGCAGCATGCCATGCTTCCTTATCCTTCACTATCTCCCAGAGCTTGCTCAAACTCATGTCCATTGAGTCAATGATATCATCCAATCATCTCATCCTCTGTCACCCGCTTCTCCTTCCGCCTTCAATTTTTTTTGTTGTTGTTGTTCTCAGCATCAGGGTCTTTTCAATGAGTCAGCTCTTCTTATCAATTCTCAGTTGTAATTTCTCTCCTCCCTGCCACTTTCCTCCTTGAACCTTGGCTCAGCAGCTTTGATACAGACAGGCCACTTGAATTCTCTGAGCTTCAGATTTCCTATCTGTAAACAGGGATGATAACAATAGCACAAACTCAAAGGGTTGCTCCAAAGACTAAATAAGTTAGGATAATACCTGACAGCTTCAAAAAGCCAACCCTGGTTATCACAAGTTCGCAGAACCATCTATGGGTCCACACTTCCAATCTCTGACTAGAATTTATCATTTTCTTAAAATATTTATCTATTTATTTTTGGCTGCGCCTGGCCTTAGTTGTGGCATGCAGGCTTAGTTGCCTCCCCCCTAGCATGTGGAAGTTTAGTTCCCCTATCAGGGATCAAACCTCTGTCCCCCTGTATTGGAAGGCAGATTCTTAGTCACTGGACCACTAAGGAAGTCCCCTCTCTTAGAGATTCGCTAAGCTTAGAATTTAGCTAGACCCCTGCCCAGCCCTGCTTTTTATCAGTCTGTTCTGTTTTCCATTTCACAAACTCTCATCCTCTTAGTGTCCACGTTCTTCAGACCCTCTTCCCAGTGACACTTTCACGACTCAACACGCTGACTCTGCTCCCTACAAACTATTTTCCAAGCTGCACAATCTCTGGATTGAAAGTAGAACCAGATCTTGTAACCTAGCAGGACCCCACAGGGCCTTCCAAGACAGGCCTTCCCACATAGCCTCTGCTTTAGCTCCTCTCTCAAATACCTATTGAATAGATAACAGTATTTGATGCAAATTTACTGAGTTGTTTTGCAGATCAGGCTTCCCTTGTGGCTCAGCTGGTAAAGAATTTGCCTATAATGTGGGAGACCTGGGTTCAATCCCTGGATTGAGAAAATCTCCTGGAGAAGGGAAAGGCTACCCACTCCAGTATTCTGGCCTGGAGAATTCCATGTACTGGGGTCGCAAAGAGTCGGACACGACTGAGTAACAGATATGATAACCCCCTACCAAATGGAAGTTATTAACCACTGACCATGAGCACATTGCCCCAGCCCTCCTGGAGCCTAAGGTGATAATCTTCACCCCTGTGATACTACCTGGTTCCATCACCATCAGCCAATCAGAGAATTGTGCACGAGCTGATCACACACCCTGTGACTCCCCTCCATCCCCTGGTTTTTAAAAATGCTTTGTGGAAAACCTTCAGGGAATTCGGGGCTTTTTAGGGCAGGAACCCCTTGTCTCCTTGCATTTTGTTGTTCAGTCGTTCAGTCATGTCTGACTCTTTGCAACTCCAAGGGCTGCAGCATGCCATGCTTCCTTATCCTTCACTATCTCCCAGAGCTTGCTCAAACTCATGTCCATTGAGTCAATGATATCATCCAATCATCTCATCCTCTGTCACCCGCTTCTCCTTCCGCCTTCAATTTTTTTTGTTGTTGTTGTTCTCAGCATCAGGGTCTTTTCAATGAGTCAGCTCTTCTTATCAAGTGGCCAAAGTATTGGAGTTTCAGATTCAGCATCAGTCCTTCCAATGAATATTCAGGACTGATTTCCTTTAGGATTGACTGGTTTGATCTTCTTGCAGTCCAAGGGATTCTCAAGAGTCTTCTCCAGCACTACAGTTTGAAAACATCGATTCTGCATCACTCAACAGGGCCCTGCAATAAACCTTTTTCTGCTCCTAACTCCGACATTTCTGTTTGTTTGGACTCACTGTGTGTTGGGCACAGGAACTTGCACCAACAATGTTTGTTGGCCCATGCTTGACATGCCCTTGATTCCTCTTCCAGAAGATGCCAACTATCCTTTCATTTGGTAGAAAATGGAAAAGATTGGGCTTCCCTGGTAGTTCAGCTGGTAAAGAATCCACCTGCAATGCAGAAGACACTGGTTCGATTCCTGGATCAGGAAGATCCACTGTTGAAGGGATAGGCTACCCACTCCAGTATTCTTGGGCTTCCCTGGTAGCTCAGACGGTAAAGAATCTGCCTGCAATGCACGAGACCTGGGTTCGATCCCTGGGTGGTAAAGATCTCCTGGAGGAGGGCATGGCAACCCACTCCAGTATTCTTGCCTGGAGAACCCACATGGACAGAGGAGTCTGGCAGGGTACAGTCCATGGGGTCACAAAGAGTCAGACACGACTGAGTGACCAAGCACAGCACAGCACAGAACCAGGATTTAAGATAAGAAATTCTCTTCTATCCTGTGACCCATCTTACTTTGGCCAATCTCAGTTGAATGAGTGAGTACACCATGTGTCTACTTTTGCTTTTATGATGCTCTTGCTTCTTCTGAGAGTGCATTGATAATTAACAGAAATGCAAAATTCTCCTTCTTCCTCCCCTTTCCAAATCATCAAAGTAGCTGGTGAGTTTCTCTGGTGAATTGAACTCTTCTGGGACTAGGGGACCCCTGATTTCCTGGGATTATTTTAGCAATTCATGCTGAATAGTTCAATTCAGAGCAGCAGTTTTGTGGAATCTGGCATGAAATGCAGACTATGTAACTGCTCTGCTCAGCAAGTTTATCTGCTGACCACCTCTCCAAGACTGCAGGGAAAGGAGCTGGGATTCGAACACATTGCTGCGTTGTTAGCTTAGATGCAAGCGAAGCAATCAGATTGCATAAAGGAAAAAGGATGAGAAACCTAGTATTTTCTCATTGTTTTGAAGGTATTAGACTTTAGTTTTATTTCAGACTTTAATTTGAGCAATGAATAAAGAAATGATAAGGCTTCTATAGAGGTAAAAATCAATAAATTAGGATCCTTTGTTCTACAAAGTGAAGTGAAGTCACTCAGTCGTGTCTGACTCTTTGTGACCCCATGGACTATAGCCCACCAGGCTCCTTGGTCCATGGGATTTTCCAGGCATGAATACTGGAGTGAGTTGCCATTCCCCTCTCCAGGGGATCTTCCCGACCCAGGGATTGAACCCAGGCCTCCCACATTGTAAGCAGACGCTTTACCATCTGAGCTACAGGCTAAAGGGAAAGGTCACTGGAATATTAAAAAGAATCTTGGGCATCTCAGAGAGAATGAGGGTGAGCAAAATGTAAAAAAAGAAAACTATATATATATATATTCCCCCCCTATTGGGTTTTATTTTTGTTAACATGGAAAAAAAAATTATCTCATCTAAGAATAGCAGTAATGCTCTGTAGAGCCAAAAGGGGCATTTATTTATAAAGATTAATTTTTTCTCCCTTCCTGATGAAAACCAGTGTTTCATTTTATATTGAAATTATGCTTCACTGAACATTTTATTAGTAATAATTCACTATTTAAAATGTATATTTCAGTAATGAAAAACAATTCACTAGGCTTGAAAGAAATCCAAAGTATTTAAAATGAAAGAACTGTCCCTTTTAATCATGGTAGAGGTTTCTCTATCCAGACATGCAAAACACTTTCCAAAGAGTCCTTGAATTTTTTTCTTTAGAACTGTTTCAGATTTACGAATGATGCTGAAATTAGTAAGAGAGTTCTCATATATCCCAAACCCAGTTTCCCATATTATTAACATCTTAAATTGGTAGATTTGCTATAATGAATGAACAAATATTCATCACCTCATCTAAGATAAAGTGTGTATTTCATTCAAATTTCTTCAGTTTTTTTCCCTAATCTTCTTCTGTTCTAGGACCCTCTTTAGGAAATCACTTTTTACTTAGTTGTCATGTCCTCGGGCTTGTCTTTGCTGTGGTAATTTCTCGCTTTCCTTATTTTTGAAGACCTTGATAGTTTTGAGGAGTACAGGTCTCAGACTTCTACAGACTTCTACAGACTGTCCCTCAGTTGGCTTTTTCTAATGGTTTCTCATGATCAGAGCAGCTGAGAACGTTCCGAGAGGAAAACTGCAGAGGCGCAGTGCCATTCTCGCGTGCGTCTGCTCAGTCATGTCTGACTCTTGGAGACCCTTTGGACTAGCCCACTAGACTCCTGTCCAGGATTTTCCAGGCAAGAATACTGGAGTGGGCTGTTATTTCCTCCTCCAGGGGATCTCCCTGACCCAGGGATCAACTTCCTTTAGCATAGCAATAAATATTGGGCTGCCTGAAACCTGGGGTTGATTTGTTGCGTGATTACAATGAATAGTGTCAGTAGAAGACATCACTTCTAATAAAGCAACGAAACCCTTTTGTACCATAGTTTGAACTAAACATCCCAATCTTTCACCATCCAATAACTGAAGAAAAGCAGATTCTATGTCAAGACTTAATTATCAGTTTTCAGCTTTGACTGCTTTTATCAATGCTAAAACATCCACCTGAAAAAAAGTTAGGAGAATTAATGTGAAAGTGAATTTGAAATTTTGAATACACTGTGCTATTAGCCAAATTAAAATGTATAAAATCAATTGCCCCAAATCCTAAAAAATGAAATAGATTGTTTCTATCCAATGTCAGAGTTAAAAGCAAGAGCATATGGAGGAGAAACAGTAAAAATGTAATCTCTTCCATGTCTGAGTTCTATGAAGTGAACAAAAGCACTGCCAGAAGAAAAATGTAAAAATCCCAAATAAGCCATGGAGTCTCAAAGTGCTTCATATTGATTAAATTTCACCTTTGATTTAACAACTTATTGACCAGAGACATATTAATGAGTCTTTTGTTACCCAAATGTTATTGGTCAAAGATGTTTCAATATTCAGTTATGTAACAAATCATTGGCCACGGGCATTAGTTTCTGCAAAAATCCCCCAGTCAATAATGTAAGACGTCTATCAAATCACATAGTCACACTCTCCTTGATGCTCTCATTTCTGTATCATTTCGTAATTGCAGACTTCAATTTCTTAGAAAAGTGTCATGGTGGGCATTCCCCAAACGTTTATAGGATAAATGAAATCTCATCTCCATTCCATAGCAATATCAAAGATTTTCCTAATTAGTTGATCCCATATTAATGATCTCTCTTCAACAACTGTGGTAGTTATGTTGAAAATATTCACTTGCTATTTCTCACATAACGCTTTAATATTGTCATTTTATCATGTTTATGTACCTTGTTCCTCCATTGGATTGTAAGTTCCTTGAGGGCTAAAACTAGAATCTACAGCCTCCTTACCTATAAGATAAGGATGATCATATCTCTCCTGCAAGGTTTTCATGAAATAATGCCTTTGAAACACATACTGGAGTAATTAACAAAGATAAATTGGCTAGTGACTTTCAGTTCCTCTCCATTTTTACTAGTTTGTATTCCTCACGTTTCCTATTATAGTGTCTTGTACATGGTAGGGGATGAATAAAGGTATGCACTTCCCTGGTGGCTCAGAGGTTAAAGCGTCTGCCTGGAATGCAGGAGACCCGGGTTCGATCCCTGGGTCGGGAAGATCCCCTGGAGAAGGAAATGGCAACCCACTCCAGTACTCTTGCCTGGAAAATCCCATGGAGGGAGGAGCCTGGTAGGCTACTAGTCCATGGGGTCGCAAAGAGTCGGACACGACTGAGCGACTGAACGGAACGGAACGGATGCACTATGAGTTTCAAGTTCAAGGAAAAGTCAGTGTTGAGGAAAGATTAAAGGGCAAAGCCTAAGTATCAGTGGCTAACTTGAGGACACAGGAGTTCTATTCTTGACACTGACTTCAGCAAATGCAGTGAATATTTTGCTGCTATCATTGCTCAAAACGTTTTAAAACAAATTGTAAATGCATAATATTAATATGGTACCTTTAAAGGTCACCAGAAAGATAGACAGCATTTTCAATAATACATGTTAAGAGGGAGAAGCTGGAATTCTATCCAAATAGAAATGGAAATGCTGCTCCTACTCAAGGTTAGAATGGTTGGGGTCAATAAGAAGAGCTTGTTTTTATTTGGCAAGCAAGGAAGGTAAGAGATATTTTCAGCACCATGCAATGACCTATAAGCTCCAAAGTGCTGCCATGATATGGAAAACTGAGCATACCACACAGTTAGCAATCTTCATGTCCTCTCCACACTGTCTACCTCACAGGGTAAAGTCTTCTTCTTCAATGGTATTTTTTTTACAATTTATTTATTTTTAATTGAAGGATATTTGCTTTACAATATTGGTTTGATTTCTGCTCTGCATCAACATGAATTAGTCACAGGTGTGCATATGTCTATTCAATTCCTGGAAGATGATGCTGTGAAAGTGCTGCACTCTATATGCCAGCAAATTTGGAAAACTCAGCAGTGGCCACAGGACTGGAAAAGGTCAGTTTCATTCCAATTCCAAAGAAAGGCAATGCCAAAGAATGCTCAAACTACCACACAATTGCACTCATCTCACATGCTAGTAAAGTAATGCTCAAAATTCTTCAAGCCAGGCTTCAGCAATATGTGAACTGTGAACTTCCAGATGTTCAAGCTGGTTTTAGAAAAGGCAGAGGAACCAGTGATCAAATTGCCAACACCTGCTGGATCATGGAAAAAGCAAGAGAGTTCCAGAAAAACATCTATTTCTGCTTTATTGACTATGCTAAAGCCTTTGAATGTGTGGATCACAATAAACTGTGGAAAATTCTGAAAGAGATGGGAATACCAGAGCACCTGACCTGCCTCTTGAGAAACTTATATGCAGGTCAGGAAGCAAGAGTTAGAACTGGACATGAAACAAAGACTGGTTCCAAATAGGAAAAGGAGTACGTCAATGCTGTATATTGTCACTCTGCTTATTTAACTTCTATGTAGAGTACATCATGAGAAACCCTGGGCTGGAAAAAGCACAAGCTGGAATCAAGATTGCCGGGAGAAATATCAATAACCTCAGATATGCAGATGACACCACCCTTATGGCAGAAAGTGAAGAGGAACTCAAAAGCCTCTTGATGAAAGTGAAAGAGGAAGAGTGAAAAAGTTGGCTTAAAGCTCAACATTCAGAAAACGAAGATCATGGCATCTGGTCCCATCACTTCATGGGAAATAGATGGAGAAACAGTGTCAGACTTTATTTTGGGGGGCTCCAAAATCACTGCAGATGGTGATTGCAGCCATGAAATTAAAAGACGCTTACTCCTTGGAAGGAAAGTTATGGTCAAGCTAGATAGCATATTCAAAAGCAGAAACATTACTTTGCCAACAAAGGTCTGTCTAGTCAAGGCTATGGTTTTTCCAGTAGTCATGTATGGATGTGAGAGTTGGACTGTGAAGAAAGCTGAGTGCTGAAGAATTGATGCTTTTGAACTGTGGTGTTGGAGAAGAATCTTGAGAGTCCCTTGGACTGCAAGGAGATCCAACCAGTCCATCCTAAAGGAGATCAGTCCTGAGTGTTAATTGGAAGGACTAATGCTAAAGCTGAAACTCCAGTATTTTGGCCACCTCATGCGAAGAGTTGACTTATTGGAAAAGACTCTGATGCTGGAAGGGATTGTGGGCAGGAGGAGAAGGGGATGACAGAGGATGAGATGGCTGGATGGCATCATCAACTCGATGGACATCAGTTTGGGTGAACTCCAGGAGTTGGTGACTGACAAAGAGGCCTGGCATGCTGCAATTCACGGGGTCGCAAAGAGTCGGACACAACTGAGTGGCTGAACTGTACATATGCCCCCTCCCTCTTGAACTTCCCTTGCCTCTCTCACACTTTCCCACCTCTCTATGCTGTTACAGTATCCCACTTTGAGCTCTCTGAGTCATACCGTGCTCAATGGGTTTTGATGAATTATTCCACCACTGGAGAAAATAGTGGGCCTGGATAGATAATTGGAATTTCATAACAAGAACTAAGGAATCATAATCAAATTTATACCATCCATAAAGTGCCACTTTTGTATTGCCCAAAGCCTAATATAAATGAACATAATAAAAGAACTCTCATAAACATAAAAATGACAGTCTCAGAAAAATCACATGACATTTCTAAAAGAATTCGACTTTGCAAAGTTATTGCTGAGGCTTAAGATCAAAAGTCTGAGGGCCACTGTTCTAGAAGACACCAAGAGAGGAGACATAATGAAGGAGAAAGGTGGTATCTGGGAGAAAAGTTGAAATGAAAGCAGGCACACAGAATCTGTGAGATGTATTTAAATCTCAGAACCAAACTAGCTCTCCAGGGGGAGCCGCTTTTCATCTTCTGAGTTGACACAAGCCTTTTGAAACCTCTGTGGCTTTGACCTTCCGTTATTGGTGAACACAGCCACCCGCCTTCACCCCTCACCTGGGCCTCTCGGATGCAATGCAGGGACGATGCCCTCGACCACTCTGCAATCGCGTGAGGCTTTTACTGCTCTCACTTCAAAACCAGCCAGATTGTGAGATGTGAGTCTTGCAAGAAAAGGTTTCTCTCTCAGCGCCAGCGTTTTTGGTGAGAGATGTAATACATCAAAGCGGAGAAGAGATGCAATCATGCAGGGAATGATTTCAAAAACTTTAATGAAGCATTTAAAATAAATTCATTTGAAGGTAATTTAACAACACCACTTTTACAATTAAAAATACTATTTTAGCATGCAAATGCAGAACATTAGTCCCATGTCAGGATGGAAATTGAAGTGAAACTGTGGGATTTTTGAAACATGAAAGCCATTTCAGTAATTTCTCATCACTCCATGGTGCTCTTAGGCAGCTTAATGAAAAAAAATGAATTGATTTAAACAACATTTTGTTAGAGCAATGGGGTTTGAGGAATTAAATTAACTCGATGGTTAGTTATAAGAGCTAGGCTAGGAATTGGCATAGATTGTTACTAAAATTAATTTCTATCCTCTCCTAAGTTTTATTTGGATACATTTTTTTCCCCTATTTTTTTCCTAATGTATCAACCAAGTGTTTCAGCAATTGGCAGAATACCTCATCAGTCCTCTTTGATGGATTACCATTCGCTCAAAAATGTATATGTGAAGGGAGAATTATATGCTCTGGGCAAACAAACTGGACTCCAGCTGCTGCCCCTTGGAATGGCAGTGGCAGCTGAGTCTTCCCTTGAAAAGGGTCCTGGAATGACAAGGCGGCATGTGGAATAAGCCAAGACAGCAATTCTCAGTCTTTTCCCTCACCATGAAACAGACGACAAATCATACTCACAGATCACATCCGTGGCTATACCTGGTTACAAATCTCAGCACCACTAAGACAGGCTGCAAGGTTCCAGGCAATTCTGAATGCACAGGCGCATGCATACGAGTTTCTCTCCCACTCAGCAGAGTATCAGAATGTTACTAAGTGAAAGCGACATCATTATAGACATTACCTTATGAGCTCAAATTTTTTAAAAAGTAGGTCATAAAATTTGTGCCTTAATAGTTACAAAAAAGAAAATACATTAAAAAATAATATCAATAGCTATTAACATGTCAGATAACATCTCCCTGACATGCACATTTTGTGCTACCGAGTATTGCTCTTTTTATGTTTGACTCTAGTTTTTTAATACTAGCCTCAGTAAAGAATGCTAAAATCAGATTCTCTTCTAATAAGAATGGTTTTTTATTGGTGTCAATAAAGAGGAGTAATGAATAGCTTGCTCCAAACACAGAATTTGCATCCTACACAAACTCTCCAAGATAATAATCCCCATTTTAAGGAGGAACAAAATAGGGTTCAGACTTGTCCAAGATTCTGCAGCTGGAAAATGGTAACTAGAAACTGATCAAAAGTTACATCCACTGTGACTTAGTAGTCAAGTGTCACCAGTGTGCAAGGTCCCATGGAAGCAAAAAATCAAGACAGGAATATGCTATTTTCATTTTTTTTTTTCTCTCATGCAAAACTTTATGTTCCAAAGCACCATTCTCTTTCAGAACTCTTTTGGAAGACCACCCACATATTCCCACCAGAATGCATTTGCTCAATGCTTGCCTCTATAAAGAAGGCCTTCCTGTTCAATTTATGAGTCACACGTGAAAATGTCTCATTTCCTCCAATCTTTCTATGAATATACAAACATAATTTTAAGATGGTATCTCCATCTTGCTCACCCACCTAATCGCTGTAGAAATGTTTCAATGAGGACTCACAACACATTTCTAGCAAAGACAGTATTATTAAACATGCCTATGAACATCTGAGACTATTTTGAAGGGCACAACAGATGTTCAAACTTTTAAATCTAATACATCTGTTTTTTTATAGTCTTTGCTTCTAGAGCAGTTTTAGGCTTGCGGGAATATTAAGCAGGAGGTACAGAAAATTCCCATATACTACCTTACCCCAACACACAGCTTTCCCATTCTCAGCAACAGCATTAGTGCTACACATTTGTTACAACTGATGAACAAATATTGATACATTATTGTTAAATAAAGTGCATAGTTTACATTAGGGCTCATTCTTTATATTATACACTTCTGTGAATTTTGACAAATGTGTGGTGTCATATATTTGTTAGAATATGTTTAGAAAAATTTCACCACCCTAAAAATCCCCTGCTGCTCCAGTTATTCATCCTTCCCTCTCTACTCCCAAGCCCCTGGCAACTACGCATCATAGTACGGTCTCCACAGCTCTGCCTTGCCCACAAAGTCATATAGTTGAAATCACACAGAACCCTTTTCAGACTGGTTTCTCTCACTTGCGTTCAGTCCCGGCCGAAGCTTCGCAGTCCCATGGACTGTAGCGCACCAGGTTCCTCTGCCCATAGAATTTTCCAGGCAAGAATGCTGGAGCGGGTTGCCACTTCCTACTCCAGGGGCTTCTCCTGACCTAGGGATCGAACATGCATCTCCTGCACTGGCAGATGAATTCTTTACCACTAGTGCCACCTGGGAAGCCCTCCCACTTAACCACATTCGTTTAGTTTATTCCAGATCTTCTCATAGCTTTAGAATATCTATTTTTACTTCAGCAACATGTTAAAAATAAAGTACAAAGATGTCTATTCTCCATCTTACATTTCAAAAAAGGAAGACATAAGGAAAAAGACTGGAAGAGGATTGGCTAACATGCAGTAGGATCATGAGATTATGGTATGTGGTTTTTTTGCCTATTTCTAGATTTTAGTTTTTGAAATTTTATAAAGAAATATTTCTTAAAATAGTGTTCAAAAAAGCAAAGAAGAAAATCAATCATTTCTTTATTATTCTTTTCCACTTGTTTGGCATTCTATAATTAGTTAAACACTTTCCTCTCACACTCTTTTCCCTATGTCTTATTTTCTTTTGAACTGAGAGTCAAAACTCTGTGCCTCCTTTGGCTGAGATGGGAAGGCAAGAAAGAGATGAATACAAAAAAAGCAAGGAAAGAAAAACATTTTGGAAGAACTGACAGTATTTCAAGTATTCATAGTCCCCTCGTGGATTTGTAAATATTTATGGCCAAAGAACACACACTTCATGACAATGAATTAAATATAATTTAGACCTGCTTCTCTGGCAGCTCAGATGGTAAAGAATCTGCGTCCTATGCAGGAGCCTGAGTTCGATCCCTGGGTCAGGAAAATTCCCTGGAGCAAAGAATGGCAGCCCACTCCAGTACTCTTGCCTGGAGAATCCCAGGGACGGAGGAGCCTGGTGGGCTGCCGTCTATGGGGTCGCAAAGAGTCGAACACGACTGAGCGACTAACACTTTCCCTTTCACTTTAGTCCTGCAGCAACTCCAGTTTCAGGAAAATCACACCTCTCAGCCCAAACCAAGTAAAGCAAGGTTCTCAACACAGCTGCTGTGCATGGAGCCCTTAGCACTCTTATGAGGCAGACATATGACCGATGAGGTTGAACAAGAAAGTCAGTTCACACCCAGATCTGACTCAAGAGCCTGCTTGCCTCTACTAAGCACTGCCATAGGTTACAGCATGTAAAACCGTACACATTCTTGTCCCCAATTTTCTCTTTTCGGCTACAGCCAAGAGTTATCATGGAGAAACACACGGAGGGGTTCTGGGCTGAAGACCAGCATATAATTAGTACCTGCCCAGAGGTTTCCCTTGCTAAATGGGAGGATTAAATAATTAATGCATTTTAAGAGGCCTTTGATGAATATTCTTCAAAATCAAGGTTTCCTGCCTGGTTCAGCATGAAGGGCTTTGAGAACAATTAGAATCTCAGCTCCAACTCTCCATTTCACATGTAACTGCTTTTATCTTCAACTGCTCTATCTATAAATTGAGAATCAAGTGAAAGCATTACCAAATAAGAAGCCACTCAGTCCATCCTTTGGGCAGGGATAGAACTGTGAGGCGCAAAACATTTGGCACCAAGAGGCATTGCTGCCTTTGTTCTACCTGGTAGAGTGACCCTGGGCAAAATTCTTGACCTCTATGCCTCTGTTGCCTCACACACATAATATGGATAACAGTACTGTCTGGCCCCAGTCAGTATCCTAATCAGGTTGATTTTAATGAGGCTATTTCTTCAAGAATTTGAAGGAGGGAGATTTAATAATCAACACAAGACATAGTAACTCAGGGGCTGTGCCGAGGTGATAATCATGTGTTCAAGAGTGAAAAAGGTCAAAGTCCTGGTGAGGAGGAGAGTACATTACCCACAGTTGCCTTCAGAGTGTATATCCTAAGCTGCATAGTTTAGCAGTGGCTGGTTGCTAGAAAAAGGACTCTGTCTTTGGCATAAGATAACCCGTCCATCAAATCCTGGTCTCACTACTTAGCTGTGAATTCTTGAGAATTTGCTGAAAGTTTCTAAACTTCTGATTCAGCATCTATAAGATAAGAAAAATAAGATCACACCATTCCTCTCACCCTGGTAGAGTTGTTTTGAGTATCAGACTGGAAGAACTAACACAGGTAAATTACCTAGAAGATGACTGGCTGGCCTAGCATAAGCATTTATTAGTTTTTTGCCTCTTTGCAGGGGCTAATTCTGCCAAGAGAAAAAAATAAAAGACTCACAAAAATCTACAAATCAACCCTGACAGGAAAAATGATGTCACCACATTTCTATCTTCTCTGCTCACATTGGGAGTAACCCTGAGGCATGTATTTAATAAAGACACAGGAAGGAACTGGCTAGCCAATTTACTCTGACCCTGTGTGATCTCTCTTGCACCACCATATCAATCAGTCTTCCCAGCCTTACTTTTCTAATTGGGATACACTCTTTCTCAATGGATTTCCATTCCCCCATTTTTCCTGCACCAGCTGTAGGTCCGGGGACCCAGAGAACAGGGAATGCTCTGAATTTTGGTTTTCTTTTATGGAACCAATTTTGGTTTTCTTTTATGGCTTCCCTGGTGGCTCAGAGGTTAAAGTATCTGCCTCCAATGCAGGAGACCCGGGTTCGATCCCTGGGTCGGGAAGATCCCCTGGAGAAGGAAATGGCAATCCACTCCAGTATTCTTGCCTGGAGAATCCCATGGACGGAGAAACCTAGTAGGTTACAGTCCACGGGGCCGCAAAGAGTCAGATACGACTGAGCGACTTCACCTTCACCTTCACCTTTATGGAACCAACTCTCCAGTGACTCGTGCTTTCACACCAGGGGAAAATTCGCACTTGGCTCCAGAAACTCTACTCAGTTCCCATCAAACTAACATGTTAATTGAACCCAGTTGAGAGGTGGACCATAAAGAAGGCTAAGCACAGAAGAATGATGCTTTCAAACCGTGGTGCTGGAGAAAACTCTTGAGAATCTCTTGGACTTAAAGGAGATCAAACCAGTCAGTCCTAAAGGAAATCAACCCTGAATATTCATTGGAAGGACTTTTGCTGAAGTTGAAGCTCCAATACTTTGGCCACCTGATGAGAAGAGCTGACTCATTGGAAAAGACCCTGATGCTGGGGAAGACTGAGGGCAGGAGGAGAAAGGGGTGACAGAGGATGAGATGTCTGGATGGCATTAGCAACTCAATGGGCATGAATTTGAGCAAACTCCAGGAGATGATAAGGGACAGGGAAGCCTGGCATGGTGCAGTCCATGGGGTTCCAAAGAGTCGGACACAATTTAGCAACTAACAACAACAAATCTGAAACTCAAAGTGTAAGCAAACTCATCTGTTAGCATTATCTGTTGCCAGCCTTCTTGCTGAAGCCCCAACCCATCTACTTGGGTTTCTGCTCAGGTCACCTGCATCTGGGGCAACAATGCCTAGTTCTGAACTATAACCAGTGGAGTGGTCAGAGGAGAACAACAATTCACAGGTCTTTCTCAGTCTCCTCTTTCAAGATTGTATCCTGAGTTCACTTCTTCATATTGTGTCAGAACCTCTTTATCTAAGACCAGTTTTCCCACCTGTTGCCAAGAACTATTCTTAACAGACTAGACATGAGTTTCTCCTGAACAGCTAAAGTTAAGTTATTCAACCTCACACACATTAGGATGGTTACTATAAAAAAAGAAAAGAAGCAACAATTGTTTGTGAGGATGTACAGCCCCTATAGAAAATAGGATGGAGGTTTCTTAAAAATTAAAGATAGAATTACCACATGCTCCAATAATTCCATTTCTGGGTCTATACCTAAATGAATTGAAAGCAGGATCTTGAAGAGATGTTTGTACACCTATGTTCGTGCCAGCATTATTCACCATGGCCAAAACACAGAAGCAATTCAAGCATCCATCATGGATTGAATGAATTTATAAAATGTGGTTTGCTGTTGCTGTTCAGTCACTAAGTCGTATCTGACTCTTTGTGACCCCATAAACTACAGTTTATGGAGTATTATTCAGTTTCAAAAGGAAAGAAATTCCAACACATGCTACAACATGCAAGAAACTTAAGGACATTAAAGTTAAATAAGTGAAAGTGAAAGTCACTCTGTTGAGTCTGACTCTTTGCGACCACATGGACTATACAGTCTTTGGAATTCTCCAGGCCAGAATACTGGAGTGGGTAGCCATTGTCTTCTCCAGGAGATCTTCCCAACCCAGGGATCAGACCCAGGTCTCCTGCAATTGCAGGTGGATTCTTTACCAGCTGAGCCACAAGGGAAGTCCAAGAATACTGGAGTGGCAGAATTTGCCTTCTCCAGGGGATCTTCACAACCCAGGAATCAAACAGGGATCTCCTGAATTGCAGGCAAATTCTTTAACAACTGAGCTACCAGGGAAGCCCTAAATAAGCCAGTCACAAGAAGACAAAAGTTGTTTGATTCCACTTATGTGAGATACCTAGAGTAGTCAAATTCATAGAGACATAAAGTGGTTTCTGGGACTGGGGAGAGACAGGAAGGCAGGATTCTCATTTACTGGGTAATTTTAGTTTTGCAAGATGAAAAGAGTTCTGGAAATTGTACAACAATGTTAATGTACTTAATACTACTGAGTTGTATGCTTAAAAATGGTAAACCTCATGTGTATTGTACCACAATAACATTTTTTAATTTTTTTTTAAGTAATCTATTTAATTTGCCAGCAGATCACTTATCCCCTGTGCTAACCATAAGTAACGCTGCCTCACTGGAGCATAATGTGGTCTACCACACTCCTAAGGGCATTCCTACAGGCCAGGCAGCTGGAACACTGTGAGTCTGACTCATAGGTTTCTGCATAAAGTGCCACTGAAGAGAGAATAAAAGTTACAGAAAGAATTCATGCCATTGGTGAAGTTAAAGAATGTTCAAGAATGAGAACAGAATCAGAAACCTAAAAAAAAAGGGTAATAAGTTAGTGCTCACAAAAGGTATTAAAGGAGAATGAAGAAGAACTTTGCAGACTCACTGAGAGAGAGAGGCTCAAGGGAAAAGGAGCTTCCTAATGAAGGAGGAGGCATGCTCAATTAATTACGCCTTTGAAATATTGAACTCATTCCTTAATGCTATCGCAACCCTGAAGAAAAAGAAAAGACATTTGTGCAAGTTAGAAGTAATGGAGCCTGAGAGAAACCAGCTGTCCATCAAGACCAATAAAGGGGATGTTTAGAGAACTGGAAAAATGCACATCAACAGGTCCCAAGACCTCACTTATGGGCAGTTTATTGAATTAGAACTGAGAACTTCTCTTCTAAAAAGAAATATAAACACCTTCAGAAAGATCAGGGGAGTAGCAAAGCAAAGGGCACAACCTAAATTAGAAACACCTTGAAATTGCAGACTTCTAGGTATGAAGGCTCTGATAATAGAGACAATAGATATACATATCAAAGCCCTTATTAAAATAAATACTGCCAGGAGCTGCAGAGATTTTTTTTTTTTAATCAAATTGATCAAATAAGAATGTTCATTGTTGAAACTCTTACTAAATCTTCTCTTATATATTTTATATAGTAACTGAACAATGGGGGCAAGTCAATTTTGAGTTTAATTTTTGAGTTCAATTCATTCCTCTTCATGTTTTAAAGAGTTTTTGGAAGAATTGAATGCACATAAAATTAGAAAAGTACTGAGCAAAGTATCTGGTGTGCCAGAAATAGCAATCACTATTGAACATCATTATTATTATTCTGTTTAGAATTGATCAATTACCCCATCTCTTTTTTTAATTAATTTATTTTTTATTGAAAGATAATTACTTTACAGAATTTTGCTGTTTTCTGTCAAACCTCAACATGACATTTCTCCAGAGAAGACATACAGATGGCTAACAAACACATGAAACAATGCTCAACATCACTCATTATTAGAGAAATGCAAATCAAACTATAAGAAGATACCACCTCACACAGTTCAGAATGGCCCCCATTTCTTTCTTAAGTCTTCATTTCCTGTTGACACTTTTGCTCTTTGAACCTCCTTCCCTGAAGTGTCATTGTTCTCATCTGGCACAGTGGCTGAGTGGGCTTAGGTTAAACGGCCTCTGATGGAACAGGTTCAAATCCCACCTTATACACTTACTAATTATATGGCCTGGGGTAAGTCATTTGACTTTTCTGCATCTCTGCTTCCTCAACTACAAAATGGGGGAAATGAGATCTAACTTTCAAGGTTAACTATGAGGACTAAATGAGACTATCTATATAAAGGACTTTGCATAGCAGAGTCTAGAAGGACTCATGAAAGGGTAGTTATTATTGCTGTTATAACAATATTATTTCTTGATTTTATAAAAGTGAAGCTCTTCTTTTGTGAAACGAGGCTGGTCTATGTGTCCTCAAGGTAAAAGGGTAAGTTGAAAGAGCAAAGCTATATTCTCTGACCTAATACCATTGTTGAAATAGTTGTAGCCACGCATTCTGGGAAACAAACTCACTGACAAAGACAATGCATTTATTTCTGCCCTAATTTTTAAGATTTCTTTCCTTCTACTAACTCTGGGGTTCTCCATTTCTTCCTTTTCTAGTTGCTTTAGGTGTAGATTTAGGCTATTTATTTGACTTTTTTCTTGTTTCTTGAGGTATGCCTGTATTGCTATGAACTTTCCTCTTAGCACTGCTTTTATAGTGTCCCACAGGTTTTGGGTTGTTGTGTTTTCATTTTCATTTGTTTCTATGCATACTTTGATTTCTTTTTTTATTTCTTCTGTGATTTGTTGGTTATTCAGAAGCGTGTTGTTCAGCCTCCATATGTTGGAATTTTTAATAGTTTTTCTCCTGTAATTGAGATCTAATCTTAATGCATTATGGTCAGAAAAGATGCTTGGAATTATTTCGATTGTTTTGAATTTATCAAGGTTTGATTTATGGCCCAGGATGTGATCTATCCTGGAGAAGTTTCCGTGAGCACTTGAGAAAAAGGTGAAATTCATTGTTTTGGGGTGAAATGTCCTATAGATATCAATTAGGTCTAACTGGTCTATTGTATCATTTAAAGTTTGCGTTTCTTTGTTAATTTTCTGTCTAGTTGATCTGTCCATAGGTGTGAGTGGGGTATTAAAGTCTCCCACTATTATTGTGTTATTGTTAATTTCCCCTTTCATACTTGTTAGCATTTGTCTTACATATTGCTGTGCTCCTATGTTGGGTGCATATATATGTATAATTGTTATATCCTCTTCTTGGATTGATCCTTTGATCATTATGTAGTGGCCTTCTTTGTCTCTTTTCACAGCCTTTGTTTTAAAGTCTATTTTATCAGATATGAGTATTGCTACTCCTGCTTTCTTTTGGTCTCTATTTGCGTGGAATATCTTTTTCCAGCCCTTCACTTTCAGTCTGTATGTGTCCCTTGTTTTGAGGTGGGTCTCTTGTAGGCAGCATATATAGGGGTCTTGTTTTTGTATCCATTCAGCCAGTCTTTGCCTTTTGGTTGGGGCATTCAACCCATTTACGTTTAAGGTAATTATTGATAAGTATGATCCCATTGCCATTTACTTTATTGTTTTCAGTTCAGGTTTATACACCCTTTTTGAGTTTCCTGTCTAGAGAATATCCTTTAGCATTTGTTGGAAAGCTGGTTTGGTGGTGCTGAATTATCTCAGCTTTTGCTTGTCTGGAAAGCTTTTGATTTCTCCTTCATATTTGAATGAGATCCTTGCTGGGTACAGTAATCTTGGCTATAGTTTATTTTCTTGCATCACTTTAAGTATGTCTTGCCATTCCCTCCTGGCTTGAAGTGTTTCTATTGAAAGATCTACAGTTATCCTTATGGGAATCCTCTTGTGTGTTATTTGTTGCTTTTCCCTTGCTGCTTTTAATATTTGTTCTTTGTGTTTGATCTTTGTTAATTTGGTTAATATGTGTCTTGGGGTGTTTTGCCTTGGGTTTATCCTGTTTGGAACTCTCTGGGTCTCCTGGACTTGGGTGATTATTTCCTTTCCCATTTTAGGGAAGTTTTCAACTATTATCTCCTCAAGTATTTTCTCATGGTCTTACTTTTTGTCTTCTGGGACTCCTATAATTCGAATGTTGGAGCATTTCATATTGTCCTGCAGGTCTCTGAGATTGTCCTCATTTCTTTTCATTCATTTTTCTTTTTTCCTCTCTGATTTATTTATTTCTACCATTCTATCTTCTATTTCACTAATCCTATCTTTTGCCTCTGATATTCTACTATTTGTTGCCTCCAGAGTGTTTCTGATCTCATTCATTGCATTATTCATTATATATTGACTCATTTTTATTTCTTCTAGGTCCTGGTTAAACCTTTCTTGCATCTTCTCAATCCTTGTCACCAAGCTATTGGTGATTCCATTTTGATTTCAAGATTTTGGATCATTTTCACTATCATTATTCAGAATTCTTTCTCAGGTAGATTCCCTATCTCTTCCTCTTTTGTTTGGTTTGGTGGGCATTTCTCCTGTTCTTTTACCTGCTGGGTAATCCTCTGTCTCTTCATCTTGGTTATATTGCTCCATTTGGGGTGGCCTTTCTGTATTCTGGGAATTTGTGGAGTTCTCTTTATTATGGAGTTTCCTCACTGTGGGTGAGGTTGTATCAGTGGCTTGTCAAGGTTTCTTGGTTAGGGAAGCTTGTGTCAGAGTTCTGGTGGGTAGAGCTGGATTTCTTCTCTCTGTAGTGCAATGAAGTGTCCAGTAATGAGTTATGAGACTTCTATGGTTTTGGAGTTACTTGAGCTGCCTGTATATTGAAGCTCAGGGGTGTGTTCCTGTGTTGCTGGAGAATTTGGGTGGTATGTCTGCTCTGGAACTTGTTGGCCCTTGGGTGGTGCTTGGTTTCACTGTAGGTATGGAGGCGTTTGATGGGCTCCTATCAATTAATGTTTCCTGGATTCAGGAGTTCTCTGATGTTCTCAGGATTTGGACTTAAGCCTCCTCCTTCTGGTTTTGTTTTATTTTTACAGTATTCTCAAGACTTCTCCATCTATAGAGCACCAATGATAAAACATCTAGGTTAAAGATGAAAAGTTTCTCCACATTGAGGGACACCTAGAGAGGTTCACTGAGTTACATGGAGAAGAGAAGAGGGAGGGGCTAGTTAGAGGTGACTGGGATGAGATGAGGTGGGATCAAAAGAGGAGAGAGCAAGCTAGCCAGTAATCACTTCCTTATGTGCACTCCACAATCTGGACTGCTCAGAGGTGTTCACGGAGTTATACAGGGAAGAGGAGAGGGGGGAAGTAGATAGAGGTGGCCAGGAGGATAAAAGAAGGAAATGAAAAGGAGAGAGACAGATCCAGCCAGTAACAAGTTCCCTAAGTGTTCTCCATTGTCTGGAACACACAGAGATTCACAGAGTTGGGTAGAGAAAAAAAGGGGAGGGAGGAGACAGAGACAACCTGGTGTAGAAAAAGGAGAGTCCAAATGAGGAGAGAGTGGTCAAGCCAGTAATCTCGCTCTCAGGTAGAATTGGGTACTGAAGATTGGGTTTTTAAATGTACAAAATTGACAACAAATACCAAAAAGCAAAGATTAAAAATCTGGAGTAGAGGTTGGGTTTTCAAAAATACAATATTAAAGAAAAGGACAAGAACAAGGAGAAAAAAAAAAAACATAGTCATGAGAATTATTAAAAAAAAACAACAACAACCATAAAAATATATATATATATACGGCGTTTGCTTTAAAAATAGGGTCTTTTTTTTTTTTTGAAAAGTGATAGTAGGTTATAAAAATTAAATTAAAGGAAAAATGGAGGACTTAAAAATTTAAAAAAGTTAAAAAAAGTAGAAGAAAAAGAAAAGAAAAAGCAATCAAACAACAACATCAACAACAACAACAAAAAAGAGAATGGTCGTAAAAATAGTAAAGATATTTCTGGCACTTTCTCTGGTGTTGTGGGCAGTGTGGGGTGATTTCCAAGGCGGTTCTCTCTGTTTAGCTTCTTCTGTATGCTGGTCTCTTCAGTGTCTGATTTCTGCCCTGATACAAGGTGGGCAGTGGTGGACACTTTTCTTTTTTTTTTTTTTAGGCTCACTTGTTCAGTCATGCTGGGGGATGGAGGGATGCTGCAAACAAATAACACTGTCGTGTGCTTGCAGTGTCTCAGCCACACTGTGCCTGCCCCTGCTCACAGCGCACACCATTCATGCTCTACGTTGCTCTGCCGGGAACCATCTGAGGCCGGCCCTAGACTGCATGCACCTCCCCGGTCTAAGCTGCTCAGGCTTGGCTCTCAAGTAGCCCTCAGAAGTGCAGATTTGGTTGGGCCTGCATTTTGTGCCCTTCCCAGGACAGAGTAGCTCAGGTGTTTGGTGAGTGCGGTTGATGCGACTTATCGCCTTCCCCTGCTGCTCAGTTTTCTGGGTGTACCGCTGGCGCCCCTTGTCAGGCAGATGGTGGCTATCCAGAACCCCAAGAAGTCTTAGTTAGCAAAGAAGCCTGCTTGCAGTTTGATAGGTAAAGTCTCTCTGGGGCTGCGATTGCCCTCTTTGAGCCCTTACGGCTCTGGCTGCCTGTTACTGGCGGGGTATGGTCTGCAGCCGGCTATTTCTGTTCTGTCCTTTGTTCTGTGTATGGTCATGGTGGTGTCTTATGTTAGAGCTTTTCGCGTGGTAGCTATCCCACAGTCTGGGTGCTAGTTCAAGTTAGTTCGCTCTAGTTACATTCAGGGCATTCTGGCCCAATTCTTAAAAAGCACTGCAGCCTGCGCCTCCCTGCACAGCCCCCACTTGCTAGTGGCAGATGCAGGCATCTGCGCTGCTTCTCTGCTGGGAGAGTTACTGTTGGGCTCATAATCTGTTGGTTTTAATTATTTATTTATTTTTCTTCCCTGTTATGTTGCCCTCTGTGCTTCCAAGGTGCGCCACAGACTCGGCCGTGAGAGTGTTTCCTGGTGTTTGGAAACTTCTCTCTTTTTAAGACTCCCTTCCCGGGACGGAGTTCCCTCCCTACCTCCTTTGTCTGTTTTTTTCATCTTTTATATTTTTCCTACTTGTTTTTTAAGACAATGATCTGCTTTTCTGGGTGCCTGATGCTCCTCTGCCAGCATTCAGAAGTGGTTTTGTAGAATTTACTCAGCATTGAAATGTTCTTTTGATGAATTTGTGGGGGAGAAAGTGGTCTCCCCGTCCTATTCCTCCGCCATCTTAGGACCGCCCCAAGAGCATAGGTTTTTGAAGAAAAATAGGTTTCCAAATAAGATATATTGGTTTGAATTATAATCATTGACATAAAGCCTAATAAAAACATTTTCAAGATGTATTGTTTTGCTGAATAATTATTAGCTCTGGGCATAAAGAAAGCTAGTTTCAAGTGAAATAGTTTGTTATCATAGCAACTCAGAGTTTAAGAAAAACATCCTATGTGACTAAGGTGAAGGAATGTAGAAAAAAATGTTTGCCTCCTACTCCTCAAGAGCCCTGGACTTCCTATCAACCAACCTCAGAATAAACTCTCTCAATAGGCAGAAAATCTCAATAGACATTTATTCAAAGAAGAGATACAGATGCCCAAAGGCAAGATGAAAAGATGCTCACCACTGCTAATTATTAGAGAAATGCACATCAAAACTACAGTGAGGTATAAGCGGCCATCAACAAAAAGTCTATAAATAACAAGTGCTGGAAAAGGTGCGGAGAAAAGGGAAAACTCATATATTGTTGGTGGGAATGTAAATTGGTACAGCCACTAGGGAGAACAGTATGGAGGTTCATTAAAACAACTTAAAAATGGACCTGAGGTATTTGTCCAACCCCTCTTCCCTCATTTGAACAGGCTTGCTCCAGCAACACTATCTTCCAGGACATCTGACTTGCACTGTGGGTGCCAGCAGAGCACCCTCCTGAAAATGCCAACAGTGACCCACAGGGTAGGAATATGAGTGGAGCACAGATGGCCTATTCTACAGCTAGCTGTCTTTTCTATATGGCTATGTAGACATCATACAGAAAAGCGATATGATATGTTGTGATGATCCTGTTCATCACTTTTTATCTCTTTTCAAATCTCTCACTTCCCTTTATCAGACCTCTGCATTGCATGTTTTTGCTGGCTCTAGCACAATTCTTTGAGTTTCCCTTTTTCATTTGGGGCATAAGGATACCAGATGAGTCCCCACAGTGCCTCAGACGATTCCCAATTGATCATCTTTCTGCTCTCACTAAGCATTTTGTGCATTTCCAATATCATTTCTCTACTTTTTTCATTGAAAATAAGATTGAGAGTGGAAGAGACTGTTTAGAATGTAAGTGAGACTAAGTGGCCTAGAAAAGCCTCATCAGAACTAACCAGAAGGGTTCAGTGTGATGCTCACTGATAGTTGGTGAAAGGGAAGGAAAGGAACCTGGATAATTTAATTTAAAATATTAAAAGTAACTTTTAGAACACATGGAAAATAATTCCTATTGCCTTATCAGGAGGTGGGCAGATTTACTGCATGAAAAACAAAAGCAAGAAATAAATTGGCAGCATATGTTAGCAGAGTCTGCATAATTGTGAGAAAAAGAAATTCAAACAGATGTCCATTTCACGTCTGTGACTTCCTGAGTGGTGTTTTTCATGTACTTACAAAGTCTGCATGGCCTGGAAGAGAGGGTGTTGACTAGTTCCTTAAGGTTAGATATAGATAATTATCAGGCACTTACACTTTCACTCACTGGCTCTCATTAATTCTCACCTCCCACCAAAAAGAGTGACTATACCCTCTTCCCAGCCCCCTTCTCTTGCTACCAAGCCTCTGAAAAGTTTTTAATCATTAATAAAATTTTTAAAGCAACACTTCCTTGCTTATTTTCTTTTAA
The DNA here is from genome assembly GCA_006410635.1 of Cephalophus harveyi. Lineage (NCBI taxonomy): Eukaryota > Metazoa > Chordata > Mammalia > Artiodactyla > Bovidae > Cephalophus > Cephalophus harveyi. Next base: position 510,560 of record SJYT01036718.1, on the reverse strand, counting down.
TTGCTTTTTGAATTAGTTTTATATCTTAAGCAAGGCATTTCATTGCTTATTTACATCAGAATAAACTTTTTAGAGAGGAAGATGAAAAACTATTTCATATTTTATATTGTAGCATATCAGTGTATTCTGCAGCAAAAACTCATTTGTGAGTTCATCTAGTGATAGATAGCTGATGTTTTAGGTGTTATATATTCAGAAATACTTGGTAGATTTTATGTAGGTGCTTAAAATATGAGTATTTAAGAAATTGAATGAGATAATGAGCAGACAAGGGAAGGTGGCCAAAAAGAGCTGCATCATCAAGCCACCTACCTCTGTGGGTGACTGGAATCTAAACCCATGGGAAAGCTATAAAGGGGTGTCAAACATATACCTGAGGGTTATCTCTCTCAAAGGCAAAGGGATGAGGTATTGTATTGGTATAATGTCTTCCATCCCTCATAGATGTTAAGGTTTGCCTTTGGGAAGTGCTAATTGCCTGATACTTTTGACCTGTTTGCAAGCTGTCAGAGTAGCCTTCATAGGCTCTGGAAAGAGCCTGGGCATAACAAGGCAGATGCACAGGCTTTGAAAACCTGTTCAGAGTGTGCTGGAGTGGTGGGGCTCTGGTGATGCTGGCAGGACTTTGACTCTGTCTCTTGTACTCTTCAGCAGAAGTGGATACTCTCATGTCTGTATACTTGCCTCCCTACTCTGTCTGAGCTTCTTGGCTTCATGTTCTCCTCCTTAGTAATTTATTTCCTCATTTTCCTGGAGTACATCTTCAAGGATCTGCTTAGGAAATGGTACATGTGTGCTAAGTCGCGTCAGTCATATCTGACTCTGCGACCCCATGGACTGCAGTCCACCAGGCTCTTCCTTCCATGGGATTCTCCAGGCAAGAATATTGGAGTGGGTTGCCTTGCCTTTCTCCAGGGGGTCTTCCTGACCCAGGGATCGAACCTGCATCTCTTTTGTCTCCCGCATTGGCAGGCGGGTTCTTAACCACTATTGCCATCCTCAAGGAGCTGCTTAGGAAAATGGCATAAAGTAAGGCGTTGATTTCCTGCATGTTTAAACTGTTTTCATCTGAACACGTGATTGATAACTCAGCTGAATGTAGAAAACTAGATTTAAAATAATTTTCTTTTAGAACTTTTAAAGATAGGATCTTCTTAAGTGTGATATCTTCCAACACTGCGATGAAAAAGTCAGAAGTCGTTTTAACTAATTACTTGTATAGGACTTTTTCATATCTAATCTTCTGTAAGGACACTTGTATTTTTTTTTTTTAAGTCTACAAGCAATAAATGCTGGAGAGGGTGTGGAGAAAAGGGAACCCTCTTACACTGCTGGTGGGAACGCAAACAGTACAGCCACTATGGAGAACAGTGTGGAGATTCCTTAAAAAAATTGCAAATAGAACTGCCTTATGACCCAGCAATCCCACTGCTGGGCATACACACCAAGGAAACCAGAATTGAAAGAGACACATGTACCCCAATGTTCATTGCAGCACTGTTTATAATAGCCAGGACATGGAAACAACCTAGATGTCCATCAGCAGATGAATGGATAAGAAAGCTGTGGTACATATACACAATGAGTATTACTCAGCCATTAAAAAGAATTCATTTGAATAGGTTCTAATGAGATGGATGAAACTGGAGCCGATTACACAGAGTGAAGTAAGCCAGAAAGAAAAACACCAATACAGTATACTGACACATATATATGGAATTTAGAAAGATGGTAATGATGACCCTGTATGCGAGACAGCAAAAGAGACACAGAGGTATAGAATGGACGTTTGGACTCGAGGGAAAGGGAGAGGGTGGGATGATTTGGGAGAATGGCATTGAAACATGTATACTATCATGTAAGAAAAGAAGTGCCAGCCAATGTTCGATACAGGATGCTTGGGGCTGGTGCACGGGGATGATCCAGAGAGAGGACATGGGGTGGGAGGTGGGAGGGGGATTCAGGATTGGGAGCTCGTATACACCCATGGCGGATTCATGTCAATGTATGGCAAAACCAATATGGTATTGTAAAGTAAAATAAAGTAAAAAAAAAAAAAAAAAATTTAAAAAAGAAAAAGAAAGACAATGCAGATGGAGGAGTGCAGTTTACTACACTGGTGGGTCCAAGGCAGAGTCTCCTCTTAGCCAAGGACTCTGACCAGTTTTTATGAAAACCTTAAATACCCTAAGTGTACATGCTCAAACCCACCTCCCCAAATTCCCTGAAACTAGTCTGAACAAAGAAAAAGAAAGATAAAATCAAAGTTAACCCGTGACTCATATGCCTTAAGCTTAGGTAGTTAACAGTGGACAATTATCAATAGGCCCGCGGTCAAACCTCAATAAGCATAATAGAATTTATGATTCTATTTGGTTACACAGATAATTAGGGTATTCTTTTAGGTTGGAGAGTCTAGGTAGGAACCCTGGGGCTCTTCCATCCAGGGGTCTGGTTTTCCATTGGTATGTTGTTTCCATAGATACTGGGCATATAGCTCAAAGTCCACAGTCTGGCCAAAGATGGAGTCCTGCTTTCAAGATGGAGCCTGTTCTGTCTGTTTCCTCCTTCAAAATCTCACCTAAGAGTTTATGCCTTCTTTCTCAAACTAGAGGCAAAAATAAAAATTGCTTTTTAATAATATTATTAGAAGCTGTGGGGGTGGTAAGTCATTAGTAATTTAGAATAAAATTGAAACTCAAATGTTTTGCTCCAAACAGCTATTAAAATTAGTACAGAGAAAAGGTAGATTTTAACGAGGGAGGAAAAAGTCATCATAAAAGATGACATGGCTGCCTTTGAAAAAGCCTCAGCTCTAAATATGCAGAGGAGGATTCCTGAGAGCACAGAGCAGCATGGGATCAGAACAGGAAGGAAAGGAGACACCAGAGGAAAACAGCAGGGGTTCCCATTTATTTCTCCACCAACCCATCCAATTTTTCAACTCCGTGTATTATTTAGCATCTACTACATGCAATGTCTAAGGCCATAAATATCTAAGGACATAGAGAGACTCCCCCTGTGTTGAGGGAGTCCACAGTGTAGCGGGGTAAATAAGCGGAATAAGCACAGGGCAGTGCCTCAGTGCTCTCATCTCAGCACATGTCCAGTTTTGTCAAAACAGAGCGACTGGATGAAGATGAGGGTTAAAGGTGGAAGGGTAAGGATTAAGTTTGAGTGGATCCTGGAACAAGTGTCACAGGGGCCATCTCTCTCCATTCTCAGTAGAGGAGAATCTGGAAGAGGCATATCTCAGGCAGCAGGAATGGAGGCATGAAAAAGCAGGGCCTGTTGGAGACCCACAGGTAATTCTGTATGAATCTAGCATCGTCCAATGAAGAGAAAGAGGAAAGGGGGAGGGAAACACGCCAAATAGATAGGAGCCAAAATGGACTCGTTGACTGATTTTTAAGCAAAGAAGTGGCACCACTGTATTGGTCTTTTAAAAGGAAGAGCCTAAATGTCTTCTAAATTACCAGCTAGAGGGAGTTATGTGTATGTGCGTGTGTTAAGTCACTTCAGTTGTGTCCTACTCTTTGCGACCCCATGGACTGTAGCCCGCCAGGCTCCTCTGTCCATGGGATTCTCCAAGCATGAATACTAGAATGGGTGGCCAGGCCCTCCTCCAGGGGATATTCCCAATCCAGGGATGTAACCCGTGTCTCTTATATCTCCTGCATTGTAGGCAGGTTCTTCCCAGGGCCACCTGGGAAGCCCAGAGGGCATCATCAAGAATGTTAAATCAAGGTGTTTAAGTGCTTCAAGAAATGCCAACAATGTGAACCAAGGCAGTGGTAGTGACAATGGAAAATAGACACATTATAGGAACTAGAATTGTTTTAATTTTTTTAACTTTTTATTTTATACTGGGGTATAGCTGATTAACAATGTTGTGATAGTTTCAGGTGGACAGCAAAGGGACTCAGCTATACATATACATGTAGCCTTTCTCCCCCAGACCCCCCTCAATCCAGGCTACCACATAGCATTGAACAGAGTTCCCTGCACTATGCAGTCAGTCCATGCTGGCTATCTATTCTAAATATAGCAGTGTGTACATGTTGATTACAAATTCCCTAACTATCCCTTCCCCCTATTGTTTCCTTCAAACCGTAAGTTCATTCTTAAGTCTGAGAGTCTGTTTCTGTTTCATAAATAAGTTCATTTATATCATTTCTTTTCAGATTCCACATATAAGGGATGTCCTAAGACATTTCTCCCTCTCTGTCTGACTTATTTCACTCAGTATGACAATCTCTAGGTTCATGGGAGCCAGAACTCATAGAATTGCTGATGGCTTATTTGCAGAAGGAGTGTAGAATGATGTGGACGGTTCTGCTTCAGAAAACTGAGTGGATGATGATGACGTTGAAGTCAGAAAGATTGAAGAAGGAAGGTAGTCAGAGGGCAAGCCCCACAGACGAGCAAAGAGCCAGCTTCCAACTGAACTCAGCTCATCTGAAGGAACACTGGGGGGAAAAAGGCTGTAATAATTGCCAAAATAAAGTTTTATTATTTTCATTTGACATATTAATAATCTGAACATGATTCAATATTTCACCTGCTTCCTTTAACTGAAGATGGACAGTGCAGTGCAGAAATGGCATCAATGAGAGCTCTATAAATGAGCTTAAAAAAAACTACTAAATAAGTGTCAATGCCTCTCAACAGCTGGAACACTCACTCCTAACCATTAATAAGGTATTTCTGGAAACTTGAGAAGGCCCTTTACCCTGCGGGTAAATCCAGGGAAGGGAGAAGGCCCTTCTCACATTATCCCAGTGAATGTTCTGCCCCTAAAGTTGATCAGAATCTAAAAGAAGTCACAATGTTAAAGTCGTACTCAAATGAAGAAACATTTATACTGGGCAACAAGCAATTAAGGGTACCATGATAAGACCCCTAAAATCTTTGTGGATTTATAGAAAGAGACCAGCATGCCAGATACCATGTGTGTGTGTGAAAGTTGCTCAGTTCAGTTCAGTTGCTCAGTCGTGTCTGACTCTTTGCAATCCCATGAATCACAGCACACCAGGCTTCCCTGTCCACCACCAACTCCCGGAGTTCACTCAAACTCATGTCCATCGAGTCAGTGATGCCATCCAGCCATCTCATCCTCTGTCATCCCCTTCTCCTCCTGCCCCCAATCCTTCCCTCCAATGAGTCAACTCTTCGCATGAGGTGGTCAAAGTATTGGAGTTTCAGCTTTAGCATCAGTCCTTCCAATGAACACCCAAGACTGATCTCCTTTAGAATAGACTGGATGGATCTCCTTGCAGTCCAAGGGACTCTCAAGAGTCTTCTCCAACACCACAGTTCAAAAGAATCAATTCCTCAGTGCTCTGCTTTCTTCACAGTCCAACTCTCACATCCATACATGACCACTGGAAAAACCATAACCTTGACTAGACGGACCTTTGTTGGTAAAGTACTGTCTCTGCTTTTGAATATACTATCTAGGTTGGTCATAACTTTTCTTCCAAGGAGTAAGCGTCTTTTAATTTCATGGCTGCAGTCACCATCTGCAGTGATTTTGGAGCCCAGAAAAATAAAGTCTGACACTGTTTCCATTGTTACCCCATCTATTTCCCATGAAGTGATGGGACCAGATGCCTGCAGGTAAACCCAGGGAAGGGAGAAGGCCCTTCTCAGATTATCCCAGTGAATGTTCTGCCCCTAAAGTTGATCAGAATCTAAAAGAAGTCACAGTATTAATGTCATACTCAAATGAAGAAACATCTATAGTAGGCAACAAGCAATCAAGAATACCATGATAAGACCCCTAAAATCTTTGGGGATTTACAGAAAGAGACCAGAATCCCAGATACCATGTGTGTGTGAAAGTTGCTCAGTCATGTCCAACTCTTCATTTAGTGAAGGTTTACTATGAAAATAGACCAGATGCTTATTATCTACCATCACAGTTAATTCTCATTACCACGACCCTGTGAAGCGAATATATTCTTTTTTTCTAAGATAATTTTTGATGTGGACATTTTTACAGTTTTTATTGAATTTGTTACAATATTGCTTCTGCTTTACATTTTGGATTTTTGGGTCACGAGGCACATGGGATCTCAGTGCCCCAACCAAGAATCAAACTATACCCCATGCATTGGAAGGCAAAGTCTTATTAATAACTACTGAATCGCCAGGGAAGTCGGTGGATATATTCTTGCCATTCTCATTTTAGACTTGAGGAAACCAAGGCTCAAAGAAAAGAAGTGATTTCCCGAAGTTTCCCTGCAAGTGGCACAGCCAAGATTCAAGCAGAATCTCTTTGCTGCCAATACCAGTTCTCTTAACCACTATGTAAGAATGTCTTCACAACTTTATCATTCCACACTCAATTTTTAAGTTTGTCAGGAAAACCCTAAAATATGTGCCAGCTTTGCTCAAAAACTTCTATAAATCAGGTTCAACTTTTCTTTTGGGTCTGAAGACTTGATCATTCATTGAGCCCACCCAGAGACAACCTGCCAATAAGCATGTAATCCCAGACACAGGTTTACTTTGGGATTGAAACTATAAAGACAGATAGATAAATATGATTACTTGGAGTCCTACAACTCTCTCATACTAAATATTTCTATAATATTTCCTCTGGGCTTCTCTCAGCAGTGAAGTGTTTTCTTAGTATTCCTCCAATTTTGGACACTTTCATCTGTTCTGAATAGAACAATGTCATTCTCAATCAGTCAAAACGTCACTTCCTTTTACAGCCAAGGTTCTGAACAGTGATACTAAATAATATAAGTGATGTTATGTGTTTGATGACTGTTTTATGCTTTCTGGTCTCCTGGGACAAGAACCTCAGGCTTCCCCTGTAAATCTTGCTGGCTCCCCAGATCTGCTCCCTCTATCAGTTTCTCCCCTGGAAAATTTAAATCTCTGCTTAAAACATTAACTTCTTCTTCATTTAATTATTTTTTATTGCTAAGGGTTTCCAGCTAACTTTATGGCCCTGGGATGATTAATTTTTAATGCCTTTCTTTCTTTCTTCTTTGACCAACTCCCTCCATTTTCAATTTGAATGCAATTGTACCTTTCTCAAAAGCATTTGCCTCTTGCTGGTTTGCATATTTCGGGGAGTCAGAGGTAGCTGATGCAGAGTGGAAGGCAGCATTCCTGCAGAGAATAACTGAAAGATAAAAAGCAACTCTATGCCTTTCCTGTGAGTCTTGTTGACAGGAAACTCTCTAGCATCAGTAAATCTGCCAGTTCAGGGTCCTGGCAGACAATGAATTCCCTGAGAGCGTTACCGTGCTAAATTCTGGCATTGTCATGCACAAGGTATGGATTGAGTCATATCTTTCAAACTACTGAACATTCAGTGGGGAAAACACATATCCCTTTAAAAACATACCTTAAAGGCAAGTCATACCTTCTCCCAACCCCGTACTCAAAAAACAAAACTGAAAGAAACTGAGGATTTGCTTTGCAAGTCAAAAAGTCCCCGACTTTTTATATTCACACAGTATATGGCCATTTAAATGTTGCAGAACATTTAATGACATGGAAAAGATGTTCGCTATATATTTGGTGGAAGAAAACAAGCTGCAAAACAGAGAGTAGGGTATAATTTCTAAAGGTATCTTTATGCATAAAAATACTGAGGTCATTAATAATAATTCTCTCCAGGGATGATAGAAATAAACGTCTATTTTTGTTCTTTGCTTCTCTGTGGTTTCTGTTTTTTATATGACTATGTATTGCTTTTATAATTAAAATAATTAAATAATTATAATTAAAAAATAAGAGCTATAATTTAAAATAGAAGTTCCTTGCATTTAGGGTGATAATTGAAATTAAACAAAGACCCAGAGACCAAATCCTTGAGAGTGTGTAAAGGAGAAATGGGAGATGCTCAAAATTAATAATAATATTTATCAGTATATTAAGGACAATGGTGGGAATATCACATTCCTAACTCTCCAGGTTGTAGAAGTTTTACAAACATTTTACAAGCTTGAAAACTGGGACTCAAAAAAGTTACATAAAGTGCCCAAATCTGCACAGATTAGGCTCAAGATTGTCAAATTTCAGATCCCCATGATTTCAAAATGCACACAATTGTCACAGTGCCACACTGCCTGAACAGCAGTACATTTCTACACACAATTGAGCTACCCCAATAGATTCATTTATTTTATACAGGAGACGTATTGACTCCCAGCCCCGGTGCTAAATCAAGAGCAGGTTTCTAAACCATTTTTATTCTTGCTTTTAAAAAATATATGTGCAACTGTAGAATAATATATTCTTTCCATTACAATTTATGAGCATGTCATAGTTTACGATGCATTTTTCACATCCATTAGTCTTCCTAACTATTTGATTTATTCACTAGGGAACTAAAATACCATCAAACTATACTTAAAATATTTAAAAATCTGTGCAGAAAAATACATATATATATATATATCAAAAATGAAAACCTCTGCTCCTATTTTGTCTACATAAACCAAAATATATATATTTATAGAACTGGTTAGCAGGTGACATAAATTGAAATAAAAGTTGTTTACCTGATTAATAATTTCTTCTAATACTATAAATTATTGACACTACCCTGTGTTGGATGAGGATGTCACTAGCTATCATCATGTAGCCTCCATCTGTTTAGCCACAATTTGACAGAAACTCTGCTAAATGGATGATCATTAGGTCATGAGTAGTCAAAGAAATGTCTATTTTCATCAACAATGTGTTATTTATGGTGATGATTCTTCTCTTAGCTTCCTTGAAGCAATTGCAATTCCATTCAAATTCTTTGCTAGGTCTTATAATAAGGTCTAAATGTTTTCTATAGTCAATGGCTCTATGATCAAGTAAAGTCACCAAAAACATTTGATGACTTGTATTACATATTTTAATAGGTTGAATTTAAGCCTTTCGATTTATGTGCTTGAATCCTAATTATGCTACTGTTAATTTTAAAAACCTGTTTCCATATCTGTGAAATGGGGATTATGACGGTTACTACAGAACTTAAATGTCATTATACATGATGCCTGGCATAGAAACCCTGTTAAACATTAGCTTTCCTCTTTATTAAAATGAATATAGTCAGTACCCATGCTAAATGGGCATTCCACACATTTTCAAAAACTGAGCTCATTGAATGAAAGTGCAGTTTATGCCTCATGGCTCCCTCCCTCCTCACAGCCTCTCTCTTATCTCAGGAAGTGACCAACGTGCAGGGAATTGGCAGTGTCTGGCCATCGTTACTTTGTCCACTATTTCTGTCACCACCCCATCCTCCTCTCTTGCAATCTCTCCAAGTCTCTTTCATCCCAAATCCCATGGATATTTCAGTTCTTATCAGCAGAAATAGAAAGGAGACTCCAGAGTAAGACGCCCTCTGCTACAGAGACCCGCAGCTTCACCTGGGACCCAGCACGGGGGGAGGGAGTACTGGCTTGTAAAGTGGTGAGCACCCCTGCAAGAACTCTATTTCCCATGTATGTGTGTGTGTGTGTATGCGCACTGATTAGCTTCAGTCTTGTCCAATTCTTTGCAACCCCATGGACTGCAGCCCACCGGGCTCCTCTGTCCATGGGATTCTTTATGCAAGAACACTGGAGTGGGTAGCCATGCCTTCTTCCTTCCCAATCCAAGGATTGAACCCATGTCTCTTATGTCTCCTACCAATGTCTAAGCTTCCTCTAGCATGAATGAAATGCAGGGGAAAAAAACAGGGGATAGGAGGCATAAATAATAGTAAATGAATGGGCAGGGCTGTGTTCTAACAAAATTGTGTTTAGTTTGTCAAGCCCTAGGCCCTAACAGATGTCCAATGCACAACAGATATAAGTGAGTGCCTAGTGAGGCACTTGTTGTGTTTAGTTGCTAAGCTGAGTCCAACTCTTTTGTGACTCCATGCACTATAGCCCAGCAGGCTCCTCTGATCATACGATTTCCCAGGCAAGAATACTGGAGTGGGTTGCCATGCCCTCTTCCATGGGATCTTCTCAACCCAGGGGTCGAACCCCATCTCCTGCATTGGGCACGGTTCCTCTTAATTTTGAAGGAAGAGTAGAATCTGGCTCTGTTGACAGAGCTTTTATCCTCCCCCCATACAAACTGAAATACAAAGCTTAAAGTGGAGGGAGTACAAATTTGCATAAGACCTAAAAGACCTTCTGGGAAATAAAATGTCAAGACCTTTTAAACTTTCTTCCAGGTTCAAAGTTATTGAAACATCGAAATATTTGAGGGGAAGATAGAGGGTGTCTCTGACCAGACTGAGATCAAAATCACCATGAGTGAGAGGGAGGATATTGTTTCTGGATTTGCCAAAAAGCTAATCCCAAACCATGCATTCTGATAACATGATGTCTTTATAATCCTCGGGCAATGCATTGGGCTAATTGAAAAACCTGGCTAGAGAAAGTGCTGTTCCACTGAGTCAGTGTCGGCATGAGGTACCCACATCTAAATGTGACTCGGGGGGTGGGTTGTTCTTCTAATCCCTGCTGTGCTATGCCACAAGCCAGCATCTCCTCAATCCCTATGGGCTAGACCGTGCAGGACCTGGTGGTTTTATGAAGCACCAGAGATCAGTAAAAAACAATAAGCCTTTGGAGAGAGACAACTTGGACTCACCATCTGGAATCAGTTGGCACCCCAGGCTTCTTGGACCCCATCATGAGAAGAGCATCCTCCGAGGAAAAGACTACATTTCTTGCCACTCTGAGCAGATGGAATCCTGAATACTGCATAATGATGCATCCTTTTCAAATGACATCTATTTATCCTAACAAACTAATGATGATGTTCCCTCTAATTACAAATTTAGCAGTACATTTTTACATGAAAGGATGAATAAATGAAAGAAAGCTGGAACAGAATACCTATGCCTGAAGTAGAATTCCACATCTTTGGCTTCCAAAAACTCTCAATCAAATGTCCCTGAGAACTTCCTCAGATCTGACTTCCAACACAAACCTTGTATGATTTTGTGCACCGTGATGTGAAGTACACCGCAGTCTGGTTACATGAGAGTTGACACAAGCTAACAGCTTCTCAGAAAGTCTTTTTCACCCTTGATGAGCACAAGTTCACAGTCCGTAGGTACCTGCAATCCAAATATCCCCACGGAAACACTTTCAGCATATCAGTCTCTTCCTCCGAAGCTGTCAGGACCAAAGCCGTGACAGCGTTAGGTTTCGTTCCAGTGCGCCTGTTAAGTGTAACCCAATTGTTTTACTCAGTAACCACTAAATCTGTCAGTGAATTTTCACAGGATTTTCTGATCCCCCCCACCCTAATACCCCTCTAGCCTCCAGCAACCAGAAGAAATTTTACCAACCTCCGTCAAAGGAAACCATTATACAAATATTAAAAGACTGAAGGGCTGATCAGAACAGACATTTGATATCATAGGATTTGTAAATTGACTTATGCACTGTGTGATATATGGCAAGGCATCAAGAGGCAATAACCATTTTGTGGGGGAAGATCATAAACCCATCAAGTACTCAATCCCCATGTGCATACGAGACTACTCTGATGCCAAAAAGTGATGCTATCACCTCATCCAAAAGAGCTAATGCATTTCTAACTTTACTGTTAATGTGGTCTCTTAATAGCCCCCCTCCAAAAAAGAGTTTCATTTTTTGTTGACATTTCCAATATGATCATTTACACAGCTGGACAGAAGTAAGTTCTCTAAGAGCTGCACTATAATTTTGATGTTCTGTACCCAAAAATTCCTGAAACCAGCATTTCCAGGGGACTAAGCATCATTTTGGAGAAGGCAATGGCAACCCACTCCAGTACTCTTGCCTGGAAAATCCCATGGATGGAGGAGCCTGGCAGGCTGCAGTCCATGGGGTCGCTAGCAGTTGGACACAACTGAGTGACTTCACTTTCACTTTTCACTTTCATGCATTGGAGAAGGAAATGGCAACCCACTCCAGTGTTCTTGCCTGGAGAATCCCAGGGACGGGGGAGTCTGGTGGGCTGCCGTCTATGGGGTGTCACAGAGTCGTACACGACTGAAGTGACTTAGCAGCAGGAGCAAGCATCATTTTAATTACTGGTCTCCTTATTCCTATCAGTTGCTTCTTGTCATTTGAACACTCATGTTTTTACAGGAAGTCATATGAAACGCCATTCTGTGACACAGCAGTCCAAGAGCTCCCAAGAGGACATCAAGGCATCTATTCAGGACAGGTATATCATCATGCAAAGGGTGCTGCTGGCCAAGCATCTCTGATATAGGCAAAACCATGCCTTCTTGGCGGGACACTGACAGCTCTCGGCAGTATGTCCCTACCTACGCTGGTGTTTTGACAGTTGCGGTACTATCGAAGGGTATACATGCATATTCATATAAGTTGTTTGACCTTGGGCAAGTCACTGCATCAGAGGATCCAGTGGGGAAGCCCCCAGTAAGTACCAGGGGTGCTGATACCTGCCAGTCCATCTAACCGGATGTGGGTAGTGTCGAATGAGGAACCAGATTTAAATGCAGTTTGTAAACTCTACAAAGAAAACAAATAATAGAGAGATTGGAAGCTCTGGAGTCAAAAATCTGGGTCAGAATCCTGTTGTATAACCAAAACCATTACTTCATCTCTCTGAGCCTCAGATCTCCTATCCAGAATGGGACAATAATAATTATTGCACAGGGTTCTTGTAGGCAACTGCATTGTGTGGTGCAGAGTAGGCAAATAATACATGAATATACCATGCACATATTTTAAGTGGGCTTTCACTGGTGGCTCAGAAGGTAAAGAATCTTCCTGCAATGCAGAAGACCTGGTTTGATCCCTGGGTCAAGAAAATCCCCTGGAGAAGTGAATGGCTACCCACTCCAGTATTCTTTTTTTTTTAATATAAATTTATTTATTTTAATTGGAGGCTAATTACTTTACAATATTGTATTGGTTTTGCCATACATTGACATGAATCCACCACGGGTATCCAGTATTCTTGCCTGGGAAATCCCATGGACAGAGGAGCCTGGTGGGCCATAGTCCATGGCGTTGCAGAGTTTGACAAAAAAAGAGAGATTAATACTTTCACTTTCAAGGAGAAAGGAGATATAAATACCTGTTTTCAAATCTCCATATGTAACCAAAAGTCTTTTACATCTTTTTGTAAGCTTGCCTGCATGATTTACCCATTTCTTACTGGAATAAAACAGGATGACAGTGTCTCCTCCTTCATGGAAGATATAATCTCCCAGGGCCTTCACTGTATTGTAAAATGCCTTCATGCAAAATTGAAAACTCAGCCCCCTTTAGGTAGACACAGTCCAGTGAAAGGAAAGCTTAGATTTCAGCTCCCATGAGCCATCTCAACCAGGGATCCTTTGCAAGACACAGCCAGGGCAATTATAAAAAATGGTCCTGAGGATCATTACATTGTGTGATACCCTGCGAAATCTCAGAGCAAGAGGCAAAACAGAACCTTCAAAAAATTAGAACAATCATGTGCTTCTTATAGCCACACAGTAACCCACTGAGTTTGCCTACTAAATTTATCAAAGAGTCACCCGGATGTCTTTGGTATTAAAAAAAAAATTAAAGTAAAATTTAAAATAAAGAGAGAAGTTAAAAAAAAAAATCACCCAGAATGTAAATTGGTACAGCCACTATGAAAAATAGTATGGAGCTTCCTTAAAAACTAAAAATAGAACTATCATATAATCTAGCAATTCTACTTCTGGGCATATATCTGAAAAAAAAAAAAAAAACCTGAAATCACTAATTTGAAGGCATATACGCACCTCAGTGTTCACAGCAGCACTGTTCCCACAGCCAGCACATGGAAGCGACCCAAGTGCCCATCAACAGATGATTGGATTAAGAAGATGTGGTATGTGTATTTACACATATAATGTAATTTTACTCAGCCGTAAAAAAGAAATTCTGCCATCTGTAGCAATGTGGATGGATCTTGAGAATGTGACATTTAGTGGAATAAATCAAAGACAAATATTATATGATACCACGTATCTGTGGAATATAAAAATATCACAAATGAATGCATATGCAAAATAGTAACAGACTCACAGTTATAGAAAACAAACTTGTGGTTACCAAAGGGGAGAGGGAAAAGGGGAGGGACAAATTAGGGCTATGATATTAACACAAACTACGACACATAAAATGGATAAGAAACAGGGATATACTGCATGGTACAGGGAACTATGCCCGTTATTTTATGATATCCAATAATGATTGTAATCTGCAAAAATAATGAATCTCCATGCTGTACATCTAAAACTAATACAATATTGTAAATCAACTATATTTTAACTTAAAAAAGGAAAGCAAACAAACAAAAAAAAAGTCACCTAATAAGTCATTAAAAGTGAACCTCCACTTCAGTCATTTCCCAGTGAAGAGTCTTGAGCTCTCGTGTAACATTCTAAAGAGTTCCTTGATTTCCTACCCAATCTTGTTTGAGTGTCTTAAAATAAAAAATGTGTTATTTCTTGGAGGTATTACTCCATGGTTTCTCTAGTGAAGCTGCAAAAATTGAGCCACATTTGGGACCAAAGGGTAGAAAAGGCTACGGCACCCCACTCCAGTACTCTTGCCTGGAAAATCCCATGGGTGGAGGAGCCTGATGGGCTGCAGTCCATGAGGTCACTAAGAGTCAGATGCGACTGAGTGACTTCACTTTCACTTTTAACTTTCATGCATTGGAAAAGGAAATGGCAACCCACTCCAGTGTTCTTGCCTGGAGAATCCCAGGGACAGGGGAGCCTGGTGGGCTGCCATCTATGGGGTCACACAGACTCGGACACGACTGAAGGGACTTAGCAGCAGCAGCAGCAGCAGGACCAAAGGGAAAGAAAAGATAGAGCCTAGACAACAAGGTCCTCAATGTAATGAAACAATCTTTTTCTTTTTTCACTTCAGACAAAAAGAATATGCCACAACCTCAAGAACTTAGTTACAAGTGTGGTTCTAAGCCCTTAAGATATCAATAATAGATGTATATTCAAATATCAATAGTAATAATAAGAATAAATGCCACTTGTTGCCCTATAGGGATGGCAGTTAACAGACTATTTTCATATCCATTTCTCATATAACTCTCCCCAATAACCCTACAAAAAGGAAGCACAGAAATAGTATTCCCTTTGGTGATAAGAGGTCAAGACTGAGAGGAAGAATGACTTCCCCATCACTACACATGCATCTTTTGTGGATTTAAATAAAGGCTTCTGACTCTCAAGCCTAGGCTATGCCTTGAAACTTCTGTCATTTTCCAGATTCTTCTCATTATATTAGCCAGTCTCCCCAGTGCCCATTTACAGTTGCTTAACACGGGATAACCAAGCCTGGAGATCCCATACAGAACCCACTCATTATTCTCCTCCTGCCCATAGACATCTGTTCCAGCCCTCCTCTTCTCTCATCCACCAAAAGAAGTAAAGTCCAAAGGAGGGACCAAATAAATGCTCTGTACATTCTTTCATGCACTACACTCATCTATCAAAGCAATAACTCCACCACTGAATTGAGAAGATGCCCCACAGTGGGAAGTGATACTGAACTAGATGCCCTTTCTTTTGAAGAGAGTCAGGGAGTTAGTCACATCAGGCCAAATGGATGGACAGGAATATCTTTTGAAGATGCCAAATAGATCTGAAGGAAGACAGCATCGCTTAAGGGCCTTTCAAAGCCCCCAAATTGCTAGCCACTTTACAATGCCCTCAGAAATGGGAACTGTCTCATTAGAGGGACCTACTGCGAGCTTGATAACACAGTGTAATGTATGACTCATCTTTGAGCCCAGTCATGCAGACAGCTTTTTGATTTAGTGTTTTTTGAATCAATTTTCCTATCACATTCACAGTGAATTATACTGAATAGTTTACAGTGTCCTGGCAAAGTCAGTGTACCATTTAATGAGTCAGCAGCTGGTGTCTACATATGGCGGAAAGCTACCTCAGTGTTACTCCGAGGAAGGGCTATCGTGATTGTTCCCATTTTGCAGATGTACGATTTTACTGCATGCAATTAGTCATGGTTACTTACCTAGTCTGAATGCACATTCTGGCTAACTTTGTCCAAGCGCTAGCCAGGTGGCCTTCGCCAGTCACCTAAGCTCTCTGAACCTGTTTACTCATCAATTATACTAAGAGATTGCATTAGATAATCTCCAAAGCAATTTCCAAAAATATTTTTTTTAATTTTCTGACTCTCCTCAAATCATAGTTTAGAAAAGTGCTGGATGCAAATCCAAGTGAATAAAAACCATGGAAATCATTCTAAGCTAGCAATATCCAAGAGGAATTTTCTACAATGATGAAATGCTCTATAACGCCAATTTAGGTCAAATACAGTGACCAATTTAAGTCAAATATGCTTAGCCACCCATAGCTAGCAAATACTTTAAATGTCGCTAATGAGACAAATAAAGCTGAATTTTCATTTGATTTTATTATTAATTAAAATTTAAATATCCCCAAGTTGCCATCATCTACAATATTGGACAGTACAGGTCTAGACAAAGATGTGCGTTTCCATGGTAAATCTCAGGATTGCAGTGATGAGAAAGAAGAAATAAGAATTTCTGAAATATAAGGAGCAACTTTTTTATAGTTTGGATATAGTTCAAAATTTTCCATGGCCAAAGTTCTGGCCCAAATGGCAGATTCCCACTCCACCCCTTTCATATAGGACTGTCTTTTGATCCCCAACAAGAAAGCTATACATGACAGTTTCCACAGTAAGATTATGGAGACTTGGACCAGGGTGGCAGCAGAAGAGATGGAGAAAAGTGGGAAGATGATGGATGTATTTTAGAAGCGCAGCCAGCAGAGGTGACTGGTGGTGTGGATGTGGGTGATAAGGCAAAAGCAGAAATAGAGGTAGATGACATGTAGATTTCTGACCTAAACAGAATATTTCCCACACTACATTTCAGTGGTATCTCGTCTCTCCGATGTTTGTGTGTTGTGAAGCTCTGACTCAACATAAATACCTGGATTAAAGTTGCCCTCTCTCTCCATCTTACCTCCCAAGAAAAAAGGATTGCTGCTTTATCCTGAGAATGGAAGGATTCATACTGTCAAAATCATAGAGACACTTCCCAGTTTTGGAAATCTGTAGTCTCAGCTGTGAGACCTCTCTTCAGCCATAACATGAGTTATCCAAAAAGGTCTAACCAGTCTCACCCACGAGAATTATCTCCCTTTCTTAGCCAAGTGGGGGAATGGAATTTTAACAAGTAAAGTACTAGTTAACAGATAAGTACAATAAATCCTCTACCTATGAGTACATTCGTACGTCCACTTTGGTGGTAAGTCCAACAAAATTAGCTTAGGTACCCAACTAACACAATTGGCTGTATACTGCTGTTTTTATCTTGCTTCAGACATCTTGGGCTTAAAGTAAAGATACTGTACTAGTGTACTCTATAAAGTATTGTACAATAGAGTACACAAAAGCATAACCACATGTAGAAGATGTACGCATGTGTCAATGTACACAAGAAACGTGACTGGACATGCAAACGCACGTTCATATTTTTGAAAGTTCGCAATTTGAAGGTTCATATGTAGGGGGCTTACTGTATCAGAAGTAGGGAGCTATTCATAATCTATAGAACAGAGTTATCGGAATCCAGGACACAGCACTGACATCAAATGGAGAAGGTGTCCAAAGCCATCATAAAGACTTAGAACCAAGAATCTGTAACCAAGGAAACGGCCCAAGTGAAACGATTCTGAAATATGAGGAGAAGCCACCAGGGTGACCCAGTGCCTTTTACTTGACGGCTTAAATACTGCCTGTGAGCTCACAGCTTTTGGCCCAGGCCTCAAAGTCACTCAAAACACCTGGCCAACCATCACCTTAGCAACAAAGAGATTAGGGGATAATGCAAGTGTTTTCTATCAATACCAAATTAATTACAGAAACCTGTTTTCTCATTGCTCACTTCATCACATAGTAGTATTTAGAGCAACACCTTTTCTATCGGAAATGAATAAAACTGGATACTGCCAATATGTCACCTTTGTGTATGAAAAGGACTCCGCTGGTATTTGAAGGATGTTCCTCCTGATTGCCTATTGTCATAGCCTGAGATTAGAGGGGAGAGAAAGTATGGCTTCTGATTGTTACAGCCATGATGAGAAAGGCCTCCAGTCACATCTTATTAATTTACTGTGGAACAGAATGTCACATTGACATTTCAAATTATCCTCTTGCTTTGTTCACAGGATTATTTTGAGCTTAAACTCACTGGGCTTCTAGCTTGGCTCTTTATGTGAGCTAAGAACTCTAATCTCCTAGTGTCTTGACCTGCTCACCAGACTAAATTTTACTATTTATAAAAATGATTGATTGTCCTACCTTGGGGTCAAACAGGCCTGGGTCTCCTTGGGTTAAGTGATTTATCCTCTTGGTGCCTTAGTATCCTATATCTCATAAAGAAAATAATATTATCTCTCATGTTTCTTCCGAGGACTGTGTGTGATAATACAGGAAAGGCTTTAACAACTATACCAATAAAAGGCAACTCACAGTAAACTAATAGTAACAATCATAACAGCTAACATTTTTAGCACTTCCTAGTAGCCAAGCCTTTTGTTGTCATTTTTGTTGTTGTCGTTCAGTGGCTAATTAACGTCTGACTCTTTGCGACCCCACGGACTTCAGCATACCAGACTCCCCTGTCCTTCACTGTCTCCAGGAGATTGCTCAGATTCATGTCCACTGAGCCGGTAATGCTATCTAACAATCACATCATCTGCTGACCCCTTCTCCTTTTGACTTCAACCTTTCCCAGCATCAGAATCTTTTCCAATGATTCAGCTGTTTGCAACAAGTGGCCAAAGTATTGGAGCTTCAGCGTTAGTCCTTCCAATGAATATTCAGGGTTGATATCCTTTAGGATTGACTGACTTATCTTCTTGCAGTCCAAGGAACTCTCAAGAGTCTTCTCCAGCTCTAAAACTCAAAATCATCAATTCTTTGGCACTCAGTATTCTTTATGATTCAACTCTCATATCCATACATGACTACTGGAAAAATCATAGCTTTGACTATATGGACCTTTGTCAGCAAAGTGATGTCTCAGCTTTTTAATATGCTGTCTAGATTTGTCATAGCTTTCCTCTCAAGAAGCAAGCATCTTTTAGTTTCATGGCTGCAGTCACTGTCCACAGTGAGCCAGGCCTTTGCATAATCTAAAAACATTTATTAACTTAATTCTCACACCAACTTTGTAAACTAGATGCTATAATTATTTTATTCATTTTTTAAATAGATTTGGCTGCACTGGGTCTCAGCTGTGGCACTCAGGATGTTGGAATCTTCACTCTTCATTGCAGCATGCAGGATCTTTAGTTGCAGCATGTGAACTCTTAGTTGAGGCAATGGGGTCTAGTTCCCCAGCCAGGGACTGAACCAGAACTGCTGCATTGGGAGCGTGGAATCTTAAACCACTGGACCACCAGGGAAGTCCCTGCTGCTGCTGCTAAGTCGCTTCAGTCGTGTCCGACTCTGTGACACCCCATAGACGGCAGCCTACCAGGCTCCTCTGTCCCTGGGATTCTCCAGGCAAAAACACTGGAGTGGGTTGCCATTTCTTTCTCCAATGCATGAAAGTGAAAAGTGAAAGTGAAGTCACTCAGTCGTGTCCGACTCAGCAATGCCATGGACTGCAGCCTACCAGGCTCCTCCATCCATGGGATTTTCCAGGCAAGAGTACTGGAGTGGGGTGCCATTGCCTTCTCGGAGAGGAAGTCCCTAGACACTAATAATTATTACCTCCATTTTACAGATGAGGACACTGATCCCCTCAAAGTTAGATTATATTGCCACCCAGGCAATCACTTCAGGGCCTGAACTCATACAATCTGCTACTTTGCATCTATCTCGATTTCTTCACAAAGCTACATTTTCTACAATTTGATCTCCAGCCCAAACTCCCTTCTGAAATCCAAGCTCACATATCCAATATCCAACTGCTTTCTCATCATTTCACCCCGAAAACTCTAACAGACTCTCCACTGGAACAGGCTCAACTCAAGTGTCACATCACATGTGTTCCTCACCCTCTCCCTGATCCTGAGCCAGTCACCTTACTCTTTGTGTCACTTAGGTCGGTTTTATCCTTCCAGAAGTGACCACTCTTCCAGCCTCTCCTTCTCACAAATCACACATCTACTTCATTAGTAACTAATTACTGGCTCTTCTTTCAAAATATTCAGGATTCAACACTTCTCATCACACCCTCCACATCACCCTGGCCCAAGCCATCACCATCTCTTGCCAGGATCACTGCTACAGCCCCCTGACAGGTCACTCCAAATCTGCCCTGTGCCCCTACATTCAGTATCTAGGAGCCAGAATCATCTCCATACCCTCCAATGACCCCAGTGCCTCCCTAGGTAAAAATCATAGTTTATATGAGACCCCACGTAATACTGTCCCTGCTGTTATCTCTGACCTCGTCCTTTGCTATTTTCCCTCTCTTTTTAAAAATATTACTTAATTAGTTTTTGGCTGAGTTGGGTTTTTATTACTGCTAAGCCTTTCTCACAATAAACTGTGGAAAATTCTGAAAGCGATAGGAATACCAGACCACCTGATCTGCCTCTTGAGACACCTATATGCAGGTCAGGAAGCAACAGTTAGAACTAGACATGGAACAGCAGACTGGTTCCAAATAGGAAAAGGAGTATGTCAAGGCTGTATATTGTCACCCTGATTATTTAACTTATATGCAGAGTACATCATGAGAAATGTTGGGCTGGAAGAAGCACAAGCTGGAATCAAGATTGCTGGAAGAAATATCAATAACATCAGATATGCAGATGACACCACCCTTATAGCAGAAAGTGAAGAGGAGCTAAAAAGCCTCTTGATGAAAGTGAAAGAGGAGAGTGAAAAAGTTGACTTAAAGCTCAACATTCAGAAAACAAAGGTCATGACATCCGGTCCCATCACTTCATGGTAAGTAGATGGGGAAACAGTGGAAACAGTGTCAGACTTTATTTTTTGGGCTCCAAAATCATTGCAGATGGTGACTGGCAGCCATGAAATTAAAAGACGCTTACTCCTTGGAAGGAAAGTTATGACCAACCTAGATAGCATATTCAAAAGCAGAGACATTAGTTTGCCAACAAAGGTCCGTCTAGTCAAGGCTATGGTTTTTCCAGTGGTCATGTATGGATGTGAGAGTTGGACTGTGAAGAAAGCTGAGCGCCGAAGAACTGCTTTTGAACTGTGGTGTTGGAGAAGACTCTTGAGAGTCCCTTGGACTGCAAGGAGATCCAACCAGTCCATTCTGAAGGAGATCAACCCTGGGATTTCTTTGGAAGGAATGATGCTAAAGCTGAAACTCCAGTAC